>JASANN010000004.1:2422527-2574176 GCA_031762395.1 Calameuta pygmaea | reverse complement strand
GGAGGCAAACGGACGTTTCAAAATTCTCTGTCACACTACGGATATGATGGTGTCCTTGTTTATCTCTATGCAATTGAATCCTTCCTTCCTTTCCTTGTGGCTGCCTCCTCCAATGAGGAGATGTGCCAGCATGCAATTGAGTGAGACAGAACTATATCCCATATTCCCCAAAACACATTCTAAACAGACAATATTGGAGGCAAACGGACGTTTCAAAATAATCTGTCAAACTACGGATATGATGGTGTCCCTGCTTATCTGCATGCAATTGAGTGAGACACAACTATATCCCATATTCCCCAAAACACATTTTAAACAGACAATATTGGAGGCAAACGGACGTTTCAAAATTCTCTGTCACACTACGGATATGATGGTGTCCTTGTTTATCTCTATGCAATTGAGTGAGACAGAACTATATCCCATATTCCCCAAAACACATTTTAAACAGACAATATTGGAGGCAAACGGACGTTTCAAAATTCTCTGTCACACTACGGATATGATGGTGTCCTTGTTTATCTCTATGCAATTGAGTGAGACAGAACTATATCCCATATTCCCCAAAACACATTTTAAACAGACAATATTGGAGGCAAACGGACGTTTCAAAATTCTCTGTCACACTACGGATATGATGGTGTCCTTGTTTATCTCTATGCAATTGAGTGAGACAGAACTATATCCCATATTCCCCAAAACACATTCTAAAAAGACAATATTGGAGGCAAACGGACGTTTCAAAATAGTGTGTCAAACTACGGATATGATGGTGTCCCTGCTTATCTGCATACAATAGAGTGAGACACTCAACGAATCTAGAAAACGTGAAATTATAAAAAATTGACTGTATTTAATGAATTGGTATAATTATATTTTGCTGGATGACATTAGCTGCTATACAGCATAGATTCTATAAAATACATATACGATATACATTTTGTTTCTTATACCCTAGATATAACACATTCTATTAAAGATAGTGGCACAGTAGAAATCTTTAATAATATAAAACACGATCCTTTATGTAAACTAGTAACTAAGCGATAAAAAAATTTATCCAGTCCACACTTGTACTGATGTGTGTACGTTCCATAATAAAATACATAGTGCTTGTTGTTCGTTTCATTATTTGTGGCAGCGTAAAGCGTCAATTACACAGTCGGTAAATATAATGTTATCACAATAATCAAGATTCAAAGAAGGAGAAGAAGTATCAGGGTGAATACCACTGGTAGATAATTATACGAATTTGAAAATTGTTGATAATTTTTACTAGAACTACAGAACATTTACGTAGAGTAAAAAATATTCTACCAGAAAATATAATTTTGATTAAAGGGTCATCCTATGACCTGGCACATAGATTCATAAAAAATCACGATCACATCAATCATCTTTTCTTCATCATTCTCTCTAATTTATCATCCCATCTTTTCTTTTATCACTTTATCCCAGTTATCCGAAATTGTTCACGTCGTTCTTTGGATCCAAGACAACCCAAGACGTGCTGTAAAAGGACGACTTATTATAATTGAATCGTAAATTGAAATGATTAAATGTAATGGTGGCATTTTAGTGTACGAATATTAGGTAGAGTACTGTTGAGAGAAACTTTACGTCGAATTCCATTCTTTATAAATTCGGTACCGAATGATCCATTGAAGTCTTGAGAAGACTACCTGACATTCTGTAAAATATAATTTAATATTTAGAGTGACTCAATTTAACTAATCAGATACGGATATAAAAGTTATATAAGATTACATACTTTTTAATCATGTGGTCATATATGTAGGAAGGAATGACAGTGATTGTAATAACATCTCCACCGTTATCTATTTCTGCAGTAATTTCTTTGTCTTTGAGGCCCACTACGTTCTATGAAAAATACAAGTCACGATAATCAATGCCAGAAATCATTTGGTGAGGAAGATCATTCGGAGATATAAACATTGACAAACCTTTCCATTCACTTCCAAGATTTGATGATCCGTAAGCAGTCCATTTCTAGCAGCAGAGGAATCTTTGACCAATGCTATGATCTTTCCATTTTTAAATTGGAATCCAATGTGACCATGGCTGTCTTTGTGCATAGTTATTGTTCGCTCGAATGGTCTAAATTTCAAAAATCATAATGTCAGTTAAAAGTAAACAATCAACATTATTAAGGAATGCTGGTGAAAACATAGCAAAAAACTGACCTGTCTCTGACAACTATTTTGATACCATTGACAGGAGCCTTACGAAGCAGAGTGTGTACTTTGTCCATCGAATATCCAGCCAAAGACACTCCATTAATTTCAAGAATTTGATCACCAAAACGTAATCCAGCCAATGCAGCTGGAGATCCATTACTCACTAGACACACAAACACTCCGTTGTTAACAGAGTGTACCCTAATGCCCACTTTTCCATCCTTGTCCTTGCACAATATGAGCTAAAACATAAACTTACATAAAAGAATCTGCATAACTCATGTCTATGATTCAACTTTACCTCTCTGATACCATTAGTAACTTGAGCTCTTTGTAACCCTAGAGACTGTCCTGATAATGGAGCAACCATTCCAGAAAGTGGTCCAGATTGTGCAGTCGGCACCTCAACACCCATCTATGTAAAAATGTCTTGATGCATATAGTGGTTCTACATCCATCACAAAGTCTCATACTTACGGATGGCCTGGTAGCAACTGCATATTCAGGCATATTCTGAGCAATAATTTCATCGCTCAATTCCAAACCCATATAATCCCCCAAGAAAGGGTAGAGTTGTACAGGGGAAGCAGCCATGTACGATGGAGCAGATGGCTCAGCAGATGCTTCAACTTTAGGTAATTGAGGCGCGTACTGATATTCAGCATGTAGCTGAGCCTGAAAATAAAAAGTCCAAGATTAACATCCATCGTTTCTACACTTGAAAATGTACATGTACATTCAAAGTAGACAAACTTTTATCCTTACCTTCATCATATGATCCACCTTCATATCCTCCAAAGATGGATACAGAGACATCGTTGAAGTGTTTCTCTATAAAATTCAAAAGATTTGTATTACTATCCTTGCAAAACTGGATACCCAACAATGTGTCATTCGCAGAGGCGTGTTCATGATAAAACATATAAATGGTGGAAAACTACTAGTACATAATCCACGTCAGCCATTAAGAATTTAGTGACATAAATGAAGCGTCAGTATCGCAAAGAACAAATTGTGCAATATATTCCTCAACGAATTCATCTACTTCACCACTTCACCATCTTATTCCCTTTCAAATGAAAATAAAAGAATCTCAATACACTCACGAGGGGATGTGTTTATGAAAATCTATAAATAAGCACTGTCACCACACCCTGCTCGTCTTATTTAAAATTTTTCTCAATTAAAATCTAACGTACAAGATCAATAATCAAAGGATAATTAACGCCGCTACTTTCGATCACGTTACTTATTACAAAGATTCAAGGTAAAGCTGTCCCTTCTCCATTAATCACTGAAGCGTCACGAAATTCACGGAATGCACGCAAGTTGACGATACTGACTGATACTGACGTTTTGTTTGAATCATCGAGCAACTCACTGATACGATCCTAGAGTAGAAACTCAAAGAGATATGTATATCGCGAGCCTTGGAATATGCTACTTCGCAAGTGAATGAAGCAGCCAGCACGCAGTAAATTTATACAAAGAAACAGAGCAGCCACGTAGACGTGTAACGCAAGCGCCTTTGTTTTTTTACATCTGAAAACCTGCGTGATTCAGCATCGGGCATTGGCCGGCAGACACTAAAAATTCAGACAGAGCCATTGCAACTATAAATTAAACTTAGCGTTATAAAGTAAAGAACGCGTGGGCAACAGTTTCACGGAATAATATAGGCCGCATACGTTTCTTCCTTAAACTTTTCTTCCCAGAAAGACACAGCCAAAATCTTCGATTAACGTGGAGCTTCTGAGTTCTGATTGTTTTATCTACGGGTATGAGCCATGTGCAAACTTTAGTATATCATAACGTAACGATAAGCTTTATGATTCATCAGTGATATCGTTTATTAGCATTGTTATCGCATACGTGTAAAACAATGGAGATTCCGTATGAAGGAGATTGGCTCATTTATACGTTTTGAATGGTTATCATTCGATTTTTTCGTAAGCAATGCGAATATAAAGTACACAGGAAGAAATTTAATAGGGATGCTATAGAAGCAAGATTAATTTTGACATTCAATGCAGAATGTATTTAGATTCAATATCTAATATTTAGCTGAATATAACGATCACGGTGATAACCGTGTTCAAAATTTTCGCTTTCAGGCATTTGTTATTTCAAACTATTCCAAGTCTATGGAATAAGACAGAACGCGATATTTCTCAGTGAGTTTCCATTCTAATGGTGTAACGAGTAGTTCATGGTTCGTTCGGCCGACGTCTGCTCGCTTCTGCTCTGGCGCATGCGACCCGCGGCCGTCAGAGTCGTGTTCCCCATCTGTCATGGATCCCGGGAATCGTTCGGGAGCGCATAACCGCGGAATCCCAGGAATATTTACGTGAAAGAGTTAAGATCCGTGTTAAATGTGGCGTCGTGAAGTAACGCGTGAAAATGAACGAATGTTAAAGTGTCGTCCAAAATAGAGATCTAAGGTGTTCGACCTGGTTAACTCGTCCTTTCAAAATGAGCTACTCTGACACGAGTTACAAGCCTTCTGTCACTCGACGAAGAAATACCGTGAGTATATATACATAACAAAGACCCTAATACATACATAACAATAACTTTTTAAAAGAAATAAATAAACCCAATCGTGTACAATATTGGACCGCCTCTGGCTATAATTTCATGGCCACATTGTAACAAGGAATTATTGCCAAAATGTTGGGACAAACCTTGGGATTCTTTCAGTTGGGTTAGCTTTTCAGTTAAGTATATATATACTATATGTACACAAAAGAATGATCTTTCGAGACCCGCGTAAATTCACGGCCTTAATCTTATATCTAAACTTATATACACGTCTAACGTACGATTTACGATATAATTATGGCTTTGTGTATACATTTAGTCCGCGCTGTAATTCCGGATACTGTTTTATGGCTGTTTGATATTTTTAGAAAATGGCCCAGTATGTACAAACAGTCGGACACTTTCTATAGTGGCTATAGAAGCAGATTGCTTTTTTGTATTTTTCTTGTTCCTTTGTTTCTTTTCAATGGCTTCGCCAGGAAATATGATGTCGGGTGGCGTCGGAAAAATCAATTTCCAGAATCCCGGTCACGACAATTACGGTTGATGACCGTGATAATTTCTCCAATGGTATTGCGGTCTGTGCCGAACCTCTAATCAGTCGCGTTATCAGGCTACGAGTAAAACGGATCATTTTCAGGCACCGCAAAGGGAGCACACGATTAGTTTCGTTACGATTCAGAAACGTTACACGTTACTCGCGCCAATTTCAGTCGGCACTGCGAAGTCTTCGGTTAAAAGTTTCCGGTGTAATTTGTTCGAATGGCACGTGAGATATCGACGATACGTGACCGGATTATTTCAGTTAGATTGGTCGTTATGTCGATTTTTCAGTCCACGCGCGTATCGTGTATCCGTGGCAATTTTCCTGTCAACGTTTTTTCATAAGTGACAAACGAATCGGTAGCCATATTTTTTCCTTTGCTTTTTTTTTTTTCGTCTACATGTCTCCTATTCATTCTTTCCTCTCTTATTGTTTTCCCACTTCTCGCGTAACAACTATTTTTTTTTTCTTTTTTTTTTTTTTTTTTTTTTGGAAAAGATTCGGACTTTGGCCGTCTTTAAGAATCGACCAATCGATCTCTAATATATATTAGGATCTACTTAGAAGCCTCGTTGTAATCCTGTAGTTAAAGAAACCCTGTATCGGACACGTTCTGACAATAAGTTTAGTTTTCAATGTGACTACACGAGCCTATCTATATTTTAACTTATAAGTAGCAATCAACCTTGATGTCATTGTGATTCGTTTCGCAGATTCATGGCCGCGAGTAATCGTATTTTTAAAAAAAATTCTTATCTCTACACGAAGTAACACGTTGAATGCTACACTTTGATCGTAACGTAGAGATATTATTTACCAATGAAGCCTTATGGAAGTACTTGAGTATTGCCATGCTTGATTGTTGATAAGCGACTGCCATTCATAGCCAGTCGTTCGTCAAATATGATTACGTGTTTCAAATGAGGATCTATTTCTTTCGATAATCATTCAATTGCTTGTCCTTTGTATCGGTAAATAGGATCATGCCAGTGTTAAATATTATCATCAATTTCTAAGGAGCAAACGAATTATTCTCGGTGCGTCTTATTAAATTAAAAGCATTTCCACTGACTGGCGTAGTAACTCCGACGACATTTTCGAACAAGCTAGAAACGTTTCTCACGCCCGAGCGGACGGACGAATTTAAATGAAGAATTTACATCGTTCAAGGGAAACCGTTGGTGCCGTCGTGATAGATGCAAACGACTGAAGCGGTAAAGTAATGAATACATTAATTAGCCAGTTAATTGACGAGGTTTGTTCTTGACGTCACGTCAGAACCCGAATTGTCAGTTGCGAATTCCAACGTCCGGGAGTTAATACAGTGCATACCAAAAATTAATTGCTTCCCATTCATTGCTCGTATCGATTAATACATGATGGTGGATTAAAGAAAAAAAAAAAAAAAAAAAATGGCCGCCTTTGAATCGTCGCGTCTTCTCACAGTCCTCGTACTTAATTGGTATCGGTGAGTTGGCAGACGATCCTCAAAATTTATTCCACCGATGGAAATTTTACGTGCGACGGACGCACGTAAATTGGGTCAGGTCTTCTCGGAGAAAAGGGTGACCTAGCTTAAGGTGACTCCGGTCTCCCTGGAGTCAAAATATAATGCTTGCCTATCGTGACTGTAGTCGACGTCGACGCCCGACGTTCCCGCGTAGATCATCCCTCAGTTTTGACCTTCCTAATTATACGATGGAGTATCGAACTAACCTAGATTCTTTTTTTCTCTTGCATATTCAGTAGCGGTGGATTTTTCTCTTATTATTTTGAAAGCGACAAGCATTGCCAACGACTTTCTATATATAGAGGGACTCGAGAGAGTTTTTTTTTCACTTTTTTTCTTTTTTCGACGACGGAAAGAAAATACTGAATGGAATTGCCAATTCTGGCTTTGGTCCTTCGCAGACTCCTTTCCTACAAGACTCTTGACTTAAATGAAACGTTCACTCACTCTTTCTTTCCATTTGCACTTTAACTTATTTTACACTGATACAGGCGTATTCAAACGGTGTTACCTTCTTTGCCAAGAAACACGCTTTGACATTGGTTCTTCTTGGCTTTTTGGTTACATTGGCCATCTTCTTGGCAGACTTACGTATCTTGAATAATCATCAGTATTTGGATCTCGCGTTTGCTCGGTACGAGGAAGAAAGATCTTTGAATTTTTTAAATCTTTAAGATTGACTTGTCTTTTGAAAAAAAAAAGAAAATATTTTTATAAAAAGTCTCCGGATGAGTTTCTTGGATTTATCTGCTTGCTTGATAATACTAAGCGTAATGTAATCCAAGGATCGATAAAATTGTTCTTATTAAGGTTCACTGCTTTTTAAAACGCTGCAAATATTACTAAGGCGTTCGTATCTTGATAATATTGTTGCAGAAAGAAATTATGCGAGGAATAAAGTTTCGCGCGGGTAGCGAGCCTCATTCAAATGTTAATTCGGAAAGTGCTCGAACGTTCTGGGCTTCATTAATTACCAGTAGAAAGATTGTCCAGCTGGATACCAGCTGGAATGTTCGTCAGTTCATTAATAACAAGTTAAAATATCTCGAGCATGCAATTCCAGCCGTTCTAACGACCCGATGGTAGATAATAAACGTAACTACAAAACTTTTTTCTCGTGATTTAAATTTTTTAAGATTTGTATTTCTATTTTTTTTTTTTTTCCCCCCCCTTCAGACAAATACATCCACGATATTACGTAGCAGCGGTACTGCGGGAGAGGACGTTGCTGAATTAACAAAACGCCACAGTCGTTTCTACAGGAGGAGCCGATTTTCCGGAGGATCCTCTAGAGATTAAGGAGCTGCGAGAGGAGCGCGGTTTCAGGAAACTAATCAGGAACCGGAAGGAGCCAACAAGAGGTGGAGGAGTTCCTGGATAGAGAAAAGGAGCTTTAAGCCAACATGGGGATGAGACAGGTTGTCGTGCTGGAGCCAGCGGGTAGCGTTTTGGTGATCAGGCAAACTTCTTTGGGAAATGGCGTAACCAGTGTTACCACCACTTCGAATACAATTGCTGGATCCAACGGCCACACTGGCCACGAGCATCATCCTCTTGCGAACGGCAACGTCTCTACTATCTCGGCAAACGATCACAATCAGAATCGAATTGTCGTCGTTAGATCATCCTCGACATCCTCCTCTTTGACCACCTTGGTAAGATTATCGATATCGAATGATATGAGGTAATTGATTGTAAAATTGAAGATGTCAAAATCGATTGGTTCTTTTTTTTCTACAGAGTGACACCAATGCGAATGGTAATGGGAACTGCAATACCAACAGTGATAAAATTAATCAGTCGATAACGAAGCTGAGCGAACGTAACGATCATCCGAGAAACGATCACAAGAATCAGCAGGACGGTTCGAATAATCGAACGGAAATTAATTCGGGACATCGGCAGAAGATCAAGGATAACAGTCACGATTCTATGGTCGACAGTAAGTCGGAAGTGGATCAGGCTTCCGGTAAGTTTTCAGCAGATTATTTCTCTCTCTCTCTCTCTCTCTTTTTTTACTCTTTTGTTTTGTACTCTTTTCTTTTTAGACTCTCCTTTACGTATAGTACTCGTACGTGACTCGTTGAGTCTGGAGTTTCTTTAACGAGAGGAAAGGGGCTTGGCATTATAGGATAGTCTAATTCTTTTTATGACTACTTTTTGTTATGCTCACTGCTTTAGAAACGGCTACTTCGTAGCAGGACAGAAGCATTTTGAGACATCGATCTCTTGACGATCAAGCTACAGTGAATTTATTTATTAAAGATAACGTGACGCCACTTAGGATGTTACCCAAGGCATGTGAATTGTACTCGTTAGTTGGCTGGAATTATAATAAAAATAAAGGCAGAAAAGGTAACACACAAAAAAAAGAGAAAGACAGACGCCTAGAAAATCTTGAAGTCCGATACGAATCTTCGGGTCGGATCGTTAGAGTTTTCCTCGTGAAGCTCGGTATTCGTTCCGCTCCAATCCCCTGTGGATCTTTCATTTAAATTTCAAATGAAGTCGATCGTTGAAGTTTTATACAGGATAAAAAGTGCTCAGTTGCATGAATTATCTTATATTAAGTTCACGGTGGTAGAAAAGCAAAGGGAAAGAAGTCTGTGATCTCTCGTTAGATCGTGACTCAAAAAGAAAACCTGAAAGGCGATCCTTGATCGAAGACGAAGGATATAAATCATATTTAAGACGTAAGGTTAGATCCAGGCTAATCGCGATTAGAGATTGACCCCCCCCCCGCCCCCCCACTCCCCCCAATGCCAGGGTAAATCAAACGTCGGGCATTCGTTACGAAGGCGTCGTAGGTATTACGACGGTGTTATCGACGTTCGGGTCGAGTCGAGTGCATCGATCGGCCATTCCTGCTGCTAGAAGGCGTATCCTGGAAAGGACCTTTTTCCTGCGTGGGTAAGCTCACCAGTAATTCAGAGTTCCGGTTTAGTCCACCAGAGCGGCGATAGTGCAGTAGGAACTATCTATAGTAATAGAGAGAGAGCGAGAGAGAGAGAGAGACAGGTTTTAGATCCTATTCCATGCTATCTTTCCATGCCCGTAACTGCTGCCTACCCTTGAACACACTATTTCACTCTATGCTATCCTACCTTGGTCTCTGTCCTATAGTATTTTATACTATCTTGGCCTATCCAACTGCGACTGAGTGAACTGGGTATCGACCTCTGGTCTCCGAAACACCCCCCCCCCCCCCCTCCTAGACACGTTACTTTGATTTTCTCACCAAGACTACGGGATACCCTCGTGTACTGCGCCTTTGGTGGGAATCCCGGTATTTTAAAAGGTTAGGTTAATTTCCGAAATCGTTTACCACGCTTCAAACTGTAATCCAAAACTGAAGTCAGTCCGCACCCAGACGTGTCTCGGCGACGTGCAGGAGGCACATCAGAGTTTCCTTATTGATTGTCCTTAGCTTGGGAAGAAGGAGTAGCTGCTGGTGCCTCAGGGCAAAAGACACCCCCTGTGGACTCGTAAGGCGGGGTGAGAAATGCCCAGGTCGACGTGGCCAGAAAGATAGAGCGAAAAGAAGAGAGAGAGAGAGAGATGGGAGATCAGGCTGGACACATCGGACTCTGCCAGTTCTATTTAGAGCCAAAAGGATGGCCTATAGCAGGGCCCGCTGTTAATTTACGAGCTCACACCGAAAAAGTTGAACACCTTTGGGGATGGTTCCGCGCACTTTGACACGCGACCCAGTTCCATCGAGTTTCAAAGCGTGCACTAAACGGGCATGCCTGATAATCAGATTCATGAATTTCGTCCCCCCCCCTTCCACGTTTTTCAGGCATCTTTATTGCTTCGTCAAGGTGGAGCTCGAAAGGGTCGCTTAAAAGTCACAGTGACCTTTAGCGAGAGTTTCTGCCTTTATGAAATCGATCGATCCCTTCTTCGTTCGGCTTTACAGCGTTCGCGCTCCTCGTTCTCCATTTGTTCGTCCTGCAAGCGACAGGGTTGCAACCTGCGACCCTCTGGTTCCACTCGCACATCCCCGGAACCGGCAGGATCGATCCTCCAGGAGTCCTGTGTAATTCGGCGCAATTCCCGTGGAATTCGGCGGAACGTATCTCAGCAATTAACAATACTAATTCGCATAAGCGCGACGCCAGCCAGGAAGCTTCCTTCTACAACCGACAAATTATAACCCCCAACCGCCATAGATAAATTCAGCCGTTAAATCCCCTTAGCGAAATTTTCACACAGCGATACCAACCGACTAAACGTGGGGATGAATTAAAAAAAAAAACCTAAACATATACAGGTATAAAACGTGGCTAGAAGGGTAAATGAGGCGACGCGTGGCTCCCATTCCCGATCCAGTGACTAATTAGATTTTCGATGGGTGTGCCAGGGGGGGGAGGGGGGTCGAATCGATCGATATTCGTGGCTGCACGGGGTGACTTTTATTCGGGATTTTTCTCCGCGGGGCGTTTCGCGGGATCGCGAGGTCACTGTGAGGTGGCAGCACCCCCCCCCCCCCCACACTTAAAAATTCAACGCGATTTCTCTACCTTTGGGTTTTCAGTCTTCGATGGAAAATTTTTGGATTTTGGCAAGGGATTAAATATCTAAATCCGCATTCGGGATTTAGGGGGAACCAAAAGGGAACCAGGGCCGACGCTTTACGTGTACGGTGGCGGCGTGCAGCGGCAGCGACGCTACGTCAGGGACATGCCGTGTCGTGCCAGAACCCAGGGCTTGGTTTGTCGGCAGCCGGGGCTGTGGCTGGGGTTGCAAGCTTGGACTTCTGGTGGTGGCCGATGCTGGTGGTGGGGGATCCTGCCGATGCTAGAGACACGGGGGGGTTGCCGTACGCCGCCTCGAATATCATGGCTTGGCTCACTCTGCGGCTCCCGCCGCTCGGGAGCAGACACGCGGGGCCAAACTTATTGAACTATTTTATTAGAAATTTGTAAATAACACATAACACACACACTTCTAACTCTACTACTGTGTATAAAGGAAAGAGAGAGAGAGAAAGTTAAGAAACACGTAAGAGACTATCTATTTCAAAGAGCAACACAAGAGAGGGAGAGAGAGAGAGAGAGAGGGAGAGAGAGAAGAACGGGATAAGGAAGGAAGGAAGGAAGGAAGGAAAAGGGAAAGGAAGGAGGGAGAGTGCGCAAGAGAACGAATTAGCACACGAGGACGAAAGAAGAAAGTTGAACTATTTTCTGTAAAAGCGAAACGAAATAACGAGTTTAAGGAATACAAAGAAACAAACAAAAACAAATAATTAAAACGTTAAACGTCGCGAAGCGTTTTCAGTTTCTATACGTGTGACCCTTACATTATTTTGTCCCGAAACTGGGACGGGTTCAGTGTTGTAACTTAGGATATAAGAAGAACAAAGTTCCGGAGCGCACAAAGAAAATACAGCTGATCGTAGGACAAACGGGAAAAGAGGAGTCTGTGGGGGACAAAAAGAGAGCCAAATTTGAATTTAGTCGTGAAAGGGAGGTTGGGGAAGGAACGTCGGAAGAATTTTCGTCTTGCGTCGCGCCGCAGCGTCCATAATTCGCGAGGGTAAATTGTCTGGCGACCCGCAGATGAATTTTCGAGGAAGCTGAGAACGCAGAAGGAATTCGAAGGAGGGAACGAAGGACGCAACGTTTGAAGATTTATCCTTTTCGGGATAACCAAGGGAGAAAGTTACGTGAGAAGGGACTTTAATTTTTTTACATTGGCAAAGGTCGAGTGTAAGAGGCAAATATTAGAGAGAGAGAGAGAGAGAGAAAGAGAGAGAGAGAGAAAGAGAGAGAGAGAGTAATCTGTAAGGAGGAAAGGAAAAAAAAAATTAAGGATCATAATAATATCGTCCTGACACGCGTGAGCTCCACGTGTGACGTATGTACTAAGCTAAAACACTTCATAGGACTCTTGACTCTTGACTTTTGAAAAAAAAAAGAGGGGCAATCCCAAATAAAAAAAAAATTCAGCCAAGACCAACAGCGAGAGAGAAAGTTGAGCGAAAGGTATAAAGAAGGTACAAAGAAATTAAAAAAAAAAAAAAAATAGAAAAACAAAACTGGAACGAAATAGGAAGATTTTTGGCTGTGTACTTTCGTCCTGGGGATGTCCTGCCGTTTTAAACGTAAAGAATTTCCAAATAATTTCATACGCGACAAAAGTCACAGGCCGACGTCTATAACGATTCCGTATCCAAGCACTAAAGTTTCTTGACAGATAAATCCTCGCCGATAATATCACCCGCATACGAATTACCTCCTCGTTATTCTCGTATCGTTAAGAAAAATTTCGAGCTAGAAGATCGAAGGTGATCTGAATTCTTGGAAGAGGAAAAAATTTGAAAAAAAAAAAATAAATAAATAAATAAATAAATAAAAAAAATAATAAAATCAACAATATACCAAGATACGAAAACAGTGTTGCCGTCGTGAGGGGGGGAGATCTAACGGAGAATTTCTCACCGCCATTAACGTCGCCGTCCTTCGAAGAATATCGCGAGAATCAAAAGTACCTTTAAACAGGATACGAAGGAGACGTATCGACATAGGTAAAATACGCGAGAGGAGCAAAAGACGAAGGAATGAAAGAGAGAGGGATCTCGTAGTCGGTAAGATAGTAATTGGTGGAGCGAGGAAAACGATGGCGAACTATAATCACGCAAACCCCCAGCGTGTCGTCTACCACGCGACCTACCCAACGCCGCTCGCCCCAAGTGAGTCCTCCTCACGCTATAACGCTATCTCTTATTCCCCCATTAATTCCTATTTTATTTTCCACCTAACCCTTACCCATTAGATTCCTGCTTGCTAGATACCAAAAGCTGCTCTGGTACGTCCCGTAGGATACAGAGTGAAAATAGGATTTAGACTTATAAATAGGATTGTCTTTATTCGGACAATTGTTGTTATTATTTTTGGGGATGTTTTTTTTTATCTACTCGACAAGGACTAAAAATTTAACATTGTTCAGACATTCAGGTAGCCCGGCTTGTACGTAGACTTTGGCAATCGATAGAGGACGTTTTTGGTATTTTCAAAAAAAAAAAAAAAAATTTTATTGTTATCGTATATCTTAACAATAATCGTCGTATCGTTCGGAACGATTATCGTCTTACTTTTAGTCACTATTGATGCACTTTATACAGATTTGGTCGTTGGGATTATTCGAATGATGCATATGTCATGATTTTACGTATTAACGTTAATGGGGACTGTCCTACTTTTTTTTTTTTATTACGGACGATTAATTTTATCGAGTGGAGACACCGCGCGTGGGATTCGTATTATTTATTTTATTTAAAGAGAGGGACTACCGTCCGCGGGAAATTTAAAGAAAATTTTCTCGCGCGTCGTACCAATCCGATTGGGCTCAATTCGATCTTTAATCGAATCTGACGGAAAATGATCTTTTGGCATTACATTTTTTTTTGTTATCAGATCCCAGAGATTGGTTAATTTTTTTGGGGGAATTTTTGAACATCTACAGTGACTTCATATTCCTTGTCTTCATGTACGATAAATTTTTCGTAAGATAATTATTTTTTATCCTTTAACGAGATCGTCGATCAAAAGAAACATGGCGATCGAAATCGCTCGCGCTACGTGATTCGCACGCGTCTCGTTCTTTTCGCGCGACTGGTCCACATTTTTTCGCACTGTATATTATGCGAATATATATATATATATATATATATATATTCTTCTCTTTCGACGCGCGATGATTAACATTTATCCGATTACGAGGAGGCATTCGTGGGGTGGGGGGGGCGGTCTATTATATTTTTCACGAAACTGGGTCGACCTGTTCTCGGAGTTAGTACGTTTCCTTCTCCTATTTTTTTTTCTATAAAACAAACTCTACAGGAAGTGACTGTATCACGCGATCCTTCCCCGGTGGTTTAAAAATTTTGTTTCACTCTTTTTATTTTCAAAATTCCAACCGCCGGAATATCACGGTAGTTCTCATTAGGCTTAGACATCAATAAAAAAAAAAATCCGTCACCTCAAGGCGAATCGACATCAGACTTCCACCTCTCCCCCGTAACGAACGTTTCATTAGAATAGCGTGTCGCCATCGCGCTACGGCATTAATGCTCGATTCATTCGCGTGCACTTAAGCTCGCAACGGTGTCTCACGTGGCTTCGGCGCTCGACAAGAAATTATCTTTCCCATGATCGGGTAACGAAGTCCGTTATAACTCCGTCAAGACTTTAGTTCAATTTTCTGCTTACAGATGGCGACCCAATCAAGCTTCCAGAAAATCTGGAGACGCTACCGCGGGCCGAGTTCTTTCCCACCCAGAGGCATCGATGGAACACGAACGAGGTGAGTGGGAGGATCGATTTAAAGAACAGCAGAGGATTTCAGCGATCGTCGAGCATTCGACAATGAACAATCGTAACAACAGGCGTCCGAGCCACGTGCAGGAGGATCCCTGCAAAACCAGCGTGGTTCTACAGGAAAAAAGTATCGTCGGAATTGAACTCGATCCGAGCGTACATTTATTCACATTCTGCTTATTTTTCCTATTTACGCGCCGTCATTGTCCACTTCTATCGCTAGCACGTATATCCCTGTATCGCGTATTACGATACTTCCGAATACATTTGCGTGTAGCTGGCTATTCCTGGTTTTATTACCACCACACCGTCGACTTTGACAGTTATCAGAGCACCCGGCAGTGGTAGCAGAATTTCTGGTAGTAGTGCCTGGGTTACTGGCGGTGCGTCCATAATCGGTCCTAGTGTTCGTGTTTTGCTTGTATATATAAGCCTGGTGTACATCCCTACTATATCTATATATATATACACACACACAGATATAGTATGTATATATATATATACACCGATGTAGTCCACTGCTACTCTGACCCCGGTCGGCCTCCGATCAATAGCCGGAGCCAGCGAGCTCAGCCGAGTCGAGAGTTGAGTTCGGTTGAGCCAAGCTGAACCCGCGTTCACCTTGTTCGCCTCGAAGGGTTGAGAAGGTAACACCCACCCCCTGGCGAGGAGGTGGTAGCGGAAGGGATGGGGACATAAGAGGGTGCTAGGTATTTCTTAGAGGGATCGGTGGTGGGAGGGACTAGGTGAGAAATAGGGGTAGGATTGATGGAGGTGGATTTACCTAAAGTGTCTTCTCTCTGGTCCGGATGCGAAAACTCTCGAAAGGGGCCGCAGGAAGGACGATGGTTGGTCTTGTATTTATTTTTTGTTTTCTTTCTTCCTCCTCCTCCTCCGCTCCCACCCAATGTAATTTACTGTGCGCGGAGGGTCGACGACTCTGACGGAAGTTTGACGAGTCCCGACGTTTCGGGCTCGCGTGACCGACACTTCCGCTTATCCTTTGGAATTAGCGGTACGACGTGGCGTGACCGGTCGATCGGCTGATTGTAAAATGAGTCTTCTTGTTCCGGGGCCACCGAAGTCTGGCCTTTACACCCTCCTGTCTGTCTAACCTGCTACCCAGGAGGAGAGAGAGAGAGAGAGAGTAACTCGCCGATTCAATTTCACGGGCTTTTTTGGCTCGCCTTACTTTTCCACCCTCCTTTCACCCTTCGGTACGTTTAAATCACTCGGGACTTACGTAACTCTCTGGCCGTCTAGGAACTCTCCTATCACGTTTTCGGTCTTCGCTATCACCTATGATTGTTTCCTGCTTTTTTTTTTTTTTTCTTAGTTTCCGTGCCAGTCACATTTATCGTACAATCGGAAGGCTCCTTTTTACTTGTGCCGGTGGGTATTACTTTTTTTTTTGTTTTTAATTCTTTTATCGCGAACTCGAAAATAATAAATCTTATTGGAGAGTCTGCAATGGCGCGTGATGTAATTACGAGAAGCGACTCGAGAGTAGACGCGATTCTCTTTTCCAAGGAATATTTGTGACACGGGAGTATCGTGCTGATAAGAAATGACCTTATGCTTCTTTTTCGTTATGCGCACGTATACTGGGTGACTCCTAAGTTCTCTCCTAGCTAATTCGAGAAGATTAATTTCCTGCATCGATCATCGGCGGCCTTCTAATTCGCTTCCTTATTAAGTTCACCTTCGCCTGATCGTCCACCATTTGTACAGTGGCTCAGAGCTGCACGTTTACCCACCCACCCACCCACTCTTAGCCACCCTCTGCGTTTTTGCCCTCCTTACATTTTCTACTCTCTAATCCCCTTCCTTTTACCACATTCGCTAGTAACCCCCCTCCCTCTCCCCCCCCACTCGTTCGGTCGACCCTACCCACGGAAAGTGGAACGAGAAACTTGTGCAATTATTTCCCATTTCTACCCCCCTCCCCCTCCCCCTTACTCCTCTCCCCTCTGACACTCGCTAAACCTGATCGAAAACCGCGCTAATCATGGCACTGTGCAAGTCTGACATTCCCGATCCAATTTTAAGTTAAAAATATTTTTTTTGCCCTATCAAACTTCCCAACCCACCAAAACTTTATCGATTTCACAGTTTTCGAGGGTCGAACAATAATTTGGCAATTGGACAATTTTACGGTTTGGTAATACTGCCAATTCCCTCTAACAGGATACATAATTAGCCAACGGACTTTATCGGGGAGCTATACGGGAACCGGAAGTGGTCTTGATTTATCGAAATTTCCCGTCAGGCACTATTACCCCCTTCCGGTTCTTGGTTCGCCCCTTCCGCATCGTACGGAGTCTCTGCAGCCGCCTTTCATCCTGTTCCTGACTTTTGTTACGTGTACAACCGGCTGCTGGGAATGCCAAGGAAATATTAATATTGGAAAAATATTCAGAATAGGTTTTGGGGGGGGGGGGGGTGGAGGAGGTTCAAGTAGAAGGTGGGTGGTCGCCATTCAACTGTTATTCAGCATTCGACAAAGGCGGAAGAAAATTGGCTAATTTTTTCGCAACGTCAAGAAAAATTTCCGTATGCCAAAATGGATCCACGGCTTTTCAGTTTTTTATTCGCCTCGCGAATCTCTATACGTGCATGTATCCAGTCAGGGCTGGTACGTGGTTTGGACGTGGCGAGAGGGGGGGTGGAGGAGGGGCGGGGGGAGTATACGCGACCAATGAAAAGTACTTTTTATTCCGATATTGAGGAAGCAAACTCGTACCCATTGTATGCCTTTCTATTCTGGTTGGTGTAACCAGTGGAAAATATACACAAAGGACAAACTTAAAATGGTTTTGTAATACGTGAAAAGCAGCCAAGTGGAAGTAGGAAGAGTAAGGGAAGCGTGAAAAATGCTGAACCGTGGAAACGCTGATTTGTCAGCTATTTTTATTTACAATGGAAACTGGAATACTACTTTTTTTTTCATACTCGAACGTTAATATTAGAAAATTTTTTTTTGCACTCTTCATCCGACGTTTTACCATAATCGAGGTATTAGGGGACCCACTGCTCGGTATTCCATTCAAATATGTACTTGGCTCAGAGAACTGGGACGAAAATGCCTCTTGGCATCGCTCTTACCGGACGTTTCAAAACTTACAACGACTCTTCCTACATTGTTCCCCCGTATTCACAATCGACGATAAACGAACATTTTTCTCAAAACTGTACATTTGCTTTTCCAACTTTTACAGGTCAATCCATTATTTTGGTTAATTTCTTGAAAGACACAAAATTACGTTATCGCCCAGATTTACTCTACGAACTACCAAATCGGAATTTACTTAACGTAATGCGGTTCGCCCGCGAGGATGGATCGATGTAAAGTCTAAATTGCACGTTCGAAGGGTAAAAAAGGTGAAGAGAAAGACGAGGAACGGAAAGAGAAAAAAAAAGATATGTAAAAGGTAGCTAGCACTTTTCGAGGGATTGGCAGTGGGTCGCGGTGAGGAGGGGGGGGGGGGAGGGTCGAAGGAGGGAGACAACCACGAGCCTAGAACTAGAGGGTGAAACTAGGACTCGACTGGTTACTCCCCCCCCCCCCCCCTCTCTCTCTCTTCCTCACTTTGATTATCGTTCTCTTTTCTCACGAATATTCAAATGAGCTACCTCCCCCAGTCGGGGGGGGGGTGACTGGGAGTGAGGGGGGGCCCTCCCTCCCGACCCCTCGGATCTCTCTTTAGTTTCGGCCGTTTTGTACTTTTATTACCGCCATACGTCTCTCCGCGAAACGATAATTTAATTCACGTTAGCGAAGCCGACGGTTGGTACGTCACGTGAAATCGCCATGGCCGTTTCGGCTCCCCCGTAAATCAACCAGAAGACATTGCTTCCGAGGGCTGTTAAGATTTCCGCTCTAGAGGCCCTGGCTTTTCCGGAAGTCCTAGCTCGTCAGCCCCATTCTACGTTTCTCCTCCAACTGTCAGTGCCCTGGTCCCACCATGATATCCGGTTCCTTTTCGCATTGTCTTACTCGGGTCGTGAAAGTCCGTCCACGGGTTTCTAACGGACCTGAAGAGTCGTTCGTTGGACGTCGACGTTATCATAAAATATTTCATCGATGCTCTTCCTTGACGCAGCTACATCCGGTTCTGTCTTTAATTAGAGATTCCACGTCCTCTGGCAGGTACCTCCAGCCAGTGTAACCCACCCCCGTAGGGATACCAAACTCTGGCCGAATGCAAATGATCAATTAACCGGCTCTGAATCAGTGGAGGCTCAGCCCGTTCATCTAGAGAGTCGCGGGGACCTGGTCGACCCAATCGCTACGACCTGCTTGACCAGTCTCGTCTTCCTTCCTCGTTCCATCCCTCTTGAAGAATATTTATATCCAGGCCACGTTCGCCTGGGACCCGTGGAAGATAAAGGTGAGGCCACCCACCACCTAACCTCTATGCTCTTCTATCTTTACCTACAACACCTGCACCCACTTACTCCTACGCTCTTATGTTCTAGAGAATTTCTTCCACCTTCGAGTCACGTTAGCTAGTGGGGGTCTTCCGTCAGCCTCGACACACAGACGGAGTGTTGTGACGTGCAGCAATTTTTTTAATGGCTGGACGAATCGCCGCTCCTGCTTCAATTTGCATAGAATCGCGAGCTCGTTACGAAAAATAACGTAAAAAGCTCCGCGAGACACGAATCCCTTTTCTTGCTCCCGAGCGGCGGAGCCGCGAATCACGAAGAATCGTTAAGAACCTGAAACCCTGCACACTTTGGTGGCCCCAGCGGAAAGGAATTTCAGGAGAGGCTTAGAAATAAAATTTATTTATTATGATATATACTTTAGAGAAGATCTCGTGTCATTCTCTCTGGCAACCCTTCCGTGGAGACACTTGATGACAGCATTGCCGTACGAGGGAAAAACTTTCTTTTCTCTCTAAAGTTCCTACGTTTATGTACGACGTATACTAAATGTACCGCTGGCGATGTCGTTGGCCATTCTTTTGGCTGGGTCACGCATACTGGGAACTTTTTCCCAGTGAAATACTCCAGTCGCTAGGGGCTTTATGAAAATCTTGTTTGACAATAAATCTCTTTCGTATGAATAACGACACTTAAAGTTCCTTATTCTTAGGGCGACACAGCTACACTAACGCTGCAAGACATCTGCCATTTTCTAAGGCCGCTCCAGTTTAAATTCACATGCGAGCCACTCTCGGAAGTTTAAGGGATCTTTGGTTCTGAGCTATGCAAATGATGTTCGTACTCTTTTAGAAATGTATTCTCTCGGTAGGAAACTACGAAACAAGGTCTGGCTGAAGTCCTCTTAAAGACGATGGGAAAGATACCGTTGTCAAAAATTTTATCTGTCCTATTTCCACGTGCGAGTCCGATGCCTATACGTAATGATTGGAAAATGAATTTTTGGTGTCATACTTTGTTACTAGAAATTGGAGCAGGGTACAAAAATTTATCTATACGCACCTGAACATTGTTATTAATTTCACGAACAGAACGTTTCGCCGTCGCTGTCACTTTTATCCGACTCGAATGGTTAGGTTAGGCTTATGACTTTTAGCTGATGATCTACGATGGCACCGATGGCCCCACGTGAATGAAATGCGAAACAGGCTTGGCACTTGGTTCTACACTGGAATCAATACCAGAGAACCAAACTCGAGTCCTTCCTGTAACGTGGCGCGTCTACGACACAATATGCAAACACAAAATTAATCTTTACTCTCTCTGTGTGGAAATATCAAAAGATACAGTGTTACCAATTTGGCGACTGTACCTGGGTTCTTTTATCATTCCAATTTTTGGACTTTATTCTACTGGCATTTCTTAGGCCCAAGAGAGCGACGTTAATAAAATCATCAAGATACGAATGTACAATGGGGGATGAAATATTTTTCAGGAAATTGCGGCCATCCTGATAAGTTTCCAGAGGCACGCAGAATGGCAGAGCTGCGAGGTGAAGGTGCGACCAAGAAGTGGCTCGATGCTGCTGTACTCCAGGAAGAAAGTACGTTACCGGAGGGATGGTTACTGCTGGAAGAAAAGAAAGGACGGGAAGACGACAAGAGAGGATCACATGAAGCTCAAGGTCCAGGGTGTCGAATGCATCTACGGATGCTACGTCCACTCGGCCATTCTCCCTACGTTCCATCGAAGGTGCTACTGGCTCCTTCAAAATCCAGATGTGGTCCTCGTTCATTATCTGAACGTTCCTTACCCGGATGGCGATGCCAAGCTCGCAGCTCTGCCACCGTGTCTGGCGCTGCCGCCGGATAAGAAGGAATGGACGAGGGACGAACTGGCCTCGCAGTTGAGGCCAATGTTCCTCGGCGGTGACGATGATCCTAACAATCCACACGTTAATCAGCAGTCGACCCATTCCGTAGACATGATCGTCACTCAGCTCTTGGATAGGCAGCGAGCATCCTCGAGCTCATCTACGAGCACTGCGCAACTCGCCCCTAGGAGGCTCACACCCGACAATCAGGTCTCATCGACGACTGGGGGTCAACAATCATCTACCACGACGTCGGCGGCTCCGCGTGTATACTCTCGACATTCCCACTCTAGCCAGAGTCAGCAACCTGCTCCCTTAGTATTAAGTTTGCAACAAATTCAGGGCGGAGGTGGTTTACTTATTCTTAATAGTCAGCCATATCATCATCAGCAGCAACAGCAGCAGCAGCAGCAGCAGCAACAGCAGCAACAGCAGAGCCAACAGGTGGAAATGCAGCAGGTCACCGAACAGCAGATCGTTCAGCAAACCAGCGTCGACCGAGAGCAGCAGACTAAGCAAGAGATTGACACCAAGGATAGCATTGAAAGATCAGCCGTACCGACGCTACCGACGCCTGCGAGTGGCCAAGGCGTCGCAGACTTTGCCGAGACGCTTGACCTTAGTCAGGAAGACATACAGAGGACATTGTCGGCCAACATGGTACCGCCGTCTCCGTCGCCATCGCCGGCTGATAACAACATCATCAATCCCTTGGATTTTATTGATTCATCCGACGACGTGCTTGTCAATCTCGACGCCTTTGACGTGTTTGGCGACCTGCATGAGTTTCATGACTTTGAAGCCGAGCAGGCTAAAGCGGACGATCGGGGTGGTCCTGAGAATGATCCAGCCTGCCATCCTGGAACTACCGTCCATATTGCTGAATACAGTCCAGAATGGAGTTACACCGAAGGTGGCGTTAAGGTAAGCCTTAAGATAATAATTCTTTTTATTATGAACGTCAATTTAGATTCTTAATGCGAACGCACCACGTTCATTATTTGAAGGTCCTAGTAGCCGGACCATGGACAGGTGGCACCGGATCTCAATCATATTCCGTGCTCTTCGACGTAGAGCCAGTGGAAGCGTGTCTGGTACAACCAGGAGTGTTGCGCTGCAGGTGTCCAGCTCACGCTCCAGGCATAGCATCGCTTCAAGTAGCCTGCGACGGCTTCGTGGTGTCGGACAGCGTAGCATTCGAATACCGTCGTGCCCCAACGGCAGAGCCTAGTCCGGAAAAAGCTCTGCTGGACCGTTTGGCGGATGTGGAGGCGCGTCTTCAGGGACCTGGACCACCATCTCTGGCAGCCCATCTGGAGGAACGTCTCGTAGCCTACTGCCAGGTATCCGACGATTCGACTTCCGTATCTTCGCGTAAGGGCGACATAATTCCAAAGTGGACATCAAAACAAGCACGATTACTCGACAGGACGCCGTGGTCAGACCCTGGCGCGCTGGTGCCGAGCCTCTGCAATCAGGTGGACCGACGCTCCTGCACCTGGCTGCTGGTCTAGGATACTCACGACTGGCTTGCGCTCTTCTCCATTGGCGGGCCGAGAATCCTAGCAGCGTCCTCGACGCGGAAGTCGACGCCCTCAGACAAGATGCCGCAGGGCTGACTCCTCTTGCTTGGGCCTGCGCCGCAGGACACGCCGACATGGCCAAAATTCTCTACAGGTGGGTGAACGTCAACGTGCGACATCGGTCCCAGGAACATACGTGGAATTGCAAAGAAGAATTTTCGTTATTTCTTAAAAACAGGTGGAACGCCATGGCCCTCAGAGTACGAGACTGTCAGAATAGAAGCGCCACTGAGCTAGCGGCCGAGAACGGACACACGAGCATCGCCGAGGAGCTGAATCAACTGGAGGCCAGACGTCGGGATGAGAAGCTGTTCGTGCGACCAGCAAGCCCCAGGAGGCTGTCGCAAGACAGCGGTCTCAATATCGCCTTATGTTAGTCACGCTTTATACCTTTATGCCCTTAAACCCTTGCACCCTTATAACGTACAGACAAGGTTTCCTTATTGTCCCACGTAATTATGCTACAGTCCACATTAGTACGTATCGACTAAGCTAAATGTCGCGAGGTAGAGAGGAACGTAGCTATTAAGGGCTGTTCTCATCGAAAATATTCAGGTGGCTCGCCGTTCCTGGATAACATGGAGTTGTTGCAAGAGGACGAGTCGTCGTTAACACTCGGTCAACAGGGGATGGAAAGTGCCCCGAGCTCCCAAGAGACTGTAGGTCCGTACCATCCTCGTATCCCCTTCTCTCTGTCTGGCTGTCTGTCTGTCTGTCTGTCTGTCTGTCTATATGTTTTGTCGTCTGTCTATCTGTAAATTCGCAAACACTAACATCCGTATACATTCATATACTATATATAACAACCTAAGACTTACCTATACAAACCAGTTGGTCTATTAAGGAGATTCTAGATTGCTGACCTAGAGGATCATCTGCGTGGGCTGCGAATTCGTAGGAACATGCTACACGTTTCCTTTTCATCGATATACTATCAATACTTAACGATACTCTGGATTGTCTTTGTAGCTTCTTTGATCATATTTTTTTTCTTTTTTAATAGAGCCGTTAGTCTCTCTCTCTCTCTCTGTTATAAACGCGGTCTTAGATGACTCTCGCTCTAACATTAGGTGAATCTTGCAGCTTCAGCAGTGTTGGGTGTTGCTTGGCCTTCGTAACCGCTATTGGATCCCACGTATTAAATTGAACTCCTCCCTAAGCTCGCTAGCTGGTCGCGTTTGTCTGGAGGTGTCGAACTTTCTCGCACAATCAAGAAATGCATACGTTTCTCTCGTTTTCGTGGACTTCCTAGCGAGAGTACAGATTGACTCCTCGTGGACGAGGTCCACGAAGCGAGTCCTAGCGTTCCAGGGGGTAACTGTTGTTCCTGTTGAAAAATTCGCCAACTAACCATTCACCTTCGACGGCTTTAACCTAGGTGTTGTGTTCTCGGTGTGTGGTACTTCTTCGGCGGCCTCTCGTGCCAGCCCTTTTTGAGTATGCCTAGGGTGCTGATTAATTTTTTTAGGGGAAGAAGACGCGAGGGTCCTCACTCTGGCCGACCAAATTATAGCAGCGCTTCCGGAGAGGATCAAGAGAGCCGAGAGTGATCCACCTTCGCCATCATCGCCTCCACCACCGCCACCCTTGCCGCCCCTGGAGGACGCCTTGATGGAGCAGATGGTGAGACCTTTTGTCAGATTCCCCCCCCCTTCAAGGGACCACTTCTATACGCTCCTGAGCTTAGAGAAGCAGCATAGCCAAGGTTGTGTCTCTGTGTTCGCAGCCATTAGACTCTGGAGAATTGTTCGACTCGTATCGCGACTGCAGCGGAGGTGCTGCTTCCGTTTCCGACGTGGACGCCGACGCAAGTCCCTCGAGTCCTTCCAGCAGTTGCTTGACACCTGACTCGCCATCGCCACCGCCTACAACTGCAGACTTCTGTGAGTTTCTGCAGCTGCAACTTCAGCTGGACGGTGGGGACGGACACAACGGGCAGTACGGATACAGTAGCAGCGACCGCACCATCGGCAATGGTGTCTGTGGTAACGGAAACGTCGGTACCGGAAGTGACGGCGGAGAGGCTGACCTCAGCAGACTCACTCTGTCGGATCGCGAGCAGCGTGAGCTCTATCAGGCCGCAAGGATGATACAGAAGGCCTACAGGAGTTACAAGGGTCGTCAGAGACAGGAAGAGGCTGAGAGACACGCTGCTGTACTCATCCAACAATATTATCGCCGGTACAAGCAGTACGCATACTACAGGTAGCGTTTCGTTTTAGTGATCTCTTATTTGCTCGCTTATTATTCTTTGTCATGATTCTTTTATTTTTTCTATAAAGAGTACGTTGGAAAAGTTCGCCCTCGCATGGCGCAGTCACGAAAATGAAGCTTCTTAATAAATAGTCCATAATAGCGAAGACAGGTCCCTGGGCTGGTTGGGACGAATTTAACGATTCTGTAGCCAGCCTTTAAGTGGGGAAGTTAAAGTTACCTGGTCTAGCCGGGAACTTTTAATTGCCCTCGTAAATAATTCGGGAACTTTACCAGTTCCCGGTTAGAGCTGGCGGGTCGGGTCGAATGGCAAATTAAGACTGCATTTAATTGATAGAAGTACAAGTCAAGTTTCTTTATGACGGATCGTACGTCACGTACATTGTTCCAGTTCCTTTTCTTCTGCCAGGATGATTGATTCTCTGCATTACAGACAAGCCACTAGGGCAGCGCTGGTGATACAGAGCAATTACCGCAGCTACAGAGCAAGACCAGGCTCTTCAAACTCCAGACAACAAGCAGCACATCAGCAGGCTGCTCACCAGGCTGCCCGAAAGATTCAGCAGTTTATGCGTCAGTCAAAGATCAAGTGAGTAGACGACCAATTGAAAAAAAAATAGACAGAGAGAATCAATCGAAGCCTGAACAAAAATACTTATCCTCTTGATGTCCCTTATCGTTCTATCGCTATCCTATTGTTATCACCTGCCAGCTGCGTGTCCATTTTAAAGAGTATCCCTTTCTTGTGTATCCATGCAGCCTGTCATGGGACGATTCACGACCGGTAAGTATACCGATATTGAAGTTGCTAATTTGAAGATCACAGCTGTTAAAAAGAAATTGGAGCCTACCGTCGAAATTGGCACATTGATTAATCACCTATTCTCTTTGACAGACTGCAGAACGCCAGGGCCGTCGCAAGCGGGAACGGGAGGCAGCCAGTGGGGGGCATTTCACGGGGGGCTGCTGCCCTCCAAAACTCGCCCTCATCTAGCCCAGGGGCCAACCTAGTAGCCGCCAACCCAGTAGCCGCCAGTCCCGACATCATCTAGTAGCCGATTGCCAATCCGGTCGTGCTCTCGGTGCTCCTCTTCAGAGAGAATGTCGACACGCTTAGGACGACGACATCCCTTGTCCACTTGAAATTAAATGGCGGAACAACGTAAACAGGCAACGGATCAAGGAAACACTTTGAACTTGCGAACTCACCAGATTCCTCGCTGGGACGTTTATCCATTCTGGATTTTTACAATTATCAAGGAAATCGCTAGCTTGCGCAGACTGTACCCTGGACGGAAGATCCTTTTCTTTCTTATGATTGTCGGTTGAGAGTTCGTTGCTGTTCTCCTAAATTCAATTAATTCCTTGCCGTTGCTGCCGTTACCATTGTTAGTCACTGAATTTAAGGACTTGGCCCACGGGTCATCTATTCATCTCGGATTTAGATCTTCTAGTACCGATTTGCCTAGTGCTGATCACATCAGAAACGGCTCGATCATTCCTGCTACCTTTTTTTTTCTCGTCTGATCACGTGGGTTGTTATCTTACTAATTTGACCTTGAGCTTCGTCCGCGTCCGCAGTTTCCTCGGATGGACGGACTTGATGGAGGACTCTTCGCTTTGTTAGGCTTACCGATTGTCTTTCGAAACGTGATAGAGATTTGGTTCGGTACACTTGGCTGTACTATGAAACTATAGTCGCATAGTTCAGACGAATAATTCTATTGTATTAAATCAAGTGTAGAGATTCTTACGAGACTCCGAGTGGAATCCAGATTTTAGAATACGAAGGATAGGACAAATAGAGGAAAAAGACGTGTGTTAAGTGAGTCAGGGTGGGAGGGAGGGTGGGAGAGATTCTTTTTTGAAAATTATCTTGCTCGAGTTTTGTTATCGAGCAGCGAGTGATAACGAGGTTTGGAGATCATGCTCTTTTGTCAGTAATCGTACTGTTATCAACTACTTACAACTATTATGGTGCTATCGAGCGTACGTGAGAGACATTAATTTTTCTTTTGTTGTTGTTTCTATGTCGTGTAAGTTTAAACCGCGCGTAACACCAATGCGTACCGCAAGCGCTTAGGGTGCTGGAGGTGACTTACTAGGAAGGTTTTGCAAAGGGGAGGCGGCCATTTCCTTGCCGTACTTTTAATTGTCACGAAAATATGGCATTCCTAAAAGTAGTTGAAAAAAAAAAAAGAATAACGTGTACTAATTCTACGTACTACTCCGATTTAAATATGACAATTCGATATACAACGTAGGTGGGAAGAGTCTATTTGGATTTTTGCCGTAGAAAGGAGAAGCGAATTGACGATGCCAGAGAAGGCTTAGTGATTGAGCGATTAAAATTATCAAATTTCGAAATCGTGACAAACCGTTAAGTTTTCCCGCTGGCTCGTCGCTACTTCGCATCGAAAATGCCGCTCGGACGGATTCGAAAGGATTTTCCAGAGAATTCGCCGCACGGTACGATAAGAGTCTTTTGCCGAGATAGCAGATGGATTGGGAAAAGAAAAGAAAAAAGGGATAAGGATAATTAAAAAAAAGAAAACAGAGAGAGAGAGAGAGATAACGAGAGCTCTACGATGGGGCCCTTGATTCACGGGCTGTGCTCGAGTATCGCAATTATTATAAACAATTTTCTTATTGTTAAATATTTTCTCTAGGCTAATTATTGCATTGTTATATCAATTTATCTAGCGTTTTTTCTCTTATGGGGGGAGATCCTTTTGAATTACATAAGGAATGCGTAAGTGGATTACGAATGTACCGGCGAGTGCGGCACAGCCAGATGAGAGAGAGAGAGAGAGAGAGAGAGAGGGGGCCCCCCGCGGTTCCCGCTGATAAAACATTGTGATAAATCCAAAGTGATCCAAGAAAGTATTTCCGAAGTTTTGACGCCCGGGCTGATGTCAAAATGAAGTAATAAACAAAGAAAAGAAAGAAAAAAAAAGTGTGAAAACAAAAAATACGTACGAAGACGATTAAACACAGACAGGCAGACAAAATCCATCTGGCGTGGCGTGTATTCCGTTGCTATCGTGACGTCGAGGAACTTCCTAATCTAATCTGGTTGCGAAGTCTGAAAAAATTTGTTTTCCCAGCCCGCCCTCTGCCCCTCAGTCGGCCTCCCATGGGGAAGATAGGGGCAGCCGGGAGGGACAGGGCCGTAGGATTTATGGGGATCGTAAGGGGAGACGCCCGTGCACGAGACGTCGTGACGGCTACGCGACGGCACGCGCGTCGAAGCGAAAATATAATTGTACACACGAGTCAATTCCAACGAGCATTTTCATGCCACTAAGCTTAAATAATTATTAGTTATTAAAGGGGGGGAAAAAGAAAAAAAAATGAAAGAAAAGGTATACAGACAGACGAGGGGGAAGAGAGGTTAAAAAATAGATAAAGCAAAAAAAAATTAAATAATAATAAAATAATACAAAAGAAAACACACACTCTTTCAATCATTGTTATATTAATTAATCACGATCCTATCGATAATTAAACGAGACGAGTAAAAAAAAAATCTAATTATACACAAACTATTATTATATTCATATTTTTGCTTATTACGATTTTTAAGAATCTATCGACGAGGTTTAGCGACTAATAAGGATAAAAGGGAAAATTAATTAATTAAATAAATACCTCGGCGAGACTCTGTACGCGAACCGTTCGCGTGAGGTTCTTATTAACTGACGGTGCGGGCTTTGCCGGGCGCGGTAATTCGTGTTTTTTGGCAATCATGGGCTTTGAATTTTACATATGAAAATTTGATAATGACTGTCGGATGTATCGGTGAGCGAGAGTGCGGCGAGTGCCTGTCGTGTGTGGATGCGTGAATGCGGGCGTCTGGTCGTCTAACCGTCGATAATCGATTGGAAAATCGATTTTTGGCAATAATTAAAGAAATAAATAAATAAACAATAGGTTCGCGCTACGCGTAAAAAAAAATCTACTTTCTTCGACTTAGGTGCTTTTAAGATCCGTTTCGAAAGTTCTCGTTACCGATTTAATTACGAATCAAATTATAAATACAAAGCATAGAGAGATATTTAAATGAAAAATAATGCAGTATCGCTATTTAAATAACAAAGAATATTAATAAATAAATAAACGGCAGTATTTCGTCCACCGATCGAATCGATCCTCGCGTTTACGTCCTTTTTCGTGATTACGTAACGATTAGCAAATGTTACGATTTTTTTTTTCTTTTTTTTGTGCTTCGAGTTATTCTCTCTTTTTCTTTAATCTTTCTCTTGCTTCCGTTCGTTCGTCGAATCTCATTGTCAGTCATACCAATCGGACTCCTCGAAAATTTTATTATCGCGCGATCAGGTAGTGCGTGTAGGCGCGATTAAAATTTTTTTTTTTAACAATCAAAATGCAATTGGCGGAAAAATACGAGAGACAAATTCGAGACGCGTTACCGACGTTATAAAAAAAAAAAAAAAACATGAAAATAGCGAAGAGAGATTTTTCGTTTTTAAGTTAAGGGGTATGGGGGGAAGTTGAATTATGGGTGGAAGGGTGGTAATACTAAAATAAATAAATAAAATCGCTAGGGTAGGCGCTTCGAGAGGAATACATAACTTTAAAGTCATTTAAACAGATTATTCTCAAGAGATATAAAGATTTACTAATTAAAACGTGATTGACGGTCGATGACAGCAATGAAAATGACATACAGACACAAGATAATACTCCGCACCTATACACTCTTTTCGAACGCAGAAAAAAAACATTACTGACACACGTGACACTTTTACAGACGAAAACAAAAAAAAAATGGGAATGAAAAAAAAATGGGGGGAAAAAAAAGAGAATTTTTAAAATCCTATATAACAAAAAAAAAGCCAAGAGTCAAAGACGACTAGATGATAGGAGCCGCATGGCCTAACTGCTGCCACTTTAATTAATTAAATAATTAATTATAAAACTTTATTACTATCTCGATTAAACGATAAACGGATGATGACACGTCATGCCGCCTTTTCAACTATTTTAGAACGCAGAACGAGTAGCGATTTTAGTCACTATTTACTTCTTCGAGTCGGAAAAGTAAAAAGGAAAAAAAAAATGATAAATGATAATCCAACGCTAGATTCGAGAGATTAAGAATTCTTTCACTCTCCAATTTAATACATTGTATTTTTAGCGAAACGGAAGAGATTAAAAAAAAAAAAAGAAAAATACGTCCAAGTGTTCAAGACGACTAGCTAGGCTTACGGAGAATGCGCGACAGTTACCGAGGATCGACTTTATCGAATCAAACTCGATCGATCGATTAATCGCTCCCGGACTATTATTAGCATCTTTCACTCTCGTTTGTAAGATTTTCCTAGATCGTGTCGATTATCCACGTGTTCGTATTATCCTAGTCTTACCAGTACTTAATGACAGTTCCTATTCTTTTATTTATCACCCGGTATAAAAATGATCGCACGTGATTTTACAATGGTTATTGTGTCTCCTAATGTCACGCGAAAGAAGGAATGTTGGAGATGTTTTCACGAAAGGTCAATGACCCTTGCCGACCGAGGTATCACTGAGACTGCTGGCCGAGCACTTGGACGACTTTGACGAGAGATCGAGAGGGGGGGAAGAAGAACTTGTGGGAAAAAGGAAATAAAAAAAAAATAAACGCTTACGAAATTCATCGAATCGACATCGAGGAACTTCGAAATCGAATATATCGAACGTGATTTAAAATGAATGATCGATGTCGATCACGATTTCATAAGAGTTTCGTAAGTGGTACTAAGTGAATTAAACACCTACCTGCTACTCTAGTGTAACGAATAACGATACAGGCTCCATCTCTTGTAATATTTTTATTATCGCAAACGTAATATTAAATTATTATATTAAATAAATAATTATACCACTAATTATTATTTATTGACTAACGTTCAACTAATATTGTAAATAACGAAAATATTTTATCTATATTTCCGATCCGGGGCTGTCGGGCGGGCCGGCTTTACTTAACTCTGGCCGATTTCTCGCGATATCTTCGATTGCTCTAATTAGCTCGCCCCCCCCCCCCCCCATTGTTACACCATTTCATCATTGCATTTAATAAATTATATATTTATTGACTCACTTACCTTTTCACTCGGAATACCATTGTACGTTTTTCTATGTACTCTATATATGTATATGTACCATGTATGTCCTTATTTCCTACATTGTCCTTTTTTTTTTTCGACGAAGCCTTTCGGGCAGACAGTGTGGCGACCTTTTTGAAAATTATCATACCATTGATAATTCGCTCTTCGGCAACAATTTATTTAAAGCATACAAACGGTACAAACAATGTGCCACCTTGAGTAGAAATTAAAAATTAAATTACTTTGAGATTATAATGGCAAGCGAGCGCGCGATTGTGCGCCAGATAATCAAAGTTAACGAGAACTTGATTCTCGCGGGTTCGTAGTTCACGCGGCTGTGCTTTCCTTTGTTACCTCGACAAAAAAAAATTAAATAAAAATACAAAAAAAAAAGAAAAACAGTAGAGACAAAACTAGAGACAATTCTCTAATCGTAATTCGGATCCACGTCGGGAGATTCAGGGTGACCTTGTCAATCAGAATACTTGAACCCGATGATTCTCACGATCGCAGACAACGATGTTACCGGCAGAGGTGACGGCGACGCCCTCGAGACCTTTGAACTCGCCGTCGCCGCTTCCCCAGCCACCAAATGCCTTCAGGAAGGCGCCCTCTGGCGTGAAAATTTGGATACGATTGTTACCGGAATCTGCGACGATGATGTATCCTTGATCGTCAACCGCTACGCCCCTTGGGAACTTGAATTGACCTTCGTCCGAGCCTTCCGAGCCGAAGGAGGTCAGGACTCTGCCGTTTACGTCGAATATTTGAACCCGGTGATTATTTCCGTCGCTCACTATCACTCGATTGGTATTGCTCACGGCAATGTAATGGGGATGTTCAAGCTGACCTCTTCCACTTCCGCAGCAACCAAATTTACCCACGAACGTACCGTCAGATTGGAATACCTGATTTGATGGGTTTTTAATGAAATTTACATGGTTTTATATGCAGGAGCGAATCTTTAAAATCGTCCCTGAATTACCTGCACCCGATGATTTTCTTTGTCGCAGACGTAAATGAACCCGAGGGCGTCGGTCGTTATGCCCCAAGGATAATTGAACCTTCCGTCCGTGGTGCCTTGAGAACCAAAGGCTCTAAGGAACCTTCCAGAAGGATCTAGAACCTGGATCCGGTGATTGTAACGATCCGCTATTATAAATTGACCAATCCTATTGACTGCCACTCCTGCCAGACAGTCGAACTCTCCTTCGCCGCTTCCGTAAGATCCGAACTCCTTCATGAAGTTCCCATTTCCGTCGAAGACCTGGTAAGAATTTTATACGAAATTTTTAGCGGGTACGTTGACGAGCTTTTAATTTTTATATAATATTTTTTTAATAAATAATAATAACTTGAACACGATGGTTGGAGCTGTCGGCCACTACGATGGAATTGTCTGGCCCAACCGCGAGGCCTCTTGGCCACGTAAAGCATCCGGCTTCGCTCCCCCGCATCCCAAATTTGAACAGCTGCCGCCGCTTCAGCAGGTACTGACTCCTGGATAAAGAAAAAAAGATGTATTAATTGCTTCATTTCAATTTTGAAATTGAATCAGCTCGATAATTCACCTAGTGGAGGAACCTGCTGCCGCGGGAATAACGGGAGCTGCTGTAGGGGACGTGGGGGAGCCTGACGGGTTTTTTTGATCGTCGTCAGAAGATTCAAAAGAAGTTTGCCCGGTGTGTCTAAGAGGCAGACCCAGAGATAGTCTTCGGGATGCTGCGCTGGCACTGAAATCAAAAGAATGTACCAATATATATATATCTCCAAGATGCTCATGGATAAAACCCACTTGGTCTCTGGACAAGTACGTAATACAAAATTAAGAAAAAAAAAAAATACCATCTGGCACCTTCTATCTTTAAACTGAAAATGTTTCAAGCATCCGGTACAGCAGTCATCAAGTATTTATATCCGTTTGTAAAACTACCTTTGACTCCGTCCCAAAGATGTCTGGTACCAGATACGAGTAAAAAGTTGGTATAAAAAATAATAAAATTCTAGGTTACCTGGAGGATGGAACTGAGGAAGACGAAGGTGGCTCCTTGTCCTTGGCGCTACGATTCCCGTACTTGTTCTTGAGGTAGCGCGCCCAGGAACTCAGGGCTGCACCATCCTTCTCAGTAGCCCTGTCCCTATCGGGACTTGGCTCTCGAGATTTGAGCGCGTGGGTACTGCGACTGCGTGCAAGCTCAGAACCAGCCCCATACTTAGCAGCCAGATAAGCGTTGGGCGACTGAGTCGTGGGTGATGGTGGGTCTTCGTCAAGGTCAAGATCGTCGCCACCAAAATTATGGGAACTCCTGGAGCGCGCCAGTCTCTGTCGACGTTCCTTCAAGGCCGCGTATCTGGATCTTGGCGAGAGCGGCTCCACTTCCGGTTCCAGTTCCCTCTCCCGTTCACGTTCTCGTTCCCGCGGCGTCGTCACTGCCGCTTGGCTTCTGCTCTTGTTCAGGAATCTAAAATAGGATTTAGGCATTTACGTAATTTTCATTCTTCATCACCACCCACTTTCCGACCACCCTCTCTCGATCGATACTTCAGCGCTAATAAGCATTTCCAAAAATAAATCACAGCCGCTGGTTCTCGCTCTTATAACTTCAATTTCAAGCTCAACATTTTTTTAATTCTAAATCCCATTTTTTTTTTCAAAATCGAACCAGAGACCAGGATATCGGTATTACGAGATCGACTCCCAGGAAGGATAACGACGACTTGAGAAACGATAACCTCGAACGACAGCGAGCGTCAATGTCAACCGGTAAATCACTCGTCAAGTTCATCGTCTTCTTATTCTTCATCGTCAACGTTTCTATAATCACGCAAAGCCCGTAAGTTCATGCGATGCGTATTTTTTAAATCATAGGCGCAAATATTTACAGAACTGGCTGTTACGGCAAGAAACACTTTCATTTCACGTGTAGCACGATTTTAGGCTTCAACATTCTTAACACGTGTCTCTCCCGCAGTCAGCTGGCTTGTTAGTGTGAATAGAGCTCGAAAGCCTCCAGGTGCCCCGTGATCTGGCACATATCGAAATTATTGATATTTACATTGAGGAAATGCGAGGGCCGGTGAGCATTGCGAGGAACGTTGATAATAAACAAGTGACAGAGAGTCCTAGAGATCGATCGACAGCGGCGCTCCGATCACCGTAATAACTTTTTTTTCCTGTTCATTTAGGAATTTCAAAATATTCCATACTCTTTGTCATTTTTTTTTTTTTTTTTTCGAAAACCGCAAATAAACTTTTGGGGGGCGGGGGGGGGGGTCCCTCAATGAGATTCAGACAGATTGATGGTGGCAGAGTTACGTTATGACGTCACAAAATAAATCTGATACGTTATACACATATATATGTATATACTGCTTTGTGTTACTCCAGGGACAGTGAAAGGGATGTAATAAATGTAATACGAGTTATCACAACAATGCAGTTTATTCACCACACCCAACAAAGTTGTCGCCAAGCCTATTATTTCTCTTTATCTAGGATCTAGGATCTAGGAAAAGTACAAAAACTTAAATGATAAATGCGCGGCGATCAACGATCTCTACGACTCTCCGAGCTCAACTGATTCCGACGTGCAAAAAAAAAGCAAGAGAAATTCAAAGCGGCGAAGAAACGATATGCGAAAGCAAGGGAACCAAAAGAAAAAATTTATTGAATCTTCGCGTTCGCGTTATTCTTCTTCGTTTAATCGAATGAATTATCCTTTATCCTTCTTATTTTGCTCTCTATCTTTCCTCTCCGACTCGCGAGAGACTCTAAGAAAAGCCAGCGATTTTTTTGAGCGAGGATTATATATATATACACATATGTATATATATGTATAGTATGCCGTATAAACGTTACGAAATATTCTATAAAATTACTTTAACGATTTAAGCCGATAGGAACGTATCGCACGATAACGATTGTACACGTAGATTTATCACAATATAAGAATACTTGAAAAAAAAGAAAATAATAAAATGCAGACAATGCCTTCCACATGGGCACGAGGTTCCTCCTGACCTTTAAACTCTTATCACGATTAGTCTCATTGGCACAAGAGGGTTAAATGAAATGGACTGTGCTTAAAAAAAAGAAAGTGACGATGAAGAAGAATAAGAAAAGAAAAAAAATGGAAGTTTAAGCTCCCATCCGCCAGGGTCGCTCCTGTCGATTGTCGCTTATCATTTGTTATATATCTATAGATTACGATGGGCGGTCAAAGGGTAGGGATGTTAATTAATCGACGCGACAAATAAAGAAAATCTTTTAAGTCACATGAAGAGATTAATGAGAACGCTGTAACACAGTACGGACACACAGAAGACGGTGGTTACCATTTGCATTGGTACATTGCTATCGAGTTCAGCAGTTTCGCCGTTATCGTTGACTTTCCTCTCGTTATTTCTGTTATCAGCTATCGCGTTACCATTCTCTAGTTTATTGAGCTTTGCCGATTCTCGCCCACCGACATCCTCCGCCTTCTCTCTGACGTCCTCCTCATTCTCCCTGTTATCGTCATGCCGATCACTTTCCGTTTCGTTCATTTCACTTTGATCCAAACTCCTCGCATCCGTTTCCGGTTCCTCATCAGGACTCAAATTAGGTCCCACGTGGTACCCGTCGAACTTTTGTCGTTCGTTCATAGATTTGCTCTGGTTCGTCTCCAGGTTATCATTCTCATCGGTAGTACCGATACTCGTTACGTTCGTTCCTTTCTCGGATTCGTTATCGGAGTTATCAGACACGTCGGACACTACCCAACCGTTGTTACCGATACTGCCTTCCGCGTAGGAATTACGTCTTGTGGGAAATTCGGAGTTTTCGGAATTATTCGTGGGGTTATCCCTCGAATTGGTCTCTATACTTTGGCTGGACCCATCGTTATCATCCGAATCCTTTTCAGATGATTTATCCCTCTCTGAGTCATCATCGTTCATCTCGTTCTCCGACTGATCGTTCCTGGACTGATCGTTATCGTCCATCGGCCAACTGTCCATCCTTGGAAAGCTTCTCTGAGCTGGTGAAGTTTTATCCGAATCTTCGTCGGACACAACCCATCCGTTATCATCGAATAAATTTTCCACAGTCTTTACGTTATCACTGAAACTGTCTGGATCTACGTGGCTCACGCCCTCGGCGCTACTATCATTCATTTTTGAGTCAATATTTTCCATTATCGTAGGAACGGAGCTATCTTCGTCCTCGGACTCCTCGTCGGTCGACGAGTCCTCGGTCTCATGATTCTCTGAGACACTTTCGTGACCTTGATCATTCTTATCGTTACTTGTTAAAACAGTATCGTTATCATTCTTCCGGAAGTTATCACTGACCTCAGCAAGATCATCATCCTTTTCCGTGGTATCATTCGTAGGAAGTTCAGGACTATTTTTCCTAAGAGAAATTACGTTATCTTCCTGATGATGATCCTGATGAATCTGATCCTCGTCATCCGTATGGACCTTAGTGCGGTTATCGCTGCTCTCAATATCACTCGCTAGGGTCGCTAGATCGTTATCGCTACTCTCAAGAGTCTCCTTGCTAACAACTGAATTCTCTTCGCTTTCCGAACTGCTCGAATTATCATCGTCCGATCGGGACCTATTACCTTCCGAAATTCTCAAACTTTGATCGATCTCGTTATCGTTATCGTTAGCCGCGATATCGTTATCCTCGACACTAACGCTTTTCGAAGTTTCATCGGTTTCGTCGTTACCGATCCTAGAACGATCATTATCCAAGGGGTTATTGGAATTAGCAGTGAAGTCGTGAGTCTCGTGATCGTTTGCTACGAACCTGCTGGTATAACCGCTGGGCGCCGTCGACGATGACGTCATAGATGTCGGGGAAGTTACGGATTGAGCAGGACTTCCTCTCGGCGTCGAATACCTGAAAATTATTACAGTTACGTTAAAATTCAATTTTAGCCACTTTATATTTATAATTGGACGAAAAATATGTTTAACAAAAATTATTAAATATTTCTATCCCAATCAGATATTAGAAAATCATGTTTCCAATTAATGTCTAGCTAATATTAGAACACTTGCCTCGTGGAAGGTGAATCCTCTTTGCTTCCACGTCTGGCCTCTGCGCTACGAGCAAGAAGAGGACCGATGTCCGTACGCGCCATCGCGGATTCGGTCTTCTGCCGATCCAGAATCGTTGGCGTCGGCGTCGGTGTAGTAGCAGGCTGGACGTCGGTCTCCGATTCCTCTTCCGTTTCCGATTCAGTTTCCTCGGAGGAGCTACTGGTCTCTTCATCGTCATCCTCCTCCTCTTCCTTCTTCTTGACCGGCTCCTCCCTTGCAGCCGTGGGTGGCGGTGGCGGCGGAGCAGCCCGATTACCTAATTCAGCCGGCAAAAATTCACTTGATCATTAAGTCACGCAACGTCTTAGGATAGAGAAGCAAGAGTTCAGCTACCTGCGCCTAAAAAACGGCTCTGGAAAGGTCGGGGGCTGGTAACGCTGGATGAGGAGTCCCTTGCGCCGGAAGTGACACCTGGTGCTGATGTCAGGGTCGTCGTCGTGTTCGTAGGTGGTGCCCTGGACAAATATTTCTGCTTCATTTCTTCGGCAGTAAATGGTGCACCGGTGCTACGGATTCCTGATCCAGTAGAACTTTCGGAACCGGTGCTGGATTCCGAAGATGCACTTCTGGTTGCTGGAGCATGAGCTTCCGTCGAGGTTCTTCTGCTACGGCAGCACCGGATATACCGTTTAATAATTCACTGATCCTGACTATCATCTAGAGTCACGTCTTTGCCTTACCTAGCGACTGATGTTCTCCGGGGTGGTTCCTCTGGTTCTCGTTCTGGCAGTTCTCTGGCGAGTGTTGCGTGAGCTGGGACCGGTGTTGGCGCTGCTCTCTCTTCTACGGTTTCCGAGGACGAGGGCGCATTCTTGTTTTGTTTCTTGATTCGCGAGATCTCGTCGTCTTCGCTGACCTGTCTGGCTGTAGCCGCTGGTGTCTTTCTCACCTGGACCTGTTACGGTAACGAGAGACTCTATTGGTTTACAGCGCAACTATCTTCTCGATAATAATTTTTCTTTTCTCTTGCGCATCTCAAATTCAACAGACTCTGATATCACTGATATCCTATACGTACATAATCCAGGTCTTTGAACAAGGTTAAAGATATGAACGAAAGCTGACGAGGATTATATGGCGTCGTACAACTAGGATAAGAACGACATGTAATTATATAATTATATAATAATATATAATGCGTGCAAAAAAATTGCGAGTCTTTTTTAAATAAATAAATAAATAAATTCATAGCGTAATTATGTTTTATACATAAAAAATGTGTAACGTCTAATCGTGTATACGATACTATCTCAATACAACAACAACAAAATTCTGCTGATTAGTCTAACGAGGCTACAATCAGGCGTCCATGCTCGGAAATCATGAGATATAAACAACAAATCGGCGAATTATATTAATTTGCCTTAAAACATTTTGTCAGAGCCGAGCTAAGAAGCCGCACAGTCAAAACTATCCGTAGGATTGATTAATGGAACGAGCAGTCGTGTCTCTTTTTCATTTAAAATATGAATTCATTTTATTAGAATTTCAGATTCGTCATTTGCTCTATTAGATTCAAACAGTATCGTTTCGAACTTATTTTTCGTTGCGTGGATCGAGTCTAGCTGGCCTTGACGGAACTGCCCGGTTCCCTATCGCCTCTTACACACTTCCGTTTTTCACTGTCAACAACATAAATTTATCCTCTTTTTATATATTTATATATATATATATATATATATGTATCTCCATCCAAAATCAATATTTCACTCGATCGAGAAACACACGTATATTGAACTATTTTTATACTTCTTTATCTTTTCCTCTTAATATCATCTGCCAAGACTCATCGTGATCCACCGTGATCATCCTTAATGTTCTTATCAGTGTAGACCTAATCGCGAGACTCTGTGTCCTATGAGTGATAATGTGTGACAGGATCCAAGTGTTTTTCATTTAACATAAAACAAACAAAAAACAAGACTGGCTTACGTATTTATGATTTTGTAATTAAAACATTCGAATTACGTAATTTTGTACCTGCGGTTTTTGAGGCTGCGGCTGCTGGGGCTGCACCGGTTCCTCCTTCTTCCGCTTTCCAGCCCTTTCGCATTCCTGCAACTTTTTCATGACCCTTGGCGAATCCGTCAAACGAAATATTCCCGAGAGTGGTCCACGCGCAGCATCCTCAGTGTCCAGCACTCGTTCACGAAGAGCTGCCTGTTCCTGGGCCGCCGAGGTGAATCGCACGGTGGACCTGGAATCTCCGTCGGAATCGTCGCCATCTCGATGCCGCATAAATCGGCTTCGATATTTCGACTTGTTCCTCGGCGCGTCGTACTCCGGTGCGTCGTACCTTGAAATCACGTGAAATCAATAAATATTTACACAGCTTTAAAGATCAAAAATAAAAAACCGCATCAACGAACGAACGAACGAACGACACATGAGACGATATAAATCGATCAACGATATCCGGTGAATTTTTGTTCTGTGCTCAGGGGTGGGCTGGGGGGGTGGGTAATATGAAAAAAAAATGAAAAGTAGGGAAAAAACTACCGTCTCGTATTTATAACGCACGTTAAAATAGATATGTGGGTCATTCTGAAAAACCTGTGCCTTCTCGACTAGCGTTCTGGCCGCAATCCAACACAATCTCTGACGGCTATCGAAACCTTTTTATAGGCCACTCATGTCCATTGTGACGTTTTCTATTAAATTTTACACCCTAAGGATTTTCCACTATCCTATTTCTAATTTTAATTTATAAAAGTTTTCATGATTACTCGTAATCAGGCACGTATCGATTCCGCGCCAGACGTTCCTCTTCTTGTTGACGATACTGAGACGCAAGACGATGGTCGCTCTTGCTCCTCATCAGTGCCGGTGGACCCCCTGGAGGAGCAAGACCACCTGTACTGCCCATCAGACCTCCAGTTCCAGTTTCCGGTTTTATATTGAGTTCACCATATCCTGCTACGTGAAGTACCAATTGGTTTGGATCGTGAGCCATTACGAAACGCACTCGACGGTTGTAGTCTCCAGCTTCGTACTCAAAGTTCCTATGAAAATCATAATCAGTTAAGTTTGACCTTAAGAGATTCGCATTCTCATCTATTCCTTTCTCTAGTATCACCTAATGAACTCCACTGTACGTAGAAAGAGTTCCTTTGTGTCGAGAAGCTCCGCATCGTCCCAGGGTACATTCTCGTTAATGTGAGCTTCGGCCAGGTCGCAATTGCTTTGGATATTTGCAATTTCCAGTTCCAAGTTTTCTTTTAACTGGATCAGACCCCTCAATTCTGTCCCCAGGTACCGGTCGACCTCGTTCCGGAGATACTCGGTCCTGTCCTTCAGGGCCTTACTGAGTCTTCTATAGATCTCGTCTACCTCCTCCGACACAGATGCACAGTTGGTCTGAAGACCCAGGGTGTTTTTTTCTACTAGAGCCAGAGCATCCTGTAGACGATGTAGACCCCTTCGTACCTGATATCGTTGAACAAAGAAAAGTTAATCTTTTATTTGTAACGTATATCCTATTGCCACCCTCATTCCGTTGAACGTAGTGGTATTGTTTTGTCTTTTGAAAATTTGTAACCTAAAAAAAAAAATTAACTAATTTCTCCAAGCCGTTCGACCGATTAGAAATTTTGATCATGCTTAGGTGAGTTCATTCGATGAAATATTATTATTTATATTTTTTTTAAAATCCTTTCTCTCCTTCAAAAGCGTACCCGAATCTGAATTTGCTGAAAAATGTTTGGAATCTCATAATGAGTATCGAGCTCTTCATGGTTCGTCCCCACTGACCCTCAATGAAACGGTAGGATTTACGAGGAATGAAAGTTTTTTTTCTATTTTTGATATTCGAAAATATGTTTTCGTACAGCTGTCCGATTACGCGCAAGAGTGGGCGAATGATTTGGCTTCCAGAGAAATCATCGAGCACAGAGAGTCTAGTCGATACGGTGAAAATTTATATACAAATTATAGCGACGATGAGGAATGGAAAGTGAAGCCGTCGGATCCCGTTGAGTCATGGTTAGAAAAAGAATTTTGGAAATAGTAAAAAAAAATTTTAATTTTTGTTTTACACATTTAATTTTAATCTACGCCCTTGGCGTACGTTAGGTATATGGAAAAAGAGAAATATACATTCGGAGAAGAAAGTCCGTCGAATTTCCAAAACGCGGGCCATTTCACTCAAATTGTTTGGAAAGGAAGCAAGGAGATGGGCGTGGGTGTGACATTTGGAAAAAATGGCCACGTCTACGTCGTCTGCAATTACGATCCACCGGGAAACATTGCGGGCGAGTATGACAAAAATGTTCTACCCGAAGATACGAAAAAGGTAAAATTTTTTTAACGGACTGTCCAAAAATTTCAATAACTCGAATCCTACGAGTTTTCATGAAACTCAAAATAATTCTATACGCTCTTACTTCTGGCAAATTTCAATCCTCGAAATCTTCGTACCGATCGACTCGCAACGATTTCCCTTAAAGATGGACGCTCGAAAAAAAAAATAGTAATTACCTGTGAATTGATACGCGTTATCTCTCGCCTCAGGATATCCATATGTGCGTCCTTGCACTCGGGGCAGCATTTCTTATCGCAATGCACGCACAGGGAGCAATAACTTTTTTCCGAACAGACGCCACATCTTTCCATAGTTTGTCCGCTGGTAGGATCGGGCAATTCCCCGGTGATCTCGATGTGCAATTCCAAAAATCGCTGTAGCGTCACATTCGTTGGAAATGCCTGGACACCCTATGAAAAAAAAAAAATTGAAAATAAAAAAGAAATCCTTCCTCAATATACCATCCCCCTCCATGCTCTTTCAATGAGGCCCGATCTCGTTATCTATAAAAGTGATAACCAACCTGATAAGGTATACGATGTTCCGCACGGCATTCCGGACACTTGACCTGACGACGTACGTAGTCGACCAGGCCGTCCATGCACGGTTCCATGCAAAAGCTGTGCTGACATGGCAGGAGCTTTGGATTTCGATAACGATCCAAACAGATCGCGCAGGTCAGCAGTTGCTCGAACTGCTCCATAACCTATGGAAAAGTGTGAATGAAAAAAAAAGAAATTAAAAATGTTCAATAACACATCTCAAAAATATGTACGGCAATCGATGCTTTTCTCAAAACAAATTTCTGAGCTTTTACTCGGAGCTTCCTCGGCAATATATATAAGATCCGCTACTTGTGTTTTCCACGTACGTGTAGACTTATTTAAGGTCTGACCTCGCGAGGCATCCGGCTCTCGCGAGATCAGGCGTCCCGACGCCGACGACGTGGAGGCGTCGCTGCGAACGACGTCGTCGGTCTATTCGAGATCCGCGTTTAAACTTACGACGCTTTCGCAATGTAGGATATACTGTACTATAGCTTTGACGTCAGGGCGTCGCGACGGCGGACGTATCAAGCCACGAATCTTTTTTATTTCCTACCGCCTGAGAATAGCTCCTATTAGAATCTATCTTTGTACATTGTACGAGCCACTTGTTGATTTTACAATGGTAACAGGTTCTCTTATTTTTTTCTCTTCTTTTTTTCTTTTCACAATTTCGAAATTCCAACAGGAAACAATGAACGCTGAGACTTTTTTTTTTAACGTCTTTCAAAAATCTTTATATCGTTTTTGTCGATTGACATTCTTTTTTACCGAGACTGTACTCGTCAGCTGTCTCAGGAACTTTCGAAATCACGTATTACGTTTCACAGGTATTCCCCAAGTTTATTTATACAAAATGGTTGCTAGTATTTATGAAATTTTATATATATATATAGCCCAATGTCTTTTTGAATATAGAGAAATGTCCGTATGTGCCTAGTCATGCCCTGAGCTTGCAAAGACAAAATTTAACAAAGAAGACAATTATAACTCCTTGCGTTGTTTGACACCGCAGCTTATTTTCACTCGCGCTATTGACTCATGCAGTAAATATTAATCGTCGAGTTCCTTGGCACTCGAGCTTTTGTTGTTAGAACGAATTCGCCGATGAAAATGTTAAGCCGAACGTGAATAAAAAAATGCACTCGATTAATAAAACGTCCTGCCAGACAGAACTGCAGGGTTGGCACACGTGCTTTCGTTAATAGCACAGTCCATTAAGGTACGCAGTGCGAAAGCAGAAGGAATCGATGTGGAAAACGAGGGTGATTCGAGGCGTCAGATGATTCAGCTTTTCCTTTGTTCACGTCGAGACGGAAAATTTGTGGGCGACGATTCAAGCTTAACTTTTGCACACGTTACCAAGCGATGAGTAACATTAAAGCCACGTGGATACGATACTTTGAAAAATTTAATGACACACTTTGTCCGAACGATCGTGTTTGCACTTTTTTTTTTCTGGGTTATATTTGAGAGAGAGAGAGAGAGAAAGCTTTTCGATATTTTCTTCAATAAAATACACGTGCACTCACGGCTTGATGATTTAACTAATGCTTTCCGATTATTCCTGTCTTGTCTTTGTTGCTTCTTTTTTTCCTTTTGCAATATGAATAAACCATACGGTCCAGATTGAAATATCGATATTCACCACGGGTCAAAATCAGATACGGATACTTGGCGCTACGCTGGCCAACGCGTATGAGCTTTCGGCTATACTTAGCCGGCACCTTCAATTTCCAGCGGCGCTTATTTTCAACATTGCCGCACTCTTAGAATAGAGCGTCACGACGGCGTTGGGTGCTGCCGCCTACGGTTACACGTCGTTCTTCACGAGGGACGCTCAGCTTCCGCGAGATCTCCAGAGCGGGATCTAAAGAGTTCAGGGAAAGCTGCCAGAACAAGTGCGTGGGCGACGTCAGAAGCTTTCGAGTGAAGTGACCCGATCGGCTTGCTTGGCCGTGTATAACTGTGCCCAATGGCGCTGTTAGCGGTGAAGTTCCGAAGCTTGGACGTCGGTAAAGATGTTTTCTAGATTTGTTACCATCAGAGACGCTCATGGCTGAGGAAACACTTTGAAGATATTTTAAGTGACGTCGCTCGCAAGAGATGGCACGCGCGTCGTGCCATTTTCTATATCGCTTTCAAAGCTCTGGTCGGTTTTACTTAATTTTACCAATTTTCTTATTCGACCCCGCCTTCGTTTTCTCCCTTTACTCTCTTACGCATTCCTAAACATTTGCTGCTCCAATAACTTGTTCCTCGACGTAGACGAAAATCAAAGCGATCCCTTTTTGGTGTAGACCTTAAAAGAATCCGTCGCTTAAAAGCACACTTTAACCAATAGCTTTTTTTTTTTTGTAACCTCTTGACACAAGCTGTCTATGTTTATACAGGTGAGTTCAAGGGTTTAGACTATCGTGGGAAGGAATGACGTAGCTGGCAATGATACATATAGCACAAAGTGGCGTAACAAATAGTTCGTTAAAGAACTTGGGAAAAAAACGGTGTGAGAAAGTAAAAAAAGAAACACGTCAAGAGGTTATGTCGTAGCTGACGCGTCTAAAAGTAATATCAAAGAAAACTCCTGGCTTTGGTGGTTGAACGGGATAAAAAATGTGCTCAGTGAAATATAAGTTGAACGTAGAAAAAAGAGAGAAGGAGAATGAAAATATACGGCATGTAAAATGCGGAGGGTCTGGAAACGAGCGCGTAATTAGTTTTCCTTGCCGTGGATATTTGTTCCGAGTGTTAACCAGACAAACTTATATTCCATTTATATCAGTCGAAAGCCAAAGTGCTTTTTTCTTTATCTGATTCAAAGCCAACGATATTGGAGAACTGAAATGAACAGGAGATAATGTCATCCCCGACATCGACCATTTACCTCGCATTAATTTCAAAATGATCATTTTTAATAATCCATTCGACGAATCACTTTGCTCTTCATGGCCGATTAATTTCTTCTTCTCTTATCCCACAAGAGGGGGGGGGGGGGGAGGGGAGGGGAGGATTTGTGATATGCTTGGACTCCTTTATTTTTGCGAATAAAGAGATAATGAAAATGTGAAGTCAAGTCGGAATTTGCAGCTTTTAGGGGGTCACATTCGAAGAGCGTAAAAAAAATTTTAGATCAATTAATTATTTCTAATGTGTTTTTGACTTTCATTTTTTGTTGAAAAAGCTCAAAATTCGTACAGAGGAATGAAATTGCAGTTAGGCTCGAAGGGTCTTACAGCAGCCATGATAATATCGAATTTATGATACGTTGTTACTGGATATCTTTAGTCGGCTATCGTTTCCCGAACTGATACGTAGAAATAAATTTTTTATTGATAATCGCTGCCGATAAAAAATATTTCGATAAAAAAAATCCATCGTGTTCTGACATACCTCCTCTCTTTAACCCGCCTTACGGCGGACTCTTCTCGTTGGGGGCCCTCTCTATAGGGCCCCGATGTTCTCGCACTTTGTCACCACCAAAATCCGGCGCTGCTTTCAGCTAAAATAAATTCACCACCTTTAGTAAACTTTACACTTCACCTTATCTTTTTTTTTTTATTATTATTATTACCGGTCATTGCATACACTATCAACCAGATTTAATGGAATTTTGGAGTTTATCAAATATGACCGTACTTGTAAAAAATACCTTCGGTATAATTACTTGGTACATAGCGCTACAGTAGATTCGTAATAATTTTTCAAAATTCCAAATCCAAGCAACAAAGAAATTCTCGGAGAACACGGAAATTCAAAATATATATATATATATATGTGAGCACACGAATATCCATACAACAGTTATCGTACGCGAGGCATCGCCTGTTGGCAAAACCGATTTCTCAAAGTAAATTGTCACATTATTAAACAAAAAAAAGTCATTAATTCCCGAAATTCTGATCGGTCGTGTTTGCGCATGAGAAAAGTTACCGAGGGTAGTGAAAGTGAGATCGAGGGGCTGTGAACTGGGTTTTAAGATCAAGGTAGTTACTTTTTGTCACATGCTAATGGTGGGGGGGGGGGGGAGGGGGGGGCGGATAATATGAAAATCGTATTAGCCAAGGAATTCGTGGTATTTCGGTCGTCACCCCCCACCACCACCCCACCTTTTATCCCTCGTCCACAATTACTCATCGTTAACCAAAGACAAAGTCGCGACGTGTCGCGAGATAGAAAAAAAAAATGGTAAAAAAATTCATAGATTGAAAATAACCAAACGAGGATTATTCGCTTCGCTCTTAATCCGAGCAGGAAGAGCGAGAAGTAATTGGACACCGAGTAGCCATATTAGAACACGCAGTCGCGTACGACGTGAACTCGAGGTTCACAGAGACACGAAGATGGGGGAGGGGGGCGGAAGGGAGGGCGGGGGGGCAGGGAACTGCTGGCACAGCAGTTCACCATCACCATCACAGATTTCGTAGCACTCGGCACCCGGCACAAGACTCCGTCAACGAACCAGGGACCGTTTTAGTATCGAAGCAAACCCGCCGGATCCGTAGTATTATCTAACACTTAAAATTAGCCCAATCGCACGACAGAAGACGGACAACGTATTTTGAGCGAACAAAATTGATCTCGATGAGGATTGCAATTAAGAATGAAAAGAAAGAAGTGGGAGTGAATAAAATTTTAAAAATGACTCGAGTCACGAACGCGTATGCGAAAAATGTCTGTTCACAAAATTATTTTTCGAAAAATATAAAATTCCCCCACGAAATCCATAATATACTCGTGCACTTCCATCACTGGTCTTCTCGAGTTTACGTCGACACATGAATTTTTTGAATAGACAAAAAAATTAACACGTCCAACGCAAAAAGTCCTCCCGCGTGCTCGAACATTTTTTTTTTTTTCCGAGCTTTATAAACCGGGGATTCCCTCGTAGATTCGTATTAGCACTTTGTTAGAGACACAAACCAGAGGATTTGGTGTTTTTTTTTTTTTTTGGGTTGAACTCGATGGTTTTTCAATTTTAGTACATAATGAGATGTGAGATCGAGGTTTTTATTTTTTTAATGGTTTCTTTTTCTCTCGGTTCAAGTCTGTGGGACGCACCGCGTTCGTCCGGGCCGGATGGCCGCCCGTTTCAGAGTGAATGTCTTATTAGTTATTTCTGGCCAGCCACTTCTAAGTCTCTTTCCTCTGCTTCTTCTTCTTCTTCTTCTTCTTCCTCTTCTATTACTTCGCCACTGCTCTGTCTCTTCTGGTATCTAATCTTCGTCCTAGCCACTACGTCCTAAGCTCCATCTTGCCAATTCCTTCTGAAGCTTGCGAGCTTACGTATCGTTAGGCGTCGGTACCCCCCCACTCCCCCTCCACGGAATCCAAAAATTTCACCCACCCAGTTTCCACTAGCGAATCTCTCTTTAAACACAGATTTCGAAATTCCTCAATGTCGACCTTGAAATTTCTTGGCGATCCTAGGAATAGAACTCGAAGAATTTTTATTTTTTTTTTTGCTTTCGCCGGTCCAGTGGCTGCGATTCGTGTTTAAATTAATTTCATCAAAGATTTTTATCCGTAAATATTAATCTACCGGTATTTTGGTTCTCTCATAATTTTACATAACTTTTCGAAATAAATCCTTTTGTGCGTATCTATTGTACGGGGAGCTTCCGATGTACCGAAAAGCTCAGCTTTGTTCCTCGAGTAACGTCCCGTGTTTCCGGATGTGACTCTCATCCCCGTAGTTCACTCAGACGTCCATTTTCTCTTGAGAAGTCACGGTGGCTCGGACGCTTCGCAATAGGAATGGTCACGTGTCACGTATACGTGTAGAACTTTTAATTCATAATAATCAACCATTGAGCAGTGAAGTGCTCGAGTACTGAAAGTGTCAAAAGTGAGTTAAAAGTTGAGATAATTTTGAAAAAAAATTTCAAAATTTCGTTTTATTTTTCAAAGATTTTTTTTTAAAATATTTTTGACAACATACACTAATTAGAGCGATGATTCAGCTGCTCTGCCCAATGAAATTCCTAAGTTGCAACCCTGCCGGCTATTTTAACTGAAGTACTTGGATTATTTATAGCAAATTCTACCCTGTGATACGTTTATTCCCTGCGACCGGTGAATTCGAATTTTTGAAACTTGAATTTTTCAAAATTTTTACAAACGCCCACGTTCCCTCGTCCTCGGGCAAAATGTCTGCTGTATTGTAGATCGGTACGAAAATTAGATTTTGAAAAAAAAAATGTCAAATTTCAAAACCCTATTTTTCGTGTAACTTTCCTCCCGTACTGCATTCGGCATGAAATCTGAGTGCAGTAGTTTCGTAAAATGCTCGAAATAAAGTGCAAAGTGTTATCGGGAGTATCGAAGCCTACTAAAAATATACTTTCGGAAATATGAGCTACACAGGGTTTCTTCGATGCAGTTGAAAATATTACGCGAAACTTTGACGGCTCTAGATTGGTACGATAGAGCCATGACGTCATACCTTATTTAACACGTGTATATAATTCAAGCGTGACGGATTTTTTTTTGTCTACATTTATCAAACGGATATTCAAACAGGATGATCGAAAAGAACCTAAAGAGGACACGAGACATTCGGAGGACAAAAAGAAATCCTTGATCAACGATCCGACGCAGTTTCCCAGTAAAATAATACTTACGAAATCCGATGAGGAATTGGGAATTCGTCTAGTTCAGCCAAACCAGTAAGATATTTAAGCTCATTGCACAACGTTCGTTTATAACCTCTAGGTTCCCTTGCGTCATTCGTAAAAGTAAATTGTGGATAGATAAATTTTGAAAAAAAAAATATCCAAACAGACGTCACGGACACGTTAGTCTGATCTTTAAATTCAATATCGAATTATATCGATCGTAAATTTTATCGTATATTTTTTTTCGCACTTTATAAAATTTTTTCGAAATATTAGTACTTGTCAGACATGCTCTTTTTTTTTTGCGACAGCATAAACGAGCTTAATGAACCTTTTTCGATCGTTCGTGAATCCTCGATCTTAAAAATAGATCTTAGAATCAGCGATCGGTATTTTTAGATCAAGGTGTAGGTTGGACGACGTAAGCAGACTCGAGTCTGCGTGAAAACAGGAAATCCGTTTGCGTTGTGATTGGCTGTTTTGTTTTTTTTAATAATTACATAATATAATACTCGAATAGTAATTTTAACGGGTATATAATTAACGGCGGCGTTAATTAACAAACGTAATCCTTAATTGAGTAAAATCGTCAATGCTGCCGTTGAGACTGGTTTTCTCGAGATCGATGTTTGCCCATTGCGCTTCTGCCTAATTCGATTTCCCTGGTGGGAATTCGATTAGCGGGATCCCACTTACACTTAGAGCAGCGAATTTCTCCCGTGGGATAGTCGGCCAGCAGGTTTCCACACGGATACCTCTGTACCTACTTGACGTTGACGATCGACCGTGATCGGCTTAATCGATCGGAGAATATTATTGTGCAGATTCAAAAAAAAAATATTACCCGTTGAATTCACGGCAGTAATTCAAAATTCAATAAATCTCTCTCAATTTGAAAAATCTTTTCAATCCCAAATAAAATACATATAGGCGTGAATTGAAAACGTATCATTTACCGACAACCCTTTGTGTCTGGATATAACCAAAAAAAAAAAAAAAAGTGGTCCGCAAAAATTGATTTTCAATGGTCCGACTGATAAATTCTGTTTGCAGAAAATTATTCAACTCAATGGAAAAGCTGGCGGCGGTGCCTTCGGAAAAGTTACGGGTGTGGACGGTGTGGCTTGAAAAAGTTAGCGACGAATCGATTCTTTGGTCGAAATGGCTACGCGGCCACATAGATCTGGTTATAAGAATCAAATCGTACCTGGACCAGCTGGATGCTGGAGAATCGAAGGACATGGAAACTGAGATTGAACAAGTAAATTGATTATGTGATCCTTGAATGTGTAAGTGGAACTTGAGAAACTTTTGTTGGGTACTGTACTTGGCTCCGTGCTGGTCCTTAACACGATTAAAGATGTAATTAAATTATTTCTTACATCTTGTCACGTGTGACACTTTTTGATTTTCATGAGATTTAATCAAGTCTTGTTCTCGACTGTACTTACCTTGCGGATTCTAACTGAAGACAAGAGGCGAAAGCTCGTTACGGAGGTAACTCGAGAGATTATTCTTGGCAGGTAGTTTGCAGGGATGCTGCGGCGGGTAGAGTAGGGGATACCCCCCCCCCGGCAGAAAATATTTTTTTTTTAATTGAATTCTACACCCGTGATGGAATTTCAAATTTTATTCTGTACAGATTGACAGTGCACGGGAGATAAAACGGGATGCTGGGGATCCTGAGTATGTAGAGAATCTTCCAAGAATGGAATCTCGACGGAGTCGTAAAGATACGAAAGAATCTATCGGGAGCCGTGAGAAGTTTGGAAATGTTGTTACGGTTACCGAGAGTGCGGAAATCATGAAAAGTGACGTGACTCCGGAATCAGCCGTAAATTTAGAGAAGGAGAAGGAGGATGCCGAAGATTCAAATGAACCGGAAGTCGTTGAATCCGAGATGAAGACGAAGCAGGAAGTTTCAGGTAAAACTTAAATAATTCAAAAATTTATTAAATTTCATCGATCGACCTTGTCCTTATCGTTATCCTTACAGCAAAATCGAAAGAAGCGACGAAGGAATCGAAGAAAATTACGAAGAAGGATAAAGAGAAAGAAAATAACAGTGACGAGATAAATAATAAATCCTGGCCAATCGGAGTCGCATGGAAGCCTCGTAAATCCCAAAAGAGAAAGGAGAGAGAGGAAAATGAAAAAAGACTTTCGTTCGACGTAAAGTATTTTCCTGAATTACCGTAAGGCAGTAGGGACGTTTGAGAACGAGGAGAAAAAAAGAAATCGTCGAACCGCTCGACCGATTCATCGTTGAGCTGTACGATTCGACAGTAGCCAAAAAAAAAAAAAATACGAGAGTCAATGTGACAACAAAACAAATACAAATAACGTAAACTAGAAAAATTTCTCGTTCGAACGAATATACACAGGCCTATGTAGAAAAATTTTTTTTTTTTTTCAAAAATTCATTGTCGATCAATTTTCATTTTCAACGGTACACTGTGTTTATTCAGATAATCTCCATGCCAAAAACCATAGAGGACATGGACCTCCTGACAAAATCAGTGCGACGCAATGCCACGATCTACAGGTCGCTACACAAGCACTGGCTGGAAACGGGAAATCGGGTAAAGTAGAAAGGTGGCTTTATTTAGGTTAGGTTGGGCTTATGAAGGTAATTCATTGGCGCTTTATTTCCGTCGTTAAACAGGCCGTCAGGGAGACGCTGGGAAGAAGCGTAATGCCCACGTCGAAGTTACCTTTTTATTCGTACGACGATCTGCCCTACGACTTTCACCTGAGGACCGACGTGGACATCGAGATTGGGGTCGATCACGAGGACGAGGAAGTCTTATTGCTGGACGAGACACGTGAACGCGTGACAAAGAACTACGAGCATCTGTACTTCAATCTGCTGGATAAGCCAGGAAAAGGTGGAAAGCCATGGTTCTGATTGAAGATCGATCAAGTGCGATATAAATATAAAAAACAATAGTACAGTCACTTAGGAAATGATTTAACGGACATAATCTAGCTTTTATCGACTATATATATATATATACTTCCTATACGATTCATGAAATCATGAGCTACCGGAAATAAGATAGATCAAAGAATTTCGTAGCAAAGTTGATTGGCCCATGTCAGAGGTTAAGTGGAGAGGAGGGGAGGGGGATTTAGAAAATTTGTAAAATAATAATTTATGGCACGGGCTGTATTTCTCATGGAGATCGTACGGGGGATGTATTTATATTCGATTAAAAAAACCGATCCGCTCTTTATTAAATTGATTATTAAAAGACGCGAACCAGTGATAACGTTCAATTTATTGTATCGAGATGATTGCACTGCGTGATAATCGGAGTGCGGGAGATGAAAGGCTGACATAAGGGAGTCTCAGAGAATTTTGATACATTAATCAGGAGTAAGGGTGTCAGTGGTAATTGGATGCAGAGTTCGTACTATATGTATAGTGTGTATATATATATATATGCTTATATGCATGTATACGACTAAATATAAAATTACCCCAGAGACACCGGAAGTCCCTCGGGGAATTCGGCTGACCCGGAAACGCGGAGTCGGTTGTTAAAATTTGTAACAGGATTTGGCAAGATACGAAGAGGGGTAGGTTTTGGGAAAAGGTGTCAAATATCACAACAGATAAATAAGGGTGGGTCAATGTTTGAAATTGAAATCAATGCCTACCCTCGTTCATCCCTTATTCCATGAGACGTTGGAATACTTTGGATTTTATTATTATTTATGTTATTCGCGCACCTAGAATTCGCTGCGCTCTTTGCACGAACGGCTCAATATTTCAAGGTCATCCGGATCCACCCTCCTTTCGTACGTTATATGGAATTGGCATTTATTTTTCCTTATCCACCCTTCTTATGCTGGTAAATACTTATTTTGCAACTGTATATACCGGTTTCCATGGGAAAGCTGGAAATGGAAAAGTTTTCAAAGCGCTTGCGCCCTTTTCCATGTCAAGTCACCCTCCGACCGGAGCTGCCACCACCCTGCTTGCTTTCAGTACTACTCGATAACCGACGGCAGTTTCAGTACCGCCACGGTACTCCGGATCTGCGGTTCAACCCTCCAGTTTGACTCGGTGAACCGTCCGAAGGAGTCGCACCTCTTGCAAGGGTGTCACGAGTTTCCGGAAGTAATTCTTCGAGACGATTAGAGTCGGAGAACGATTTATTAAGGAAAAAAAAATTCACGAAAAATCATACTAAAGATCGAATGTGCTGGAAAATTAAAAAAAAAAAATAAGATCGGGAATCGGTAAAATATTTGGAATAATTTTTTTTCTTCCTTTTTTTTTGTAACATTCGGTTCGCACTATTTTTTTTTCCTTCGAGAATCGCGATGTACGCGTCGCGTGGAATTTCGTTATCGTCGACGCGCGGCTGGATAAACGTTAAAGGATACGTGGCTGTTTTATGGTAAATTGGAAAAAAAAATTTGGAAAAACGAATGAGCTTTTTTTTTTATATGATTTTTTCGATTTTCTATTGTAACCTGAAGCTGGATACACGGGCTCGCTTTTGTCATTCGCGTAGCTCGTTCGACGAGCGACCCTTGCGAATTTCGTGCTTGAAAGTTCGCTGCGAGCTTTAAACTTTCCAAGGAACTTGACGACGTCTTACCCTCGTCATGTGTCATTAGAGAATGAAAATACGCCCTTTTAAATGTCCTTTTATGCTTTTTACGTGTGAGATATTTTTTTTTTCCCCCTTTTTTTACCCTCCAGTCTAGGACTATTCTCATATCCGTGTATTCAGGCATTCTTACATTTCCGGGCGAATGGGGGATGATGCTTTTGGTCGCGCGCGAGAGGAGCTTTTCGGATTGGCGGGTTCCATCTGAAGTAAATAAAACCTGGGAAAAGCAAATAGCAAGGCTTTTATACGAAAAGGGACCGAGGCCCTTTTTTTCAAAATTTCAACCCCTCCTTCGCTCTTGGGTAACTTTTTCGAACTTGCGTCTCGAGTTGGTTCAAGTTAATTTTTTTCGTGCGTTATATCGGACTTTTAATTTTTTTTTCCCCCCCCGTCAAGTTTCCTCATTTTTCTCTCGCGTCTCGCGCAATTTTAATTTTTGCAAAACGGCGTGAAATGCCATTTTCACTTTTATGGGAAGAAACAGGGACGCTTGCTTTAACTCCAGGACGTATGTCGAGCTTACGAAAGGGTTGGTAAACTTGTACGACAAAGTAAGTTCTAGCAGAGGAAACTGTGTTTGAAGATGAAATAAAATTTATTTTGGGATTCAGCGAGATTACTAATTTTCTCTTATTTTTTGAATAAGTGCAATCGAATTATACGTTTTGAAATAAGGTCTGCTAATTTTTTTTTTTCTTTTCTTATTTCTCCCTCACACCGGGAAAGCTCTCTCGATTCGGGCCAAGAGCTCGATGTTTCTTGGGGGTGAGAAAACGTGTCGTTGACTATGACCAAGGGGAAGAGAAAAAAAAAGTTAGGTAACAGCAAGAAAAGTAAAAATATGAAAGAGGAAAAGCTGAAATAAGAAATTCAAGAGAAAAGCTTTATAAAAGAAAGAAAAAAAAAAGAGAGAATAAGTAAGACATAGCTAAGAAAATTTCGCGAACGAATGAAAATTCTATTAGCTATACTGGAATCGCGTTAACTTCGGCACTTTTTTTCTCTTTCAGTCACTCAAGCCCTCCTGCGACCCCCGCGCCCAAAAAACTGTTGAGTAAAATAAAATAAAATTCCAAAAAAATGCCTCGATACACTTGTACGAGTAAATATTTAACAATCACCTAAAACGACGCCCGGCGTCGCTCGCCGTCGGATCAAAGCGTAAATCGAATAATTGTTTTGCGAGGGCGTCGTTCGCTCGACGGCCACTATAAAAGTGACTAAAGACTAGAATATTAAAAAGAAAGAGGTAAATTCTACCTGCTCTATTTCCGTGCAATTAAACGTTAAGCGTCCCTTAAGTGACGTTTGGCAAAACGAGAGAGAAAAAAAAAAGGGTTCATTATCGTTAATAGTTTGTATCGTTGTAATTGCGTATTTACCGGTTAGCAAATGTAAATTTTTTTCTTAACTTCGACCTGGAACGAATGACTATTTATAACGAGTCCGTAAAAATTACCGAGCGAGAATGACGTATAATTTTGAATTTCCCGCTGAAAATCTTGAAGCTTTTTTCTTCTTCGCTCCGTTACTCGCGTAAATTATGGATACGAAATACGAAATTTTCCAAGCGTCGGGCCAAAAGCTGAAAGTCGTTCTGAAGTGTATTATTCGTGGAAAGGGACGAGCAGCGTATTGAAGGGCGCAAATTGAGCGGAGTTTATTTATTCCACGTGATAGATAAAAAGCAAAGCAAAAGAAAATTAGTCCTTGCATGGGAAAAAAAAACAAAGGATCCACTTAACTATCTATCCGAGGATCGAATGGAAGTTGGTCCTGGAAGATTTTAAATAGGGTTTGAATAAATATCGAAAGAGGATCGAAGGCAGAGTCACGGGTCCGAAGAATGAGAATTTGGAAAACGAAATTTTCACGAGGAAAATTGAACGGTATCGTTAAGAATCAAAGGGGTCGATTTAGCCAAGAGCCACAAATGTGGCTTATGCTAACGAACGTACTAATTGGTCCTTTGGTATATTTGACTAAATTTCCAATAACATCGTTTCCGTTTGAATATCAGTATACACGGTGATACGGTATTTCATAATAATAATAATAATAATCACGCTGTTCCAGATTTTCACCCATAAGAAACGAACGACCCTTATGCGGTGCGAAGATAAATTAATATAATATAAAATTTCATATTTCAGACCCGAATAAAAAAAGAAAGAAAAAATCTTTAAAACTTTACGACGTCCACAAGAATAATGGACACCAGTGACAGTATGGTGAAATTAAACCGGAAGTGCGTAAAAGTAGAAAATTTCTTTTACGGCATATATATATATACACTCGGTGCTCTCTCGTAAAAAGGATTTCGGAATGACGTGTCGATCGTAATCGAGGAGCCGTCAGGTTATCGCGGAGGAGCAGGAACATCGGCTGCAGGAGGTGCTGGCTGCCATTTTAAGCACGTAGAGACAACCTGTCCTCGAGGTAAGTTCAAACGGGCCAAATTAGTCACTTGAGAAATTGCTCGTTCGTCTCTTGTTCTTCCTAATAGGAGAAAAAAAGTTTAGTCGTTTCCAAGTGGTAAATCGAAGGACGAGCAAGGACGCTTTATGTGGCAGGAGAAAACAAAAGAGTGCTGGACGTTATTGAGCATTGAAAGAAAATTATGGACTTCTAGTTACTTATGGAGTCAATGAGTAGTTACTGGATTGTCAAAGAAAAATAACTAGCGCGTGTCGACTGGTCTAGTGAATATAAGCGGCATGACTGAGGCACATTTGTCATTTAAATTGGTGGAAAAAAAAAAAATCCAAAATTAGGAAACGAACGTGAAGCTGTGGTTTGAAATGATAATAATATTTTTTTTGCCTTTCTACTGACTGATACGACACGTTTCGGGTGAAATTTTTTGCATTAATTTCTTTTTGTTTTTTTCTCGGATAATAATTTTGGTCTCGCGACGCGTGAAACTGCCGAGGTTTTTTTTTTTTATTTCGTTTCGATAATCGAAAACGTGCCTGAATCCTTGTGGCGAAACGCAGGAAGAATTTGTCAAATGGAAAAACGGTGTCTTCTTGACACTCGTAGGGCGGGCGGGGGGGGGGAGAGTCTTGTCAAAGTTTCTTAGGATTTGCGGTAACGGTGAGAACTCTGTTAGAGAGGTTCATTAAACGAAGTGAAAAACCGTGGGAATCGGGAGAAATGAAGAAAAGAAAAAAGTAAATAAAAGACAAAGACAAAGAAAAAGTAGTGAAAAGTTGAGAGTATCTTCGTAGGAGCGACTTGGCTGAGAGATTCCGCCGTGAAAATTGCGGATCAACTGAAAAGTCGCGTTCGGCTTCGTTACGAGCGCGACGAGCGGTCGTCGCAATGAAAATCCGGCCTTACAAATCGGCTCGTTAAATTCACGTCAAAGCTGAAGAATTGCGAAAAGCGATTGTCGTCTGCGCCATTGGCGAATTTAACAATAGGATTTCATTGTTTTCGTGACTAGCAATAAGAAAATTCCCAAAAAGTCGAAGCGGTTGGAAAATCGGAAAACGAGAACGTCGTTTCGAATGAGCCATACTGGAAAATTCCTTTGTTCCCTAGGACTATGGCCAGTGACGTAATGATGAATTGATACGTAACCCGAGATACGTAACGCGATACGCAATCTATTTGTCGCGTAAATAAATCACGTGGTCACGTATTCAAAAACAATATATATATATATATATATATATATAAATAATTAATACACTTGGGTAACCTAGGGAATTTTTTTTTCATTAAAAAAAAACCCATAAAAAGTACAAACGCATCGTTCTCCTTGAGTCAAATTTGAGAATCACCTAAATTTATGGGACTTTCGAAACTAAACTCGATCGCCCGACCTCACGGAAGCCGAAGGATCTCAGGGCGTCGGCGTCGGCGTCGGAAGTATCCATTCCGGCAGAACGAAAGCCTTGATGGAAAAGCAAAGAGCGAGCCTATGGGAACCTTTGCAATATGGCGCGGGACGTCAGCTGCCATCGGCAATTTATAAGTGAGTGACGGGTCTGAGCTTTTTTATGTATGCATATACATATATATATATATATTTTTTATCGGAATCAGGTGGAACGAAAGGAGGAAAACGCGAGGCTCAGTGTGGAATTCGAAGCCGCCCTTAAGGGTAAAGTTGTCCTTCCCTCCCCTTCGCGCGCACAACGACGAAACTCTTGACGACTTCTTTGAGCAAGATCATTTTTTTCTATGAGCCTTTGTTTCAAAATTTATTCCTGACGCAACTCATGCCCTACCGTGCTTGTCTCGCTGACCAGTTTTTCACTTATTTTTTTTATTTTTCAAAAATTTCCGAATTTTACCTCATTTTTAATTTCGCCTTCTCTATCGCGGTTATCGTCAATTTAGGACCAGGAAAGTCTTTCTCTTGGTACCTCGAGGCTTTTGGTGTTAAAGCGGTAGAAAGTTCTGACGAAGAAAGTACATCGAGTATGATTACGCGGTAAGAAAGTAATGCCGGGTATGAGAAGGAAGAGAAAGATGAAATTGGATCTCTAATGCCCATTATATTTCGTAGCAATACGGCGCATAGTCGGTCTCTTGAATTTATAATGGCAAACGCAACCAGTCTTGGCTGTATAGCTATATATGTGTACTATATAAATATCCGCACAGAAGGACCGTAGGAACTTTTATCTGGCTTTCTGGAAAATAAATACTCCTAGAATGAGGTCTCGAGCGGACGTACGAAAAAAAAGAAGAAATAAAAGATATAAAGTCGAAGAAAGATTCGAAGATCTCTTGATCCGTTTACGTGTACCTAAGAGCAGTGGTCAAAGAAAAATCAAAGTATCGTCCTTTATTTTTATAAAAAAAAAAAAATACCAACTCACAAAAGGAGGTCCTACCGACAGGAAGTCCTTTCATGAATCGGACCGGAAGTGCAGTCAGAATCTATATTTGCACTATACGGCAAAACGAAGAAAACGACTGAAATTGAATTCGGCCACTTTTCGCACGACCCCTTTGACGGGGAGGGAGTCGATTAAAAATCTAAACTCGTAAAGAGAGAAAAGCCAATGTATAAACTGTACACGTATATCCGAGCCGACGTTAACTTTGTCACTTGATAAATTAAACGGCAGCTTTCGCAGCCTGCGAAATCAATAACGGTTATTGGTCCATTTGCAACATTTCAAAACGTCAGTTGCGAATCCCACTTTTTTTCGGCTATTTCGTTTTAACGAATCTCTGCTGACCTCGTCTAGATTACATTTTTTTTATAGTTTTCGAATTTTTATTACTTTTTTACACGAGTCACGTGGCACCGTGGATTTTGAAAATGCGCAAAATTTTACCTACTGCATTAACCAATCGGGTGCATCTACAGGGAGGAATTTTGCAATTGTCATCTGGGACCTGGCTTCAAGTGCCAAAATTTTATTGTGTATTTTTTTCTTTTTTTTTTTAGAGGGTGATTTGATATACCCGTAAGCTTGCGGTTTGGGGGTTGCTTTAGGGCTTCGCTGAGAGGTTATTCAGGGGCTTGGCTGGCGGGTTGCCAAAACCAACAAGTGTTTCGTTCGACCTGAAGCAAATATACAGCTGGTAGCAGCTGAGAAGCATTCGAATTGGCAAACCGTCGGCTAGTCTGGTCTGGAGTGAAAGTCTTAACGCTGATATGGGGTAGTTTTCCCACGCAGGTGGGTCTACCTGTAGATATATGAAAATCAACCCCTAAATAGTAACTCGCCAAATTGCGTATACGCTTGTTTCATCTTTTCTATAAAATTAGCATAAAAAGTTCTGAATCTGCCGTTTGAAAATATTTGCAAATATTTAGTGCAAAATCTACCCTCATGCATACACGTCAATTTTTCACGTACCCGACATTATGATATTTTGAAAAAAACAAATAATTCAATTTTATTCATCGATATGAATAAAATTAATTAGGATTCATTATGTCTAATTATTTTCTGTTCGTTCGAGCAGTGAATTAATTGTCAGTTTTAAATCTGAGGCCTCTCCCGCCAATTTACCTGGGACAATGTCGTATCGATTAGTTCCAATTGAATCGAATTATATTTTTGCAAATCTTTTCAATTTTTGCGTATCCATAGGCAGAACCTGCCTGAGTGGCTACAGGAGTCGTCGGGACGATGCGAAATTCGAGAGGCGAGAACGAATCGCGAATTGGCGCCGAATCGAGCAGAGTTAATGGCGATAAACAAAGCGTCGTTTGAATTGAAAACAGATTAAGTCTTATATTCGTGGTGAAAATTTTCTTTTTACTTTTCTTTTTTTTAACCCGCGTCTCGCCAATTCGAAATATTTACAGTCAACCTCCCACTGATACCAACGATCGATCGCTCTGACGATATTAACGTGTCAGATAGAAAAAAAAAAAAAAAAAGAAAAAGTCCTGAATATAATAAAACGTTCACGCTAAAAATTGCAATAGCCGTCAGAGCGAAGTCCTGTTAATTGAAAAGATAATCATTTCTCGTTAACGAAACGGCGAGGCGGAATGACATTTTTTTACGACAGCCATCCTCTCGGGCCCTCTGGTTAATAAAATATAAAAACTGGTTAACACCTGCTCCCAGTAAAGATACTTTGCTTATCACAAATAATGGCTAACCTTCGACCTTTCACCTTATAATGCCACACAGCGGATCCTGTATCTTATATTTTTCAAAATTTTTTTTTTCCCCATCAAACCACGTGCAAACGTATTAAAGCTACAGAAACAATTTATGCTGAAATTTTTCACGGTGTCACCTCGATGCGTAAATAATTACCTAAAAAAAATATTAACAATTAAAATATCTACAGTCTATAGACGGGGTCAGCTGGACCCCGAAGTAAAGTAATTGGGAGTAAAAAAAATCTAGTATCTTTTCGATAATAAATAAATTGAAGGTATCGATTATCAGAAACGCAACTTAATGATATCGCGATAAGAAGATTGGCTTATTGCGCGTCACAAGCCACTGGCATGCATCCAAGAAAACGCAGTAGGATAATAATAAGTTTTAAACTGTCTCATTAAATCGGTAATCATATTTACGATCTGTCGAAAATTTTACCCTGGGATTCGAGAATGAGATTTTACGTTAACAAGTGGATATAATTTTACGATCATTCATTATCACCTTATCACGTATATATTATATGTATTATAATTAATACACAGATTATGCAATGTTGAACTGATTTGATTCTTACGATGAAATTCGTTGTGCATTATTTTATCGTGCAATTAATATGATACGTTTATGCATTTGGCAGAGGGCAAAGCCACGTGGTCGGTTCGACGCTCGAGGATGAGCATATCGAAATTACGAAGATGATGAGGCGGGGATCCTTGAAGTCCAGGAGGTGAAGGGTCATGGAGGTTAACGCGAGCCACGTCGGGAACATCACCACGGTGGTGGATTCTGCTCTGGTGGATGTCGCTGCCATCTTGACAGCCGTTGTCCTGGGACTTCTGATTCTCACCACCATCATAGGTGAGCGCTGCTGTTCCCTCGACTACGAATCTCCTTTGTGAGGATAGGGGCTGTTTGTGTGCGCTGCTATACCTGTAATGGACAAAGTAAATATGAGTGCACGTGTGCGTATGGATACATAGGCTGCGTTGGAATAATATTTATGTGGCGTCGGGACGCGGACGTCGCTCTTTTAAAATTCCATGGAATTCGTAAAAGCTCTGGATTCTCCACTTGTTGCCGACGGACAAAGCTCGTCGCGTAGGTTTTTGGCAGTCGCCGCGTCGATGGGTTAAAAATAGCCAAATTTTTTTTTTTTTTTTTACACGCCGTAACAATGCGTCACTCTCGATAATAGGAAACGAGTAAGTTGGATGCAACCAGAGTGAAGGGGTTGAATTTGGCAAATCCTTTAATACTAATGAACCTGTGTTTCTTTGTTGAACGTCATTTTTTTTTTTTTTTTCTTCAAATTCATAATCCAATTTTTTTATCTTTCGTTTAGCGTGAGTCAAAAATATAATCATCCCCTATAGAGCTGCTTTTTTTTCGATCCCCCACCCCTTCAATTTTGAATTTTTTTTTTGTTATTTAGCAAATACAGAATTTCCTCGCGCGCTTTGATTTTTATTGTACTAATTTTTCACACTCACCCCTAATTTATTAAGGGCTGCTTTTGTTTTCTTTCGCAACGTGTCTTCCTTCATTTTTCGTCCTATCGCCGATTTCACGTCGCTCGTACAGTTTATTTAGCCTCGACCCCCCCGAATAAGGGTAGTTTTCGAAAGACGATCAGCTTCGACAGGGATCGTCCGCTTCCCCCACTCTGTCGCAAGATACATAAAGTACCATTCACACTGCAGCTGAGAATTCAGGTGGATTTATCCACATGACACTTGATCCCTTATTTTTGAATCAAGGATAACTCGGGATCCCCTTGATATAAAGATGACACCTTTTTTTTTTATGTAAACAGTCAACGTCTTACCCCTGATTTTAAAGAGTCGGCTCGAGGCTTATCCAAAAAAAAAAAAAAAGAAAAAACACCCCAAGGGTGTTTAGCGAATTAAAAAATGTCTCGAGGGTTAAAAAAAGCTCAAGAATTTCTTTTTCTCCCTCCGCGTGAAAGCTGCCCAATCCCAGGCAGCGTCGCACCCACGTAAAAGTTTCCTGGCCAATTTTTCATCCCTTAGCACCGAAACTACATCGGTATCCACCCTTCGCACTGTTTCACCTAAATCCCAACCTCATCCGACGTAAATCTGAAATCTTACGAAACTTCATGCAGCCAGTCCAGGTGCCGAAGTAATTTTGCATCCGATAAGCCAGCCGGTCTGCCCGATTAAATTGCAACTCGAATGCGAAACAGAGCGACTCGCAATGCCTTTTGAGGCTTGCAAAAAATTCTGCAATATAATTAATAGACAACCTTCGAACCCAAAGAATCAAATTTTGCTAATATATTTTCAAATTTTGTACGATATATATATATATTAAAAAAAAATGGCCTCTTCTTACCTTCCTAAATTTTCTATCACGCATAAATCACGACGTGCCAATCCAAGACTTTGTCGCCTGCCAAAAATTTATCGATCTTTATTTTCGCACTTGCGTAATTATCCCATGAACCTCCTTAGCGCCTTATCCCGACCCAATGCTGATGAGACTGGAATACCAGCCGACCCCTCTCTAAAGTCTCGAGCTATAAGCATGGCGGGTGATCAATTTAAGGCTGACACATTTCCGTTGCACGTAATCTATCAACGACAATAACACCGATAACACCAACCCGCAGTCCGCACGAGACGCTTCCGTACACTTAGCCGTTGCTGTTTCACTGTTGCGAATAAACGGCCCGATAAGATAATTGGCCTCACCGTCAAGTTCGATTCAAGCTTGTTTATCGAATCGTTAGGAAATTTACGACTTTACGAATACAAAAATAACATTTACAAGCGTGACGATCGAGCGACATTTTTTTTAAAAGTATTTTCGATTAAAAAACAAAGGGCTGATAGTGGCTAAAATCACAAAAAAATTTCTATTCGACCAATTTCACATTTTCGTTTTTCTCTCTTTTTCGATGCTCACTGACCTCTTGCACTTGACCTTTCTCTTTAATCTCGATAAGAGACTTTAAATTATGGAAATTTAGGGGCTGTTACTTTCGTGTCTCGAATCAGAAAGATTGGCGGAGATAGGGGGGGGGGGGGGCAGACAGAAAAGAATGATTACTCGAACAATTTGAGGCATTAAAGATTTTTTTTTTTTGGAAAGGCGAGGCAGAAAATTTGGTTAAATTCTCGAAAGAAATTTCAAAAATATTTCGTCACTATCAGAGTCCAGTTTTCAAATCGTTATTCGATAGGATCAATGAAATTTTTATACAGTTGAATATTACGTAAAATCGTATCGGCCGAAGACATTAAATTCAGGGCGATAACGTCGATGCGAATTCGCAGCGTTTTCGCAATGAAAATTTTTGCAAGTCGATCACGCGAAATATTCTATTAAGCCAAGTAGACGGTGATGGGGTAACGGCTCTGATATATCAGGAAATATACGTACGAGTAAAGGGGGATCCAATGAGGCCAAAAAAAATATTATCCAAGATGGATTCTGATCCCATAAGGAACTGCGAGTAAAGTAGCAAAGAGAATTTGTTAAAAAAAATTTTTTTTACTATACAGTATTAGATATTAATTTTGCCAGATTGTAGCGGGAAATTCAAAAGTGTAAAAAAAAAATAAAAATTAAATCAACCATTCCGACACGGCCCACTATCGGCACTGAGTGAAAATATGAAAAAAAAATCAATACCACCGGAAGTGACGTATTTGCCGAAGCTACGCTCCCCACCCTTATTTAACGATGCTCGAAAAACACTCGAAACGCCTAAATGTTTATTCACAGCGACAAGTGGATTTGTGTCAAACAGCAGAGAGTGGGGGAAATTATCATAGCATTGTTACACACAGAAACTAGATTCTGGCAAAGGACGAGTGAACCGTGCGAAAGGGAATGAGATTAGTTGATTTTTTTTTTTTTTGGATTTGGATCAAACAATCGACGAGTAAATCGTTTTGTAGAATCGCGAAAATAAATAAATTGAATTTTTTTCGAGGCATCGACAACAGCTTCTCTTTGTTCCTGACCGGTTGCAGCGACTGGCTGGCCTGACACAAATTTATAGATAAAGCTAATTTTATGCACCCAACGCGTCAGATAAAATACGAAACGTGACTCGGAGGTAAATGTGTATTTTCAAAAAAAAAAAAAAAAATTCAAAATCAGCCAAAACTGTCTATTTGATTCTTACTTTTTCTTCTACAATTCAGTATCGCCGTATCGCATATTTTTCTTCCCCTCTTCTTTTATCTTTCAGGAAATGTATTCGTGATAGCAGCTATCCTCCTCGAGAGGAATCTTCAATCGGTGGCAAATTATTTGATCGTCAGTCTGGCAGTTGCAGATCTTATGGTTGCCTGCCTGGTGATGCCACTCGGTGCCGTTTACGAGGTACGTCAAAATAATTTAATTTTTTTCTTTTTTTTTTTAAAGCAAATTTCCATAAAATTCAATTTCGAATCCTCAAGATAATCGAAGGTTCAGCTGTATAGCCGCGTCATTAAAAATCTCCGAATTTCTCCATTTACCATCGCGACAAACTTCAGTCGGGGAAGCAGAAATTCCTTGTCTTAAAGTCAATGAAAAGTTATTCCCTTACAGGCTTTATACGAATTTTGGCTCGAAGGGCCAGTGCCCTACGTTTTCAACTTTAAATGCGTTTCTCGACCAAATCTACTTTTTTACAATTTTACAAGACACTTTTACAACTTTAAGAACCCCTACTGGATCAGTCAGCTGTTAAATCCTTCTTCGTACATATATATATATATATATATGTTAGACTTTTTAAAACTTCCCATAATTCAGCTACTGTTACTTATTCTACTCTTGCTTTCCTCCTCTCGTCCCCTTTTTCCCTTATCACATAAAAGCCATAATAATAATAATTTCGATCCAAACCTAAGTCTTCGTATAATCAAAAAATACGTTAAAATTCAAAAACCTTTGACCCGCACGAGAGACGTTTAATCGTTGGATAAATCAAAGTCAAGAGCATAAAAAAAATATGTAACGATTAAGCAGAGTAAATTCGTCTATCAATAAAATCGGAAATATGCATGAAAATCCATATGAAAATTGAAAAAGGTTCGAATCAACAAACAGCATTGATAACGTACAGAGACAATATTGGATTCATCCAATCCGAAAAGGATCAACGTGAAAATTCCTAATGGGAAGTAAATCGAATTCCAATCAATTAAAAAAGAAAAAAAAAGGTATCGAATTCCATATATCCCTGATAAATCACAAGCAATCATATTATTTCCTAGTGTAGCAACCCTTAAAATTAATTTTGGGGCTTAAAACGATACCAACCCTTAAAATTCTTCCTTTCGCCTAAACTTCATAATTCCCAACTGGTCCAGAGTACTCTGGATCCAGAAAGAAAATAATTAAAGCCTTCTAATGGGGTCGCGTAGGGTCGTCATTGTGTAAACTGTAAAAAAAAAAATCCTCCCGACATCCCTCTTATCAACCACCATCCTACACTGATAAAGCCAGAGGAGGTACTTACGATAAAGTTCCCTGTAATATGAAAAGTCATATTTCACGTTAATCGATTGCCTGATAGTCGATAGCCCAACCCCCATTGCCCATTGGGTTATTTACGATTTTCATTTTTCTGACAATTTATTGGCAATCGTTAGTAACCACCGATCGAACAATTACATCGCGGTCGATTAAATTTTCAAAAAAAAAAAAAGAAAATCCACCAAAACGACAAGACCGCCAGACGCGAAGCAGCGTAGGGATAATTAAAATTTTTCAATTTCCAAACTTTCAGCCCCAAAAATATTCCAACGATTGGAATGATTTGTTAAAAGAAAAAAAAAAAAAGTTTCTCCTCGAAGATCAATAAGAGAAAATCTCATAAATCGCTTTTTGAAATGACGCGTCACTCGCAGTCGTTGTGACTTTATTATTTGCAATTTATCTTCTTGATATTTTATTACCTGACAGATTCACGAGAGACATTGAAACACTGGGTGGTTCCTGCGTTCCTCCCCTCCAGCCTTTGGTCCTCCTGGAGGCAGTTTTATCTTTTCGACTTTTCTTCTTTCTCCCTCCATCTTCTTTATTCTTCCTTCATCTTTTTTCACACTGTTCAACGAGCATCGATTTTCTAAGGTTATTCTGGTTTTACCACCCCCCCCCCCCCTTCGACCCACCATATCCTCTCTTATTATTACGTTGCCGCGAGTCGGTTGTCTTTCTCCCTCTGTTGCCAGACCATTTTCTTTTTTTTTCTTTTTATTTTCACCACTGACAACCCTCATACGTTTGCCGTTCGATTTCTCTGTGCCTCGCGGGAAACCGAGGCTTTTCTCTTGTACATAGTCAGCCATATGGTATATACAGCTGTGGTATACATAGCCACACTGTGTTTCCGTATAAAAAAAAAAAAAAAACTTGTCGAAAGGATGAACGATCAGCAGGATGATGAACCATCGAAAATCCGACCAAAGCTCACCAATCTCCAATTCTTCTTTATATTTTCTTTTTTCATTCACCCACTATACTTTTTCTTGATCTTAAAAAAAAAAGAATGGCTCTGTCGATCCATCTTTCCATTCATTAATTTCTCTATTTATCCGTCGGACGCGGCCAGCCACGTGCGTTTGTGTGCCGAGGGATCCTCGAATTTCGAATAAGCGATTCCCTTCTTATACCAATTGCATTGAGGATGCGGCTTTAGCCTTCGGCCGTTACCCGAGCACGATCGTAACTTCGAGTCGAAGCGTCGCCACGTGCAGTTTAAGATGCTGAGGTCGCCGATTGAAAGTAGCGCCTAATTAACGTGGTTGCGCAGGTCCTCGTTGCGTGATAACAGACGATAAGGACGGTCGTTCGTGTCACTGGGTGAGATTCGAGTGGGTCGTTGAAAATAATCAAAGTGAAAAAAAAAACGAAAATAGTAAACGAGCCTGTTTGAACGTAAGGGACGGAGGGAGAAAAAAAATAAGGGATTTCGTGCGAATGACGGGGTTGTTAATTTTTTTCTTTCTCGAATTGGTCCTCGCGGTTAATGATAAGAGGCCCGAGTTGGGTTAATTCTTCATCTGGGAAGGACTCGGTATCTTGTATCCTCGTATCCTCGTATCCTTCAGATCCTTGAATTCCTAGGGCGGCCTTCTTGTGTCCTGATCAGTGTGTTAAGGAGTGCGCATAGATTTCCCTCCTAGTAGGAAGGAACGGTGTGCACTGAGTCGTGGGGTCAATGAGAAAGAGAGAGAGAGAGAGAGAGAAACGATGGAAAACAGGATAAAGTGTACGAGAGAGAGAGAGAGAGAGAGAAAACGAGGGGAAGAACGAAAATAAGAGAGACGGAGAAGGGAAAGGCGATCAGGGAGATAGCGAGAGCAAGAAAGATGCCGATGTGCCACGGGATGAAAGGTAGAAGGTAAAAAAAATAAAGAGAGAAGGTTCGAAAGACGAAGAAAAGAAAGGAAAGAGAAGAAAAAAAGAGTGAGAATTGCCCAGGTTGATATATGCCTGCTTGAAAGTCCATTCGCGGTATTGGAGTCCGTCAAGGGCGAGACGAGTGAGTCGGCCATCTTGGAAATGCTTTGACTCTACGTCGATCTTCTCCCCTTGGCTTTCGTATCAACGATACCGAGGACAAAAAATTTTCCAAAATTCCTCCCATCGTAATATAATTTTTTTTTTCGAAATTTCCTCCAATCTCCAAAACCCTCCGTTGTTCCGCTCCTGATTATCGCTCGTGTAATCGTCTTCTCCGTGACGCACGTGATACTTGGGCTTTAGAAAAAAAAAATTCTAATTCAGTAATGCTAGGGGTGGTACGAGACACGTGCGAATTAACGTATTTAATTAGATAAGGAAAGGGTGTCGTGTTGGTGGAGGGGGGCGAGATACTGAAGCTAGGTAACGGGCAGACAACGTCATTAAAGTTTCCTCTGCTTTATTCCTGAGGTTCGCTATAGTCTCGTGGAAATTAGAAATCGAAATATGCTTGAGGGGTAAGTTGAAAGTTACTGCGTGCGAGTAGGTAGGTGAGAATTTGAATGGAGAAGCCAAATCAAGAGAGACAGAAGTAACGGGCAGGACTAATGAGGGACAAGGAGACACGGACTCTTAAAAAGTACCAGAGAACTTCTTCACGAGTAAATTTAATAGACAGTCCAACAGTGGATACTTGCGCGAAAATACTTGACACTAACTTGCCAATACTTTAGGATGCCAAGTACGAAATGAGTAAAAAAAATTTTTTCAAAATATATAAAAAAAATGATATCCTGATCTAATAAAAATTTTTAATAGCGATTTACCGTAGTTTTCGAGATATAAAAAAATGTGTCAACTTATTCCAAGTAAATATCTTTGAACTTTTCTTTTTACTGTCTAATTAACCCGTGATTCTCCTTTACCCTTATGATTATTGTCGGTCGTCCAACTTACGGCTCATGCTAATTCAATGAAACGTCCCCACGTATCAGACACAGCCTGTAATCCAGTAGGAACTTAACGAGTACGATGAAGGCTGTGAATATGTTATATGTAGGCGAGAGAGACGGATAGCCAGTAGTAGCCGGCAGCTAGTATCTACAAGTATCAAGTAGTCATGTACACCTAGGTAGATCGTAGCAGTACGCAACGGAGCCAGAGGAAATGACGTTTCACTTCGGATATTGTCCCTATTTCCTGGTAACGGGCATCCAGCCTCCCCCTTTTCAGCCCCTCGCTCCTATGCTTGATCCACCCCCCCTTTCCGCGAGCTAGTATGAGAATCTGTTTACGAGCTGCATAAGCCGTAAACTACCCCTAACCGGTACGAAGCACTGGTATTGTCACACCCTTGTGTAAATTTCGTTAGAAACTAGCCCCGAGTCGTCCATGGAATTTCGCCCTGTAGAAATGTCTTCCTTACGTATAGAAAAGAGAATGTGGGTGAGAGTAGTTCGTTACGTCACGACGAAAGAAAATTCTGCGAGCATTGAAACTCGATGAAAGATAAGGCGAAGAAATTACGATTCCTCGTGCGATAAGGAGTCATTTCTTAGGAGCAGGAGAAGCAGCGATTGTCTGATTAAAAATCTTGAAGCAGGGCTGATTTGTCTACGTTACCAACTTAATGACGCGTCGTCAGACAAAATCGATAGGTCGATGACGATGGCGCGTTAAGAGATAAGAAATTCAGCGCTAAATTACATATGCAGCGTTTGGGTATCAATTAGGTATAAATTAACGTCTTAACACGACGGTACAAAATTTTGACAGCTGTCATTCGATTTGTTTACATCCAGCAAAGTAAATCTTTACGAGCTGCCTGATCTTAATAATCTGACCGATCAGCTTGAACCAGTCGAACCCTTGTATAATTGGTATCAAAATGGAGCAGCATACGTCGCTGATTACTTAAAGCCCAAAAGGGTGTCGTTTGCCCGCATGGAAACTCATTTCGTGGCCTTAATGGATTTGCGGACGGGACTTTTCTCCGACTCTCACCCTCTCGGTAATAACTTAGGAAAATCCGAAAATCGATTGGAGTATGGAAGCATGAAGGGTCAGGAGTTTCAAGGAGGAAGACTATCAAGGAGAGAGAGAAGCAATTCCCAAACGTATATGAGACTTCAGATAGAGCTTGGTCCAGGCGAATTCTTTGGTTTCGGGTTAGGGTGCTTCGATCAGACTGCCTCAAGCTGCTATTTAGGCCTGCACGGATGGGGAGAAAGGGAGAAAAGTTAGCCAGTGAAAGGACAGCTTGCATTCTCCTGCTAATCTACATATCATCACTGAACCTCCCGCTGCCAAGCAGTACAGCAGCCAGTCAGCCAACCAGTTTCCCTTGACATCATCCTTGAGAACCTCCCAAAATCCAGTAGGATATAGATCTGTGAAAACGTTGCTCCACAGTCCTGCCCGGACTTTCATCCAGGATCCAGAAACCCGGAACACGTCAGTACGACTGGCATCTTCTACAGGATTTATGCAAGATTCGATCGCCACCTTTGTACACATTTTTGAAAAGTTTCGCTTCACAAAATCCAACTGTTGGCCCAAGTCGAGATTCCCACACGTGGATAACATACGTCGGTTAGTTTATTCGGTCCTGGTACAGGTTTCTCATGCGTGGCAGATTGATCCTAGAGCAGATGCATCTACCATTGCGAATCTAAAATGAAGTGCAATGATGTTTGATTCTTAAAGATTTTTATTATTTTACCCCTGTCTGTCCCTTGGGTACTTGGCTACTTTGTACAGATAATAATTGATAGTTCTAACTGTACCTCTTAAGATTAGACCAGTGGACCAAACTCTTTGGAACAGTCGGAATAAGGATTCCGTACCAGAAATCATCTTCCACCTCTGAAAATTCTCCTTTCTTTGGCCTCTCGAGCTTCTTCATCTGCTATCTTGAATTACTCATTTGTCTCATTGAAGCAATGTCCCCTCGGCATTCTCTTTGTCGCCAGCTTCGAAGATACATGTATATACACACGTACGTTACATCTCCAGCCATTGGCAAGTATACCTATAGCTATTGGCACAAAGCGTTTTATATATATATATTAAAGGAGCTGTCAAAATCTAGAACTACAAGGAAAGTTATTAGTACAGATACTAACCCCAATGAGCTACGTGAGTGGTTTTGGTTGCGTAATTCGTCAGGCTCGAAGTTAATCTGGAAAATATAAACCACGAGATAATTATCTTGATTGCAGATCAACTCGAGATGGTCCCTTGGGCCTGAACTCTGTGACATGTGGACCATCAGTGACGTACTATGCTGCACGGCCTCTATTCTACATCTGGTGGCCATTGCTGTCGACCGATATTGGGCTGTCACCGATCTCAATTATATTCAGGTTAATTGTCCTCCATCTTGTCGATCGTCCTGGAATTCGTCAATCGAATTCTCCAGTACGAGTATTCTCCACGCATCTGTTCGATGCCGCGGGATTTCGAAAGATCGTGGGCTTGATTGGGGGGCGGGTGGGTGGGTGGAGCGGGGTCAGGGGTCAAGGAGAGAGAAAGATGCAAGATCTCCTCCTCGTGAAAGGGACGCGGCGCTATCGGGGAATGTCGTGCAATAAAGGGGGTTCGGTATTACACATTGGTGGCATAGCGAATTGCAAAAGAGATCTGATAGAATTTAATAATGGATATGCTTATATGTATGCTTTTCTTTACTAGCCAAGGGTGAGGGATTCTTTTGCCTTTGTTCTCTTATCCAGATAAGCTTCTTTGTTTTTCAATTTGAAGCCGCCTTTTTTTCCGCCCCCCCCCCCCCGTGCTTATTTGTAATATGGCTGGTGCTGATGATGCGATATTTTTCGATTAAACTTGAGCGATGATACATTCCGGTGAGAATCCGGCGAAGAAAGGAGGGAGGAAATAAAATGGCCGAGACTCGAGGCATATCGTATTGATTGTGCCTGTCGATAAGGATTTACGAGTTACGAGTGGACAGACTATAGTCAGGGATGATATTCCTCCCTCCTCACAGGCGAGAAATCCAAGGAGGATCGGAATCCTGGTGGTGGCTGTCTGGGTCGTATCCTTCGGAGTCTCCCTGGCGCCTCAATTGGGTTGGAAGGATCCTGAATATTTAGATCGCATTGCGAATGGGACGTGTCTCTTGTCCCAGGATCCTGCGTATCAGGTGAGTTTATTCTTAAAATTATTTTATTGAAAATTTATTTTTTGATTTCATTTACCTGAATTGCGAGGCTGCGAGCGAAATTCCGAAAATTTGTTTCTTTTACAATTTCGACCTGTCCCGTTTCCTTTGGCGGGGGGTGTGCCTTTCCTTTTGAATAAAAAAGAAAAAAGATAAGCTGATTTTCGTTCCTGGAACAAGAGGCGAACGATAACGCCGGGGATCTCTTAAGAGGATGTCTTAGGGGTGACTTTAGTGGATCCAAGGACATATATAGATATACAATGTAGAAACCGGTTTACATGAGATCGAGTCTGTCTTTCTGTGTATACGATGGAACTGGAGAATGGTTCTTGATAAACCGAAGTATTGAATGTGAGCAGACACTGATCGAATTATCAGAATCCTCGACCTACGTCTGTTGCTCGACGATGCTTTCCAATCGTCTTCGCTTGAGAACAGCAGCCGCGCTCAATTGGATTTTTGTTTGACATATTCGTAAATCGAGTTTAACGTTACGCAGAGTGTCAAGAAATAGGCGACTCAATTTCAATACTTTTCGAAGCTTGTTTTACCTCCTATGCGAGTGTGAAAATTCGCATATATAGATTTATCACTGACAGCGTACAGCCGATCTTTTAAATTATGTCAACCTGTGACAATCGCAGGACAATACTTTTTTTTGTTTTTTGTTTTTTTTCACTCAGATTTTCGCTACTTGCGCAACATTCTACGTACCTCTTTTGGTCATCCTGTTTCTCTACTGGAGGATATTTCAAGCTGCCAGAAGGCGAATAAGAAAACGACCAGGTGCGACACTTCAACCACCGCGAGAAAGAAGAGGAATTCTCAGGCTCGTTACGAGAAGGTACAAGGACTTATACACCTATGCTAATTAATTTTTTAATTGCAAAATAGAGACAGAGAGAGGAATTAAATAATGATAAAGAAGACTCACCAGGGATACTTTTTTCTCGTTTTAAATAAATGTCCAGGCCTAGAGAGGAGTCCACAGCATTCACCATAACCAGATCAACGCCAGATCATTCCTCGGTTTCCCCAGAGAAGTCCTCGTCGTACAACGGTGCGAATGCACCACAGGTGACATCTTCGATAGCGTCCGCACCTGTCACCGTGTCGTCCGTACCCGTTCAGTCTGTTTCGCAAACGAAGAAGACACGCGAAACCATCGAGGCGAAACGCGAGAGAAAAGCCGCGAAAACTTTGGCAATTATAACCGGAGCTTTTATAGCGTGTTGGCTGCCATTTTTTTTAGTCGCGCTCTTGCGGGCGGTTTGCGAACCTTGCGAGCCACCGGAGTTAGTCGCTAGTGTCTTCCTCTGGCTTGGATATTTCAACAGTACCTTGAACCCGGTGATTTATACGATATTTTCGCCGGAATTTCGACAAGCTTTTAAAAGAATGCTTTGCGGAGGTGCCAGAGCACCACGCTGACAATGGGTCTAACCGTCTAGGGGTGATAACAATGTGACAACCACGGGACACTAAAGGAATTCGCGAATTGATCGTGGATCTCGTGGGATATTATTTTGACAAGGAACTGACGAGGGATAAGAATGGCTTTGATATGAACGTATGAGAAAGAGAAAGAGAGGAAAGTGTCTGTTAAATGTCGACGCGGAAAAATTGAAAATTCTTTTACGACTACGTGCCAACGTTTTTTCAACCTACGCCTTTCTTATTTAATAAGGTCAGCATGATTCTCTTTCACGCCAAGAATCTTCTTTCTGCGCATTTACATGCTGCACGATACTTTTCATGTCTTCGTAAAGAATTCTCAAAGAATTTCAGTGCGTCCATCGTCCTTCTGTTTCGTCTCGAGTCGCCTCGTTTTTCTTTGCTCTTCCTTCTTTCTGTTATTCTTACGAGTTTCCAAATATCGTCAGAGTCCAATTTGATTTTTATCGCATGCCAACTAGACGCCGCTGTACGTATTAATTAGGATTTCCGGATTCGGCAATCATCGTGAAATGGTAAGTCTTTTTTTTTTTCTCTTTTTCTTCTTCTTTTTTTTTTCTCTCTCTCTCTCTCTCTCTCTCTCTCTCTCTCTTCTCTTATATTTCCCAAGAGTCTCACGACAATTCGCAGTTCCAAATTATTGCCACGCATTGTCAAGGAACAAGGGAGGGCCTTTTGTTCGACACACTTATATTTCCTATATGTTTTCTCCGTACACAGAAGCTCACAGATACAAAATTGAAATACACGAAATAATATACCGTTCAACAGTTTCCATTTATCGTCAATCAATTATTTGACTGATCGTCTAATAACCTAAGCAAATTAATATTTTCCCATTATTCTCTTCGCCCTTCAAATATTTCTGTCTTTCGACTATTAATCTCAAAACAACCCCAAGTGTCTCGAGCCCTTTTTCTCTTCAGATTCCTTCCCTTTTCCAGCCCCCTAGGCGGTTCTATTAAAGATCAAGAAATCCGCGCTTCGTGCGAATTCACGGACTAATCACGGAATCCTCGTTTAATCAAAACGCTCTGAAAATTCAAAATCATTAAACATTTTGGAAAATAAATAAATAATAACAAACAGCTGATATTAATTAACACTAGTAATGCAAGAATAACGGTGATCCGTCATACCGAACAGACTCGAGTGTGACGAATTGATCGAAATCAATTTGACCGAAAGGCTTTCGATTAATGAATTTCTTTGTAGGCAAGAAATATATTTGTATAAGTATATAAACGCGTGACGTCCCGTTACGCGATGCTTTCGCTAAATTAATCAACTTTTATTAACCCCCGTAATTGATTGATCGTCGATTCGATATTAACGTTGATCCGTGGATTCGCAATAAAAAAAAAAAACCTACATCCTTTAACGAATCCCGAAGCGCGAAGGATTTAAAAGTTACTCGGGCGTGAGTAATTAATATAAATAATAATTAATAAGAAATATCCATCGACGAGTACGTCTATATGATATAGGCAGAGAATATTGAACAGACTCAATAGAATTAGATTCACGCAACAAGCGCTGTCTGATTTAACCCATCAACGGCGTATTGATAAAAGGACGTTAAACTTAGTTCGGAGATGCGCAGCTCCTAATTGAATTTTATGGAGATAGGAGCCCAGCGAGTTTTCAGAGTCTTAATTCACGCCCCTCCTCGTCCTTGTACTTTCTACACTATATACAGTAAATCTATTGTCTATAAGCGCCTACGCACCGTTACTACACGTCGTGCAATCTAGAATACAATTAAATCCCATATGTCTTCGTGGATTCTCGAATAGGACATGTTGTTGATAAAAGAAAAAAAAAAAATACTATCTAGACTCTATAACTTACTGTGGTTACTCCTGTGAATCCTGTACACATTTCGATATATAAACTCATATCCGTTTAGCCTATTACTTGGCGCTTTATCACCATAAGCCAATTCCAAAAATTAATGCTGAAATTTTGGTGCTTGCCGGTTTCATCCTATTAGACTAGACGGTGGTAGTGTCGTTGGTATTATGAAAAAAAAAAATATTGATAGAAAAAAAATGGTAGTCATCCAGATTCACGAATTTCTCGTGGAAGAAAAATCTTGTATATACTTTTTGCTGCATTTCACTTCGGTAGACGATGTTTACACTTTTTTTTTTTCAATTTTTTAAATATCTCAATAGCTTCCCGAACGAAGCGCTTTTTATTGTTCGCGCGAATCAAGCTCGATAAATTTGATATTTGAAACTCAAATTTATCAAAGGACGCCGGGAATTCGGTGAACTTATATCGAGGTGCGTTTTACGCGCGGTTTTACGTACCTATAGGTTATTACGTAAGGATTCAGGATAATAAGGTTAAAGCGGATTTATCCGTGTCCTGTGTAAATCATAGATGGAGACACTAAAGCTGAGCCTCTGTAGTCGCGCTAGAATTCCTAGACTAATTGGACACTGAGAGAAGCGTGACGCGTGCCGAGTGTCGTCACTTTTTTTTTTAAAAATATATAATAAAATCCTAAGGAACGTAGGTGAAAAAAAATTGTTTCGGAATTAACGAGAGAGAATGTGTCAAACGGTACGAATGAATTGTCGATATTATAATTAAGATCGAACTGTAGAAACGATAGTGTGAATATATATTTAAAAAAAAAGAAAAAAAAAACATATTTTTTTTCTAATAGAGTTTCACGAACTGGCCACCATTTTTAAATAATAAAATCCATATGTGATCATTTAGATCCGTGTTGTGCAAAGTGGCTCGATCGTCGATACAATCTATTGCTCAAAATCGATCTCGATTCCTTTTCCTGATCGACTTTCTTAGATAAAATATGAATTCGATTGATCATAAGTAGCTTTTCTTTCGCTCCTGTTCCTTGAATTGATTTTAAAAGATTATCTACCTGTCACTTGAGCCCCAGAGGTGACTGGTAGACGTTGCAACGTCAAGGATCAAGGATCGAAGGATCAATAATTTTAAAAAGATAGATCCTATGATTTCGAGCGTCTCAATTTTTGGATTAAGCGCGAGATATTAAGAAGAAAAAAAAAATATATTAAAAATAAACGCTTTTTAACTTAAGAAAGGAGCTGTTGTACCCCTTTTTAATTAATTGATTTGCGATGGGTCCAAATCGATCATAAATTATTTAGATTTTAATTATCGTCGTGACGTCGGTTACGAAATCGATTACCGATCCGATCGTTTTTCTCTACGTTTCGACGATACACATATTCGGGTATACGGGGTGGCATGTGGTGACCATTGGAAGATTAAAAAAAAAAATGGATCTTAATTGCACGTGCCAATTATCTAAAGTATCTAACGCTAATGATTAAGTATCGCATAAGTTTTCATAGTGCACTTGCAGTATAGTTTAACAAGGTGTTAGTCTGCCGATCGTCGTTACGCCGGCAATTATTATTCACGGCGGTTCGAGAGGTTCGAGTGTTTCCAGCGGGTCGTTGCGAGTCGTAGTTTTTCGAGTGATAAGAAACGATAAGACGAAAGAAAGAAAAAAAAAAGAGAAGCACGACGACTCGCACGATTTCATTCGTTTTTCGAGCTCCTTGTGTATTCCTGTTATAGTTTTTAGTGAGTACGAGCTGTATAAAAAAAAAAGGAAAAAAAAATTCGTCATCTTTCATACGTACGGACGTTCATTAAATTTACGCGTATTTGCCAGCGACACAGGTCCCGTTAATTAAATAATTAATGAACGTCCGTAGATATTAAATAATTAATAATTTTGTCTCCTCGCTAATTTAGTCCCTAAATTAATACGCTCGTGTCACCTTGTTAATTAATAAGTCTTGAATGAATTAACGAGAGTGACCGATTTAAGGGGGGTGGGAGGGGAGGGGAGGGGGGGGGGTTTAACCATTGTACGATTAATCGTTGAGTTTTAACGAATAAAAAATACGACACGTGAAAAAGGCCAGTGAAGAATATTTATTACGATCCATTTACTTATCAGATGGAAGAGGAGAAGAGTCCGTTTAATATTAAACGTTTCAAGGGATGAGAAGCACAGTCGGAGCGAAGGGGATGATGAAGATTTTATTAAAGAGGGTAGTTAATATCACTGGGTGAGTATACATTGGTCTCGTTGCTCTTTTTTTGACTTTTCTACAGAAATTTTCTCTCTTTTTTTTTTCATCCCTTTCATCACCTTGTCCTCGGTCCATGGTCGGATATCCTTAAAGGGATGAGAGTCGCGAAAAATTGTTGGTCTACTAAAAAGAAAAAAAAAAAATGACATTTCCTTTATTCACAGTGAAGGGTGAAAATGTCAGGGAGTGACGTGAGAATGTAAAACTTGAAATTTTTCCGTTTGACATTTGTTCGACACCCCTTGGGGGTAACTTGCGATTTTTTACTCGGTTGACGTACTTCCGGCGAAGGAAGGACGGAAAGGAAGCTATTTCGAAGAATTTTTCGCTACTGGTCTATATCTCTTATCTGTGCCTTTTCGTTTCTATGGGAAATTCTCTTGGCGTCGCCGAGCAACTCGAGACCCATAGGACTCGAGGAATTGCATTGTATTTTTCATCCCTTGCGAACCAGAAGTCATTGGTCGGATTTACTATGGCGATAGAGAAGATAGCGGAAGTCTGATAAAAAAATTTTGTGTCACCCTTTACGTAGTTTATATTTTTATTGGAATTATTAGAAGCGCGAAGAATACATTAATAAAGACGAAAGATGACGTGTCAGTATGGAATTAATATATAGGTCCTTTTCAATTTGGAATTTACGCTCAGTTTGAATCGAAGGAAAGCGGAACGATAATGGCTATTCGATTCGGAACGGGGAACGGGACCGCGAACAATGGTTAATCCGATATGGAATTGAAGGGAGATATAGGCGATGGTATATATGAATAACGTAGGAATCTACCGTACCGACGTAAGCTTAAACCCGCACACAGGATTCTTCGTTATTTTTCGTTATATCGAAGACGCGATCTCAGCATGGGAATACAGTAATTTATCTGCCGTGTCTGAGAGTCATGCGGCCTTGGATGAAAATGGGGAATAAGGACTGAAGGACTGAAGGACTGAGTGAGATAGAAGTTCGAGAAGGGTGAAGGTTCCAGAGTTAAGGGAAGGTTGCCTAGGAGAACAAGGGTAGGTCGGAACATTATCGTGGGTCCTGGATACGTACCAGGACTCCATCGCTCTACCTTCCAGGGTTCTGGACCGAAGCTCCAGGATGCTGGAGGATCCGGCTGTATCCTTACACGAAGGACTAAGATGGAACGTTTTTGCGATTTCTTTTTCTTATTTTTTTTTCTTCTGTATTTCATTTATTTAATTTCCACGTCCTGAAAGCGATCGTTCTCCTCGTTTCCACAAATTCTCGCACCTTTCCTCGTTTCCTCGAAAGAATTTCAGACTGATTGTCCTTACGGCTCGTAACGAGCCGATCCTTCAATTATCCCGGACGAACGCACCCTTGTTACCTTTATTTTTGTTTCTTTACATTTTACGTCCTTTTTTTTCGATTTATATTTTTTCTTTTTCCTTTGCATTAATTTATTGCACCTTTCACGTCAATTTATTTCACTTCGACCACCCTTTGCGTTTCTATGCCTCAGTTCTCAATTTTCTCTATGATTTTCCAAGTGTATCTTTTCACCCGGTATAATAACTGTATCGGAAGAAGATACGGTTTTTTTTTTACAAACGGCGTTTTTTTTTTTTGGGTTCCTCACCCTTATTTTTTGTACTCTTAACTTCCCCTCGAATAAATCACCGATATACGGGAAAACGAAGAAGAAATTCGTGGGGGGATGGCGGGGGGGGGGAGGCCGTTAATATTCGCCAAGTGTTTTCGCACATTCTATCCCGCACGTTATTCTCACTTTTTTCCATTAGCTGGTGCAAATTTATTTAGCAACAAATTTATCGATTGCGAAATTTTCGAGGGATTTTGATAAGGTTGACATCTCGTAATCTCTCGCTAGCTCTTATCGTTTCTATGCGCTGACCTTTTCTTTCTATCTTTTTCTCAGTCACGATCTCATCGATCGATTTGGCAACGTATCGCAAATTTAAAGGACGATAATCAGTACTGTCAGTGATAGCTATTATCTAAAGAAAAAAAATTTTCTAAAATTTTTCATATATCCTTCGCCCATTTGCTCTCCTGAGTATCCAGCATCCTCAGCTCGAAACCACCGACTGGATAATTTGATATATCGGCAATGGGAATCATAAAATTATTCAAGAACTCAAAAATTCGTATAAGGCAGCCAGAGTAGGTAAAGAAAAAAAAAATTAAAAGCACGAGCCATTATTCAAAAAAATAATACCAAATAACGTGAGCGATAAAGAGAACGAAAAGTGGATGATCCCTCGTTCTCCCTTAGTTTCCCTTATTTTTTCAAAATTATATTGTCCGGTAATATCGATCCAAGTCGTGATTATGGTTTACATCAAAAATCATTATTCACATGAAAACTAGCCTTCAGTACCGGTAAAGGATCACGAGGCCAAAACCCACCAGCGGTACAATAATTATCTAAAGGATTTCGTCTGGACTGCAAATATTAACGTAAAGTCGATGGTTCAAAAAATTGCCATGAAATCCCGTTTAAAATTCTTTTGAATTAAAAAATCCTTATAATAAAAATAGTATGAAAAAAAATATTTCTAAAAAAATTCACGTCTGCCGTGTAAGTAGAATATTAAGTCGAAAAAAAAATAAATCAAAATTTACAATGGCGGCCTGTGGCATTGTCAAGGAAAATAGTTCCTCCAGGACAACGATCGCGTAAAAACGTTTAAATATGTCCTGACTGTTTCCAGGACTGCATATCTACAGTCCTTACGGGACTACCAACCTACAAAGCTTCGCGACGAGCACATCGTTTAGCTCGTAGCTCACGAAGAAAATATTTCGTACACGTAGCTCGTATGCAGTAGATTTCTATCTGGTTTCGCGTATAAAATAGGCGATTTATAACGGACTGATTTGCCTTGTCTGATTCATGGCTGGAGAAAGTCCGTCGCGAGGGCCTCGTAAAGAGAATCGAGAGTGAAAATAAATGTACAGAGAGAGAGAGAGAGAGAGAGAGAGAGGGTTGAAAAAGAACGAGTCAGAAAGAAAAAGTAGAGAGACGAAAAATGGTTAGAAGATTTTAAACTCGTGCAAGAGTCGTTTAAATCGCACTCAGTCGAGCGGGACTGAGTGTAATTTTGCTTTAAAGAACGAGCTGGATTCTCTGTATTTTTTTATTAATTTGCTAAAAGAAAATATAATAAAGAAAAATAAAAGAGTAAGAAATTTGGTAAATTATCCTCAGACTTGTCTTGTCCCACGGTACGTTGGGTCTCTTGAAATTCTCAAGAGTGACTGTACCTACTGTTTCTTGTCCAAGTAGCTTGACGAAGTATTTGGTCCTAATGCGAGCGACGCCCAGCGTCCTGGATCCTCGGTGTCTCTGATGTTTCTGACAGGTTTTGCTCGTCTTGCGAAGCCTGGCGAATTCTCCACGTCCGCTAATATCACTTTTTTTTTTACATAGTTCAAAAGGTCGATCTTCCCCTTGTCTCCTATTCAAGGTAACACTTGCCTCGAATATAATCAAGGATCGCGATTAGAGCGCAAATCGGATACGAGGATCGAGAGACAAAAGTGACCAAAGTAAAGACGTCGGAAGATGCTGAATAATTTTTTTTTTTTTTTCGGAAAATTTGTCAATTTTTCACCAAAAATAAGCAGAGAGAGAGATTTTGAAATTTATTGAAAACTGAAAATTTATCCATAAGTTTCCTCCCTGAGGCAACGATTCTCGTGCTCGAATCATCCCCAAGGAGAAAAATTTCATTTACTGCTGGAGTTGACTTAATATTGACTTTTTTCGAATTTGCCTGAATCGTCCACGAGTTGGATGCTGTTTTTTTTTTGACAGATCAGGTATCGAGCCAGGTACACGTGTCATTGTATATAAATATTTTTTTTTACAAAAGTCAATATACAGAATTTTGAACTAAATATTTTATTTTCCATTTTCAGCACATATATATATATATATATATATATATATATATACGTTTTTTAAAACTAGAAAACCACGTGAGATTTGCTTTAGACTCGATTGTTTGCGAAGTGTCAAAAAAAAAATCACCTCGATCTCGTGTACCGACTGTATCTGCCAATACCAGAAAATCTCGTGAAAATCTTATCGTGCAAATAAGTATCGTTAAGGGAAAGTATTTACAGTGGACTTTCATCCCTTACACGAGTTGTACGTGTACACTGGATTCAAAGTGTGCATAACGTACCAAGAGCATCCCAGAGATTGGCAATTTTCTTATTTCAAGATTTGAGCCTTCAAAGTTATTTACCCTCGACAAACCTTACTTCTGTTTGGCTGTGGGGGATGAACGATTCTTTGGATTCCTCATAGGCCACATTGGAAACCACCCTTAAAAGATACTTTCGAACGTGTCCTACGTGTATCCACCTTGAAATTGTAAGTCCAGTGCAAAGTAGATGATTTTTTTACTTTTTTTTTTTTTAATCTGAATTCCTTTACGAAATTTTGGTCCATGTCCCTTTACCTACTTTTGGTTTTACCCTTAGAGCCATGAAAGAAGCAGAGTCGAAAAAAAAAAAAATTGCACTTTAGTATAGCTGAACCAGCAACGTTTTACGATACCGTCAGGGTGGCTTTCTAACGGGTGTGGTTCCGAATTCCGTAACGAAGCAACTTGTATGCTCCTCGCAGCCTAATATCCTTGTCAAAATGAAAGGCAAACGAAAGCTGGATAGAAGGGATGAAAGATGCTGGGGTCGCAGACCTTTGGCTCGTAACGGGACTCGTCCTAGGTTCTAGCTTACGCTACAAATTTCACTTGAAATTTCTTTTTCCCTTTCATCCCCACCACCCACCTTCGCCTCTCGGTCTACGAGACCTTTGACCCCGAGGTAACCTTTAAGCGAAAGGTCACAAGAATTTACTTTCAATTTCATCGAAATCCAGCCATCCGAAGATCCATCCGACACGTAAAGTGGGTACCGAACACAGGCAGACTCTTATCATTGTAATCAACGTATCAAGTCGGTACTCGATACCTTAAATTCTTATCGGTGAATCAATTTAATTTTTAAGTGGCGATTAAATTCCCTGGGAATTTCAATGTCTGTCCGGATCAAAGTTCCTTGGGAAGGTACAGCACTTCGTGGCGAGGTAGAGAAATTATAGAAAGCGCAACGAAAATCTCTGACTTGATCGGTAAGTTTGCGGTTATCGACTTTCGAGAGATTTCCTCTTTACCAGCTTATCCTTTGAGGCGTCAGAGGAAGGTAGCCAACGCTAAAGCTATTCTACGCGGCCGAAACCTCGTTCAGCCATCATGTTTGGTTCGTTGGTAACCTGGTAAGTAGCATTTTAATTCTCTTCGATTATTTTTTTACGCGAGCTGGACAAATTGCCGGAATTTACTTTCGGCCAATCAGTTAATTTGACCTGAGTGACCTATTGATAAAAAAAGTCCTGGACGAGGCTGCCTGAGATCCGATTGATTTTTTATCTTACGTGTAATTATACATATATGTCCAATTTGAATGAATATTGGAATAGAAATTTTTTTATTTATTTTTTTTTATCGAATCATTCAGATTTTAGAATAAAAAGGTTTTTTTCATCCAATCGGAATTATGTCGATTAAATTATTTCATTGTTCTCTAATATTATGTGTCTAATTTCTTCAGAGATTTTAACTAACGGGTAACCGATAACAGTAAACAAGACATATACACAGCAGAGCGTATTGAAATGTATGTACGTTTCGAATGGCGCGATAAAATTCAACGACCTTCCAGATTACTCCGATCGTTTCATTCGATTTAGAGTTCGAACTGGTTTTCAGGATTACAAAAAAAAAATTAATGGCCTTTTCGAGCATGAACGAAAAAAAGTTTATTTCCTGTACGAGAGGCAATGAGATATTTGCCCTGTTCGATTCGTAAAATTATCAATTAAAAAAGAGCATAAATATTAAATAAAAAAAAATATATAAATGCAAAAGTCGCGAATTTCGTTCGATGAAAATAAATTTTCAGTAACCCCCATGTAGAGCGCGTTAAATTGTCATATACTGGGCGTGTTTAAAAATTTCGTAAAAATATATTACGAGTTTATCCAACAGGGGCGGTAGTGTCGTGAATTCTAAAATAACTCAAAATTTCGAAATTTCTCACCTGACATTAATTAGACATCCCCGGTTGAATTTTCAGACGGAAACGGAAAGTACAAGGATACCTGAGGAATTTTCTTCCTGAACTCCTGTCCTTTCTCCTCGGCAGGGGGTACAAAATTACTTGGAAGTATTCGAAATAAAGATATGGAGTTATGGATGCGAATAAAGGGTTAACAGGATGAGCCAATTAGACTCAGGACTCGTACCAAGCCACAAGATCTCTAAAAAAAGGATAGGGGGGAGTAGGGCGATTGAGTTAAAAATTAGCCACCCAGTATGTTTTTAAATCAAATCCTCTCTATGTATTATAAATGAATCCGTATCTCTCGAAAGGTTTGATTCGTCTTTTAATGAAATTATAATCCAGTCCAATAGTAATTAGATACGTTATCCATACGAGCGATTAAATTTTCCACATATGTAACAAGCGACCGAATCGTATCTCGTTATTGGCAATTGAATTGGCACCAAAGTCCAGTTCACGCGTACGAACTGAACATGGTTCCGTAACGTAGCTACGTTCAGCCAGCAGCCACGAGGAATCAAGCTGTTCCCGTTACGATATTCCGGAAGTGTCCTCGGTGTGGCTTCTCGAATTTCGTAGCCATTAGCCTTTTCAAAAAAATCCGCGCACGTTCATCGATCGCGCGCGAGTCCCTCTCGCAGTACCACGCAAGATAAATTTTAGCATCGAAGGTACAATTTTTATATTGTACGAGAGCGGATGATCCTCTTGGTCTCTTTAGTGCGGACAAAAGAGACAAGATAAAAGGGTAGAGGAGGGGGAAGGCCAGGTAGATAAAAAGTATCGTATATAATATTATCCAATAGGACATAAGCGCGCGAGGATGGTTTTACATGGTACAGGTGATACGAGAAAGAAAAATCAGTAAATATTTCTATGTACGTCCTTTGGAAGGACTGCCGTAATGTTTGTGGCGCTTTAATGTTTGGCAGTAGAATTAAATTTTTATTCAGGGTTAAATTAATGTCAAAAAAAAATAATATGTGTCAACCAAGAACAATGGGGTTGTATGAAAATGAATCGACCTGCCGTTAGGCGATGTTCAACCAGTGATAAAATAGTCGAGAGACTTCGTGTTATCAGAAAATAATAATCTATAAAATATTTGAGGAACTTGGCCGGCGAAAGATCCTTTATGCCAGGGAAGGGTCTTTCGATGAGGTTGTCCAGGATCTTCTCTATAAAGTTCGACGTTATTACCGAGGCAATAACGTCTGGTTTATTTTGTAAGATTGAAAATGAAAAAAAAGGATACAAAAAAAAACATCGAAGACGAACAATGTACAAAGTACAGTTGTACACGGTAGCGGTGCCCTGGTGCAAGAAACGAATGAGAAAAAGAGAGGAGGAAAGATTAAAAAAAAAAAAAGAGAAGTGTATTAATTCAAAGAGCGACGCAATCGCACGTAATACTTTTCTTTTTAGGGCGATGGCAACGCTGCAATTTTTCACGGTTATTCATTCGCATCCGAGGAAATATTAACAACGCGGTTTCACAATGGGGCTGAAAAACGGCTGACAGCCTTTTAATTTTTAGCCGGTTTCGCTAACGATGCTCTGTGTTTTCTCGAATTAAATGGGATCGTAAACTTTTCTTCTTCTTCTTCTTCTTCTTCTTCTTCTTCCTTTGTTCCAATTCCTTCGCGTTCCTTAACTCGGTCCAAGCGTCGTTACAGCCGGTCCGTGGTCATTAACATGTATCCTCGTGAACAGAATGAATAGTTGATTTTCTCAAGTTGGTAGCAGGAATTTTTATCTGATATCTTGTATTACCGTTTCAGTCAGCTGTTCGTGCCTTTTGTTTTTACACAGAGGGATGGAAGAAGTATGGCCGCCTGAAATTTCAACTGAATGGAACGTGATCGGGAGAAGGTACGTCATCGGGAGTCAACCTGATCGGAGGACTAAGGGATTCTTGAACCCTTTAATTAATAACTAATGAATGGCAGGCGCCGGTGTGCCGAGATATCGAAGTAAATTTATATTATGAAATTATATGACTCCCTGGGGAGTCTTACGCACTTTGCCGAAAACAGCTTCGGAATAAGTGGACCAAGAAACCATCTACTCCGGTTCTTCCCCGTCTTCCTCCTGAAGCCACTGGAAATAAGAGTCCAAGAACGAGCGTCGTAATGGAGAGTAGAAAATAATTCTCCTCCTGGAATTGCCCATTTTGAATTTTTCCAATGAGCCTAATTAACGGCTGACGATTATTATTTCTCAACGTCCCCCTTTTGTAATACGTACTTGTTCATTTTTTTTAATATCTGCCTATCTCTCTCTCTCTCTCTCTCTCTCTCGTTACCCGGACTCATTTTTAAATGGCCATTCTTCCTAGAACGAGAACCTGATGATAAATTGGAAATACTAAATTGCACTTAGTAATTAGGAAAATGTCGTTATTAATATACTAAGCCGAAATGAATGTTAAGTTATAATCTCTGTGGCATGAAATTTTTTCTTTCCTTAATAATAAACAGAGAGGGAGAATCATTGTAGAGAAACGTGGAAGGGAAAAAATTTTTTAAAAGTTAGGTTATGTTCAAAAAGAGACAAGTTTGGAGACAATGGAGATATTTATGAAAAAAAAGTATCCCTGGACATCGTTAACTCGTTGATAATTACCTTATGTATTAATTACATCGTTTTCACGAAAGCAGTGAGAGAGAGAGAGAGAGAGAGAGAGAGAGAGAGAGAATATAAATGGTGTGCTGCACTGTCAACTCGGATCCTCAACCCTTTCCTATCGTGATACTCATGGCGTCTCGACATTAATTGACTTCATAAATCATTTGACCTGAGACGAAGAATTTTTCACGGCGCTCTTCCGTTATCCTCTTTAATTCTCCGTTCGTCATTTCATCTCTTTCGATTATTCACTTTATCGTTTCATTAACAATTATCTTCTGACAAGATAAGGATCCTGACACACTTTGATAATTAAATCTACCTCGGTGTCTTTACTCAAATTAATTTTCATACTTAAGCAGTTTGCTTCCACGTTCCATTCACGTTTCATACTGGACGAACAAGTGTTTGAATAACCCGCGAAATACGAAGTCAGTTTGAATAACAAACCGAACAAGAAGGTAGTGAAAAGCAAAATGGCGGCGGCCAAGCGGTTTATATGCGCGACGGTGCTACTCGAATCTTCTATTATAGATTTGCATACAAGAAAAATATTTTGAATACGTAAAGTATATTTGTTATATAATCCGTATAAGTCTTGCAACACGTGAAACAATATTGTTTCGAAATGGCATTGAAATCAATTCAGCCTTGTGACCATGTGAGTTTTTACGACAATTATTGGGACTTGTTTTAACGCGATTCTAGTTTTTTTAACGTATCTGCCTGTTTTGAAAATGCTGTAGCTCGTTCACGGGATACACGACACATATGTCTGACACTATTCTTAGTGAATATAAAAAATCTAACAATCGAAATTTCGAATGCTTATCGAACGTGTCAAGAGTAAATTCTTGATATTCACCTAGAACCAGCTGATTAACGTTACATTAGAAAATGCCGGTTACATTAGAAAGTGAATCTGTCGACTGAAGCACAATAGAATTTCTGCAGATGAAAAAAATAAATATGTTGCGAAATAGTAATTCGGGCATCAGACAGGTACTTATTCTTCATGAAAGGCACATAATTTATTACTAAAAGTTTATTCGCAGTGTCTCGTCGAATTCGCGTGGTGCGTCGTGTGTGATTTCTTAAATGATAAATAAAAAAAGGAAAGAATACGAAGACAGTGACAATAAGGTTAAAAATTGTCCAAAAGGAACGCCACTATGTGAATTGGGCAAAAAGGACTCGAGAGTTGGGACCTGATGAAACGGATTTGTCTTCTGGTAAGTCTTTCGTAAATCACAGAGATTTCCCGGGCGGCGAATTGTCAGACATAACTAAAGCCCAGGTTGACGTTGGCGAATGCCAATTTCGTGTCCCGGCGAGTTGCACCAGCTTGTTGATGTTGTTTCTCTTGCCGTTGTTACTGATCCTAACAGGAAATTCACATTAACTCAGTCCACTGTTAGAGAAAAGGTGGATGGGCATTACGGTTGACTACGTTTCTCAAATGCACCTCGATGCACAAACTTCTCGACTTCCAGTGTCTTTCAAGGGATTTGAAGGTACAGGAAATGCATTCGGTGTACACACGATACGTAGAGGACTATTCAGAGAGAGAAAGAGAGAGAAAGAGAGAAAGAGAGTTTTGCGAACAGGAAGCACTTGGACCAATGGACGATGTCCTGGACACCTCATTCCCTGAGGATATTGGAAAGTGCAAGAAAGAATGAAAATTCTATAGCAAAGTCTTCTGTATAACACTTCAGAAAATTCAAGTCCCTCCAGGACTTCAAATCGAGATACCGGAAGCTACACCAGTTTCTTATCTCTTGCTGATGTCTCTTTATGAAATTATGATATCCAGGTCGACAAGCCAAATTCCCAGGATCATCATCCGTATACACACGTAACTTATGGTAACAGGTGATGCGGGACTCCAGCGACAGAAGCCTCCAGTTTATTGATTGCGCGTGATACGAATCCCCGGATCGAATGTAACAATCCCACAGGATATGGAATATCGATGGGTAAGGAATCGTTTTCATTTTATATCGAAAACCATCCCAATACTATTAATCGAAAATTTACCACCTCCCGGCTCTACCAACGTGCGTATACATACATACGTGGGACGCAAGTGCGATTTATATGTTGGTCATGTGGCCGATGGGGAGGAGGAACCACGCTGGCGTCTCTACGCCCGACGTCGTCTCGACGCCCTAGGACGATGGCGGCTATGACGAGCCTGACGGATGAAAATTGCCATTTTTTATACTTTTTTTTCTTTCTATTATTATTATATATCCTTACGCTTACGTTCATTCAATGACACCTGCTGCGCAGGTCTACTGCGCAGCTTGAACTTTTCATTGTGACAAAGGAGCTAATTTTTTTTTCCAGCTAAACGGCGGCAGACCCAAGGATGAAACTATAAAATAATAAGGAGTAACCGAGAGCCAAAGCTTTTAGGTTTGCTTTATTGGTCCATGGAGTTAATCAGGGTTCATCTCCCTGGAGATTATTTCAGTCCATGTGCAAGTACGAGTTTACTCTCATCTAACTTGTCCCAGATTTCCCATCGGAGAATGGTTGACTGCTGAACATTACGCAACTAGCAGTACACATGCGGCATATATATGAATTATATATTCCCCAGTGTACGGTGGTAGAGGAGCAAAGACAGTTTTCTATAGCCGGTTGATACGCAGAGAAAGTTTGCAGAGCAATGTAAAAAGTGTAAACAGAGAGTCAAGCGACTGAGAATTAGGAGAACTGCTTAACTAGGTATGTCAAAAGTAAAGTCGATGGTTTTTACTTGCAGCTCCGGTTGAAGAGTCACACGGGAGGAAGTGCACCTGGACGTCTGCTGGTTTACGTCAAAGACGTTATTTCAGCATCATTTTCTCAGCACGGTAAGGACCAGCGATGCAAGTGCAGTTTCCGGCGAGGGTTGGCAAACTAATTAAAGCAGACCATGTCGACGAGCCCTTGGAAAAAGTGAAGGAAGTTCGTGGACCACTCGTTGGCTGGCTTTGCTCCTGCTACAGGGTGTCTGACGTGTTTGGTACACAGCTAACTGGCGCAGAGGAAGACAAATGACGAGGATCCTTCGAAGGCTCAGGAAATTTATTATCAAGGAGACAGCTCATTAACCAGACATTATCTCCAGAATCGATTTTCATTCTACTTCCGGATGCACTGGCCAGTCTCAAGCAATTTGCCCTGGAAATTAGCTCAGGTTCTTTGACATTTTACTTAAGGACTCGCGCAAATTAAAACTGTTTTGACGTCGATGATCTGTTTTGCTTTTCTTTACACCAGGTCCCAGGGGAGCCTGGCTGATCACTCGAAGCAAAATTCTAAGTTCGAAACTGGGCTTATTCGTGATCGTAATAACCAGAGCATTAAATGTTCCTGGAATTTGTCCTGAGGGAATAGTTTAATTACATCTGTCACGTTCAATTCCTTGCTGGATTTTGAATCTGGTCGACAGGCAGCAGGCTTTGTATGGTACGTTGGTAGGTTGGCAGTCCTTATTGATGCTCCAAAATTATTGGACTTATTGTGAGTGTAGAATGGATTTTTTTTTCTTTTTTTTTTTTTGAAATACGCTGTAACGCAATAACTATTGAAAAGTTTGCTTCTTATCGAATACGAAAACGTGAAATGAACAGGGTAAAGCCGGAGGATCGAGTCTAGATGAATTTATCGAAGAATTAATGGTAGATCGACTTTTCATGAGTGACGTTAAAAGCACGATTAATCAACTCTAATTACAGTTAAGCTTTGCCGCTTACCTAATGACAGTCTAACGTGTTTGCTCGTTTGTTCTGTTCTACTACGGCAGCGCAGAAAAGAAAAATCCATAAACGGGTTGAGCGATGCGTTTCAATATGGAAGATACAATCAATTGGTCTTCGACATCTTGTCAAGATAATAATATTGTTATATATGAAACTGTCATTTAGAAAAAACTTTTTTTTTCAATCAAACACAAAGATGGAGGAAATACATGGTAATTTGCATGGAGCACGGTTTCTCTTTTTCACTGTACTTGGTACTGTTATCGTTGATTTTGGAAAAATTTATAAAGGTCAAATCGTTTTGGATACAGGTAAAAAAAAAGGTTCTTAGGTGAAAGACCCGTTAAATCATTTAACACACGGGGGCTATTTTAATACAGGATTCGTGAATTAGGTGTAATCCTTGTATAGGTATTAAGAGACATGTGCATATATGGTTGTAGCATATATATATATATACACAGATACTGTATATACACAGGTGTAAGAGGAATAAAATTACATGGAATAGGCTTACCATGGTATATTAAGTGTGGAAATGAGGATCAGGCTTGGTTTACGTGGTTAGGTATTAGGCGATTGCTCTTTGGAATTGGCTGCTAAGTAAATCGAGCTATTTGCTTGACCCTTCGCACCTAAGGACCCTGACGGTTCAACGATACCGGTCCATTCGATAGCCCAGCCAATTAGCCTGCTGAGGTTTTACGTGAGAAATTAGATTGGAGGAATTTTTGAAAAAGTTGATTCTCTTATTTATTATCTCATTTTTTTGGATTTCACTCGTTCTTCTTAGCGTCCTTTGTGGAAACTTTGGTCGTGTGAGTTTACGATGAAAAAAAAGTTATCAGCTACGGGATACAAAATTTTCAAGTTTGACGCGTGAGGTGAGAAGGTCAGGCAGAACATTTTTCAATTACTAGCGCGACGTTAGGGAGAAAAATAAAATTGAAGAAGTTTGAGAAACCCTGTAGGTTTTATTTTTTTTTGTACTCGAACACGTTTTACTATGGGTTTACATACATGAGTTCTATAAATAATCGTACAGCTTATCAGGGCCTAGAAAATAGAACGATAGCCCTGCGCCGGTCTTGGTTAGGGGTTGAAGATCCAAGACAGAACGATCCTTCAAGTCTTTCTTATCTGATAATGGCGTCGCTCGAGCTTTTATTCCGGTTAGCAATAGAAGCACGATGAAATGGATGCTTTTCTTTTGTTTTATACGTCGAGACGGCGTTTTCTGAATACTTCAGAGAAATCGTGGCAATCGCAAAAGGTTCTTCTCGGACAAATGCGGGAAAAAAAAAGAAATTCTTCGTGAACGAGGTACGTCCGCGTATACTTGTTGGTAGGAAAGTCATGTCTGGGCTATGGAGAAAAAGATCACAGGGTATGTAAAGATAAGGTTCCTTGTTTCGAACATAGGGGACTTCAGCGTCGCTGTTTCTTCGCCTTGTAATCGGGCAAACGTTTTTGCTTGATTAGATATTTTCTCACGATAGATCCAGGGACGGCTACACATCGATTGGACCCGAGGCAAACCGATGCCCAAACAGTGGATCGCCAGACTGAAAACGAGGCAACCTGATCAGTAATAGGCAAACTCTTTGGTCTCTGGGAGCCAAGGTAGAATCATAGTGTTTTTAGGAACACCGGCTGGCAGTTCCTCCTTCTTAGCTATCTTCATGGGAATCCTCACGGGAGCGACTTTCCTGAAGGCTTCGTAGAAGATCTCGATTGTTTCACGGGGAAAAGTCTCGAATTTCGCCATGGAGCTCAAAGAGAAGAAAATTAATCCATCCTTCGTGTAGTTCGGCCACTTTTTCAAATTCTACAAGCGAATCTCGAATCATCAAAAATTTCGACTGATTCTTAAAAATTCATTTAAAAAACTGAATTTTTCAATCGAACGAAAATAATACCTAAATTCTGTAAGCGTCTCCACTCTGATCTTCGTCGAGGAATCTTAGTCCAATTATAATTAACAGACACAAAAATTTCATTTTGTGTCTGGTGGTTTTTTTATGTGATATGTTTGTAAACCGTATAAGATAAAAAAACGTTCCTTATGCAATGTATTTTGAAATTAGAAAAAAATCTGTACAATCAATCTGAGATGGCATTGGCTTTGCCGTGATAGTCGCTGTGCTGTCCGAAACATTTTTTTTCTATTTATATAAATTTGATTTGGGAAATTTTCTTTTGAAAAAAATAGTCTCACTGTATGGATATGTATATATATATATATATATCGTCTTTGGGCGAGGATCTAGATAAAAATGTAAAAGATAATAAGTTCGACTGGTTTGCATCTTCGAAGACGAGGGTAAATGCTGCTGGATGGAGAAGAATTAGGACGAGATAAGATAAAGAAAGGGAGGCTGAGGGTAAATTAAATAAAATGAAAGATCTTGCTACTAAATTGTGTTTGAGCAAACTAAGTAAATTGGGCAAGACGACCGAAACACTTGACATGCATTTATTCTTTTGGTTTCGCTCTCGTTGACACGATTTAACTAAAATCAAACCTTGTTAACCCCCCCCCCCCCCCCCCGAGGGCCGCAAACTGAAAGAGTGAGCTCATCTGTAGTTTTCTTAACACCGATGGAAATAGCCTTAAATTAAATGCAAATTCGACGAGGCTCACGGTGGCTCAATAATGTGTATATATATATATATATATATATATATATATATACATGCACAGCCTTTCTTGCCCACTGGCGTCGCCTTGTACAAATAAATATTATATAATGAACTTAAAGGAACACAATGGAATGGCAGAATAGCAAGATACGACGCCGTTGACTCTTTTGATGTCGTCTTGAGATACACAGAAAAACTTTATTAGGAAATAATAAAAAAAAAACACTGATAAAAAGAAAATGTCGTCGATATCAATCCGGTTGGTCTAAAGATTCAATTTGCTTTTCAGATTTCGTTCAAGAGAACTGCTGGAAAAGTATATCTATGCAAAAGCTGGCGAAACCTGCATCGGAACGGAACGAGATCAGCTGTCGAGGAAGAAGGAATAAAAGTGGCTGTCGAGGAAGGTTGGAATAACATAAATAGTAACTAGGCTGTTATCAGTGAAAATATACTGGGTCGAGGTCAAGGTTATGTTGTGCTCGTGATTGGACCAAAAGAATAATAGCTAATTATGTCATATCTAACGTGTAAACGGCGGATGACGAATTGAGATTTTATAAACTATAAGGTAAACAATAGAGTAGCTTATTGTCTCAGCCGACAGAATCCAACTCACTATTATCGAGCTGTACATTTTGTGTAACATTGATTTACCATACAGATTTCTAGCTTATCGACCTTTAATTTTTTTCAGTGGCCAAGCGCCGGTGCTACCAATGCGTATACCGAATTAGAAAAAGATTAGCTTCCTTCGCTAATGGTCGAAGACTCTTCTTGCCCTAGTCGTATTGTAATGGTCCGCACTGAAAGGTCAAAGGTCATACAGCAAATGATAAGGTCATTGAGCAAAAACACTTTGATACTAGGGGGCTTACGGGATTTCGTTATATGGGAATTTACGTAGTTGATAATTTTATTATCAAAGGCCAATTTGAAGCTTGTCGATTCTCAGTGAAATCCAATGGGCAAGTAAATTCGAAGAAAGTCATTGTAATTTCGCTGGCATTATTTGTTTTCAATGCGAGTCGTCGGATGCCAGTTTCGTATGTATTGCTTCCGTCATGGCTGCCACGAGGGACTCTGGCTATAGGTATACGTATACGTCAAAAGAGATAAACGGCCTCGTATTTCTCCGAGTCTAGGACAGCTATGCGATTAAACGGTTCTTTACTTTCCAACGTTACACGCAGACCGTCCACTTTTTTTTTCTACCTCTTATTTTTCCCTTTTTGCTTCGTTCCTTTTTCCAGGACCACTGTGCCTGCTACCGGCTCTTTCGCTCTTACCTCCTTTGCTACTGCCTTGCGACTGTATTCGCCAGGTGCATTTATCCTAGTGGAAAAAGAGACGAGACCCGGTGCACTTGGTAGAAACACACGGAGCTGCGCTGCTGCTTGTAAACTGGACCTGAAACTAAGACAAGGTACAACACTGGCCCTTTGGAATTACATATTGAAGTTCCTGGAGTCTGGCAGAGCCCAGTGTCCGTAACAGAAACATTTTGACCCTGGCTATAATCATTAATCGATTTCAGGTTCGACCTACACAACCCACAGAATCGAGCCCAATTTCCAATCGATTATTAATCGATTGCAATAGGTCTGCCAAACGATTATACTTCAGGAAATTCACATTAAGAAAAGCCAATGGACGATTAAAGAGCAAGAGGGAGATAGAAGAGGAGGGTTCATCCATACCAGGACAAAGATACCAGGATCAGACTGTTAGGTATCCTCCAGCAGAAGAAATGGAATATGAAGTAATTAATTTTTATCTTTTCCCAAAATGGCCCTGCTAAGACGTCGACCGAGGTAGACAATATTACCCTGGAAATATTGCCAGTATCGTGATATAAAGTTCGAGATACGAAAGACCGTCAAAGTCAGACGGCAGAAGGTGACCTGAGAGAAATAAACAGCTGAGTTATGGCGGCGAGGTCATGGGACGTTCGCTCCGAGATCCAAGGGTTCTTCACGGGGCGAGATGCAAAGGACGCCATGGCTGAGGATCTATAGTGGGGTTGGAAAATCTGTGGAAAACTCTCGGGTTCAGCAGCACGCTGGAGGGTGTGCGTTGGTACGTTGTGCGCATGCGTAACCAGTGCCGCGAGTCGGTACCTCAGTTCTCCGCGATACACCGTGTGAAACGCGCGACGTTTTACTCTATTCGCAAGGATTAATTTAACGAACGAATATATTTTTATTTTAGCTCTTTGATCGATCCCGTCACCAGTGTCCCTCGACCGGCTCCAGCATCCACTTGGTCCAAGTCCTCGAAACCAGCCTCTGGAACAATTTCTACGTGCGACGTACCGATCGGACAAGGACGAGCAGAGAAACAGTCCACTACCACCCCCTCTACCCTCCCCCCCCCCCCCGCCTTTGTCATCCCCTCGCGCTACCTCAGTTACGCTACCCCTATCGCGCGTGTGTATCGCCAGTAAGAACTCCTTACTCCGAGTACCAGGAGGATTTACGACCTTTTACAGCTTTTTCGAATCGCGCCGATCTTGCCTGCCTTTGGGCTACTTCGCTTTGTTTTTTTTTCTTCACTTTCTTTTTTTTTTTATAACTTTCTCTCCCTCTCGTTAAACCTACCCCTCGTGCTTTTTTTTTTCCACTCGTGATTCATGTTCAGAGAGTCGGTGCTCCTTGAGGATCTTCGGGAATCGAAATTCAGCTTTTGGAACATGTGATTCGAGGATGGATCCTTGACAAGGGAGGGGGTAAGTTTTTATGTAAATTTTAAATTTTGCCTTTTTTTTCTCTATACACTCGGATTTAATTTCACGAAGATTCGTATTATTAGCTACAAGACTCTTTCATACGGATCTTCGATACGAGAATTGTTTCTCTGCAGTTCAGTGGTTATTTAACTGATGCTCTCATAAAGTATTTATGCAATCGTCAGGACGCTACCGGCGTGGCTCTATTTAAATTCCTTTTCCTTTGGGTATTTTATTTTTTTTACCTGTCAATGATTTCAATGGTTCAACGTGATACATAAAATATGAAAAAGGACTCTGACAACGCAACTATACAATTTCGCAGATTGATATTGATCGTCGATGCTCTTAATTTTACGTCACACACGGTATGTATTTCCGGTCTTGAATGTGTATATATATATATGCACACACACATATATATATATAGAGTGAAAATTTTACGCCGACCGGTATCGCCACATACCACCCATATTAAACCGCAAGTATCGAAGCACGTTCCATCAGTAGTTTACCCACATGTGTGCCAGTTAAACGTAGGAGTATTCGTGGACAAACTAGCCGATAACGGCAGGGGTAAGGTCACCGCTACGAGTTTCCATAATACACAGAATAGTTTGAGCAAACTAAGGACTCCCTATACGACGTAGTAGATTTTTAATTGATTTTCTTTTTTTCTTTTATTTTAGACTACAATGCCGCGAGTTCCGAGAGAAGCGAGCGAGTGCGGAAATTAGTAAATTACAGGAAGCCCGTGTAAAAGTGACTACAGGAAGAATAGGGTGAATAGGGAGAACAGGGTGTAAACAATGGAACAAGGGACGTAGGATTAAAGGGTTAAGGATAACCCGCAGTTGAGCAGGTTCGTCGACGTTATTCATTTATCACGATATTTTAGGTTTTATGTATCAACCCTCACTCACTTCTCAGTGGTAATTCTGGCAGCTTCCATTTACACGAGGATCTCATTGACGAAGATTGGAAGGAGGACGAGGTACGGCGGAACGGGAGGGGAAACTAAAAGGAGGAAGGAGAAACAAAAGTATGAAAGGAGGTGGAAAGGGGGGAAGAAATGTTTGCCAAACGACAGAAGGTAAAATCGTAGTGAATTCTTGGGCGAAAGAAATGTTAGAGCAGAGATATAAGAGTAAAGCTCGAGGGGTTGCAGAGACGCAACAGGCCCCTTACAACGTCACCCTCGACTCTAGGGGTGGCGCTCTTGGGAAGCGAGTAGCTCCATGTAGCCGCTGGTAGACAAGCTTCAGGATTTGGCTGAAGGGTTTGGGTATGGAGGAGGGAACTTGGCTATGGTTTAGTCAAACTGCCGGAAACGTCTTCCTCTTTCTCCAAGTCCTTAAGATTCCTGATAAAACTCTCTCCTGACCTTCCCGAGCACGCACGTATAGGAATCGCAGATGTTCCTGATAGACGTAAGCGAATCCCGAGGGTGCCGTGGAAGCTCGGATGAACTGGGCAATGTAAATTTACAAGTCACCGATAATCAACCCTTTCACTGTTCATTGGATACACCGTACGATTTATCTTTGATTCTATAAGATGAAATATACCGTTATCATTTCATCGTTTGGCTTATCTCTTACTGATACGCATAATTTATGGCTCATTAATTTTATTATTATTGTACGTACAGAGAGCTCTCAAGCACGTGGTTACTGTTCTCTGGCCTTCGAGCTTACTGGTCTTTCCGATCAGCCAATGCTCTGCGGAGGATCCACTGCGATCAGCCAAAGCTGCACCAGAAGCTAGTTTCGGCTTCTAAGGTTCTGTGGAAATTCGGAGGCAGCTTTCTGGGCTGAAACGAGAAGCGCCATCTTATGGGCAAAGCTTTACGCGTGAAAGGCTTCTAGCTGGCGGCTCTGTTATCCAATGTGGAGAAAGGGAGACGCGCTCGCTTGATGCTCTTGAGAATTCATAGAAGCGCATTAGGCAAGTCTCGCAATTTCACGTTTTAACGCCCTCGGTCCTCCAGGCTTGCACCAAATTGCACATTAGCTGATGAGCTTTTGTGGAGAGTCGAAGAAGCGACTGCTGCGCCTCATGCAACTACCTTTCGGCATTCGCATTAGGAAACCAGTCCTGACGTATGTCTACGTATGATGATGACCTTAAGGTGCATTCACATGCTACGTTCAGTACGTAAATGCATGTGGTTAGAGATACATATATTTATCGCACGTAGACTTGCATCACAGACGGCGATATCGAAGCGTGAAGAGTTCTTGCGTCATCGTGTAGCTCAGATTGGCAGGGTCTAAATATAAGGAATGTGGTAATGAAGAAATTGTTCCTTTTAAAAGTCAATAGCTGACACCAAAGAGAATACATTGTTTGAGGGCACTTACCAAAGTTCTCTATACACGAAGAGACGGGAGAAAGGGGAGAAAGGCTGGCTGTGAAAAGAAATAATGTCGTTGGAGGTTATCTTTTGGATTTTGTTTTTTTATAGGATGTCAACAAAAAAAGAAGGTAGAGGCTAACAACGTTTTACAAGGCTCGAAAGAAAGTCAAGGGATGATACGAGGAGGAGATAGTGCAGTTCGTTTTTGCAGAAAAGTTGAGGTAACGAATGACGTTGTCGTCCTTTAAGATTTAATCGCAAAAAACGGTACGAAAGGTGCAAATCGAAATTGTGTGTTTTTTTCTTTATCCTTTGAAAATCCCATTGTGGCCGATGTGATTTTAATTTTTTTTTTCCTTATTTGTCAAGAGATTATTTTCTTTCTGTACAGATAAGTCACGGAGAGTTAGACGGCTACGAATATTCTCAACAAAGAACAGAGAGAGACGCTAGCGATTAGAGAATGAAGCAGAAAGAGAGAGAAGTAGAAAGTAACTGAAGAAAATCGAAGACGCCTGCTAGAACGCAAAACCATTCACGTTGATCAACGTAACATCGGATGCTGCATTCAATTCTTTTGTTCCGTTTATCTCGAATACCCCAACCGACTCTGTGAACTTGATCAGGGGGGGAGGGGGAGGGGGATGTGATGCTAGGTCGAAGGTCAAATTGTGCTCTGTTATTCAATTTTTTTTATCACTAAAAATCCACTAACGAAAACCGGCAACTGGTTTTAGCCTTTTAGTCTGATACGGCAAAGGTTCTTCTGCTCGAGTTGGCAGGTCGCTCGTTTTTCTGGTTTAGTGGAATCGAGGTCGATAAGGTTAATAAATGAATCCCATAGAAAAAAAAAAAAAAAATTGCACCGATCGATATTATATAAATCGATAGACTGACTCAAGCGTGCCACAACGGCCATTGGTTGATCAGAGCAATGCAGATTCGCATTGATGCTTTCGAGTCATGAGTTTTGAATTTTTTTCATGAATTTTATTTTTAAAATCCCATTCACTTATCTCCGTCCTGATAACTTCACGATTACGAATTTCTCGTGTTCTGAGAGATAAAAATACTTCGATATCTTTTCAGGCATCTTTCTATGCACGCCGCCCCTCCTGTATCGGCTCATGAGAAATTTATACCTTATCGGCTCAGCATCCGGATGCGATCTGGTTATGATAGATATCCTATTTATAGGGCTGTAAGACAAAGGGCCTACCATTTTATGGGCAGTTTGCATCGCGACCGAAGTGTGCTAGTCGCACGTAGGGTCGTAAAGGGCTAATGAAAAGCTATAAACAAACATTTTGCGAATCGATCTTCGTGTATACAGCATCCTCACGTTGGTCCAGCCGAAAGAGGGATTCTTACGACGCATGAAATATTTTCGATATTTTTTTTTTCGCAATTCGATCGATATCCACCCTCTGAGGCACTTGATTACCGAAGTCTATTATCGACACATCATCATTATCTTAATATGTCTGGACCGATAAGGGTTCGTTCGGATCAGTCAGCGACCAATGGACGGGATGCGATGGGTCCGATTTATAACGTTACCAGCCTAATGCAATTCGTCTACTGTCGCTGTATAATGTTTTTGGTGTGTAAGGACCATAAGAAATTATATATATATATATATATAGGAGAAGTGTATTCTCTTATATTGTTATAAGTAACTGTTACGTCAGAGCTGAGTAATATACTAGGTAACTTTATTCATCTGTATTAATTAATTTTGCCGCCTCAGCTGCCAGCTGTAATTTGCTGTATTCTATTTAGCACTCTTGAAACTTATCGATGAGTATTCCCTAGGCTTATTCTTCTTCTTTCTAAAAAAAAAAAAGAAAATCCTGATAGAAACTTTTGCGCGAGTAATGGAGTATCGGCGTGCGCTTATCAAATGGACCGTAATCTTATAGCACTAAATTTATTGGAATTATGTGCACGGATTAGCAATCAGATAAGGCATCTTAAAGCGTTAGACAAATGGCACTATTTTTTGAGAATTTTATAAAAAAAAAAAGATTTGCTGTTATTCTTATCGAAACGAGTAATAGGTTTTTGGTCTAGAATCAATTTGATTGTTTCAGCAGCGACGACCTTAACCCTATTCGACTATTGTTTTAAAGAAATACATAATTAATCCATAGTCGTGTAAAAGAAATTTAACGATAATTTTAAAAATCACTGAAAAACTGTTAATTTATGAAAAAAAAAGGGAAAATCATGGAATCCACATTAATCTCTTTGATATTCGCCTTACTCGACCTATTGTGTGGCTGGTTTGTATAGGCGGCAACTACTTAGACGTTATTCGGCTGCGAGCTGTAATTATTTTTCCACTTTCAACTTGAAAGCCAGTCGAGAACGAGACTTTAGCCGGACTTGGACTTTGGTTGCGCAAGGGTTAAGAATATCAGGCTGCGAACTTTTTTTTTTCCTTTAGAAATTAATCGGCTTCTAACTTTACTCCCGTCTTACAGTTGGCTGTGTGTTTTTTTTTGAGAAGGAACGGTCTTATGGGAAATCGAGAGTTTCCTTATATAAAAATATACCAAGCGCTACTGGTTTATTCGAAAAAAAATTTGGCTAGTCGATAAAACAGATTCCTTGAAATCTTTCGAAAAAAAAAAATATTGCATCATCAGACAAGAATGAAATCCACTTAATCTCATTTTCTTATTAACCCCGACTGTATGAATATTTCGTACAGTCGTGACCTCAGGGTCGTTCCCTAATTAGTCATTAGTCAAGGACAATACGTATATACATAAAGAAAAAAAAAAGCTTACTATTTACCATCTCCATATCAATCATCAAAATTGACCTCGTAATCTATGCGTTTGTTTGTCGACGCTGTTGCTATACACGACACAGTAGTATCGGGTCAATACCATATTTGGACTTTTCCAAGTTTCATGCGGTTAAGGTAAAAGTACAAATTTCACGTTCCGCGTTCCCTTCGTCAGAGTCGATATTTCAGTTAATTTCATGGGAATTTCGTTGTTCCGCCAATTATCTTCGTAACGCCCGCTCACAGCAGTCTTACCTGCTGTCTCTTGGTAAAGTCAATTTCCATAAGAAATTTCACTCCTGTGCTCAGGGCCAAATGTCGATAAGGGGTCAAGTTCATGATTCCTGGTACCAGCATAACATACCTGTATATATGTATATATACCCTCACGTTTTAAGGAATATTTATTGATCGCGATACAGCTGCACGACTCTGTCGAAATATATTATATGTATACAGTAACGAAAGTGAATCTCAAGTATTACGTGACTACAGTTTTTCGTGATAACGTGATAGCGCAGCCACTGGCTATACCAGCTGCTAGGCAATGGCGAATTGCCGGAAGTTATTTGCAATTCGTGATTCGCAGTAGAAGGTTAAGGGTTCGATTCTAGGCTGAAATTTAATGTCGTCATAGGATCGGAAAAGCCCGAAGAGTATTCTAGTAGGCCAGCGGAATAGTGAAATACTGATAGCACAGCAGGGGTAGTTTAGTATCGTAATTGACTACTAGAAAGGGAGGGGGTACCAGACTGAGTGCATGTTTACGGGGATTGTCTCTTAACTCATTGGGTCAATTCTGCTGCTGGATTATTTATGATAATGATTTTGGGACACGCAGTGCCGATAATGGCGCAATAGGTGAATTTGGAAATTGCCTCAATTTATGAAAAAGGATGATAATCAACGGGGAAAAATCATTTTTGTTTTTCAGTCTGCGTATATTTTACTGCCTAAATAAATTAATCGTTTTAACGTTGTCTGGGCGACCCTTCTTTTTTTTTTTTTTTCAGTTGCATTAAATTACATGAATAATATCGCGATACGTATATCACATATTTATTCGTCGCTTATGCAAATTAACTGTATCAGACTTGCGGATTTATACTGTAAGTCTGCGGTTTTTTTTTTTTTTTGAAAAGTATCAAGTCTGTGAGGTATCTGCTATCTAATCAGGGTTTATTCAGCTTTACCTTAGTAATAACATGCGTGTAATTTTTTTTCAAGTTTTTTTTTTGCTGACCTACATTTTTAGTCAAGCCTTGATCGAGCTTCGGTGCACTTTTTTTTTCAATTTTCGCGAACCAGCACTTTGCGATAAAAGCTGCGGTAACTTTAAAAGTTTTCAACGTCTCGGCTCGTGAAGCTATCGACGGATCTGAGAACGAGTGAAAACTATTTAGAGTGCAGTTAGAATTTTATGGCAGATTCCGAAGAATACGAGCAATGCAGTTCGGTGCATTTCCCAGTAGGATTGCATTGTTACTCTTTGAAACTCTTTGACTTGTCTTCAAATTTCGAAATTCCCCGAGGCCTTGGGGATCATTCGCACTTTGAACTTTTATCGGTCATAGGTCATGTGCCCGAGCTTATAGCTGTGTAGCAGTTTAATCAGCGTCCGATAGGACCTTAATAAATCTAACACACCTGTAAATTCTTAGGGTTGCTGAAGCTATTTTTGCCTAACGCCCTGAACGTGTTGCGCATTCGAAATCGCGACTGATGTAATCCTACTTTTTTGGAGGGGGGGGGGGGGGGGGGGTAAAAAGATTATTTTTTTTCAGGATAATAAAAATGACCGCATATCAAACTTTCAATCAGCGCGTTTATGATTGTACGAGAAATTGTAAGAGCTGAATCGAAACGAAGTAAACGTCAAAATAAGGAACAATAAAAAAAAAATTTCAGTCGGTATTGCTGATAAGATATCGAAATTTTTTTTCTTACGAAAATCAAGGGTACAAAACTGATCGGGATTTACCCTCGGAATCTCCTCTGTATGTCTGTAGAAAACAGAAGAATTCTCAGAAGACGCTTAGGTCGATTGGTCCATAAATATTATAGTGACGTCACGTGTGAACTCTGGATCCTCCAATACAATTGATCTTACGCACACACGTGCGCGCGCATATATATATATAGAGAGAGTTCATTGGAACGTCCTTGACATACCCCATAGAGTCCTGGAAGCCCAATGGAATATGAAACGTCGCAACGAGAAAGATATTTTCCATAGTGTCCCATTCGGGCTGAATTCCATCGAAAAAGATCAAAGAAATGCGTAGCTAGGAATTCGCAATGCACGACGACACAGTAAAGTAGAAATTATTGAAATTGAATCGGTGCGTTTATTCCAGGGTCCTTGACCTTTTCGTAGCAAAAGCATTCGGGTATCTCCAGCAGGTAAACTTCCGACCTTTGACATTAGCCATCCGCGCACTTTAACCCATTTGAATTGAGCGACCCCGTATTATTGTTATCGTTACTAATATCCAGCCCCTATAACGTACCCTGATTTTACCCCCGATTTCTTCTTTACCGCCGCTCCCTACCTTATCGACCGGTATCTACATCGCACGTATGTAACAATATTGCGGAACGTGTCTCCCGCGAGGTTTGTACTGACGTAACGATTTTTCCCACCCCTCTCCGCGAGTGCGTTCCCTTAGAAAATCGTTAAATTGATTTACGTTCCTTCTTCCCGCGGTTACAGGGCTTAAGGGCGTCTGAGAGGAATAATGGCACAACCGACTAGAGAGGAGTGGAGGATGGCTTTCACGAGAGGAGAAGGGGTTGATGAGAATAAAATAAAAACGAAAGACTCTACCGTACTCGAAAGTGCAACACGTTGGGTCGCGTCCTGGCTCGAGGAGGATAACGAAAATTCGCATGGGCCAATTTGCGGCTTCGATCCTGCAAATTTTATTCATCTGACTCGGCTGACCTTGCAGCATCCGAGAGACTCGAAGGGCTTTGTTTTTTTTTTCCCAACGAGAGCATTCTTTTGTTCGTATTATTACTATGGAAGGCGATGAAATTTTTGGCCTTGTTTTTTATAATCGATATGGCCATTATTTGGAATTAAATTCAAGACATTCTTTCGCGGCTGAGGCTGCTTTGGGGAAAAATGTTGATTATTTGGCGTCGGCTTAATTCTACTCTTCGATCAACGTCACGATGGGGGAATCATTAGGATTCGTCTCTTTGGGAAGCTTTTGTGGCTGTGTGTATCTGTGTGTTTCTGTGTGTCTCTGTGTGTCTGTGCTGTATTAATTCGACTCTATGGCTTTGCTCTGAATTACTTTGCTTTGTTTCGCACGGTACTTGGAACTGATGTAAAAGTTGATACTGCCTTCGAAACTCTTGGATGCAATTAAGATGGCGCCGGTAGTGTGTGTGTGTGTGTGTGTGTGTGAGAGAGAGAGAGAGAGAGAGAGAGTGTCGATACTTTGTTAAGGTGAGTTTGTCTCTTAAACGTGGTTCGATTATCTCGAGTTTCTTATCTCTCACGTGTGACTGTCCTCGTTCCACTTCGCTGGTCTGGATATGAGATTACAGTGATCTTGTTAAAATTTTACAGGGGATGATTTATCTCACGATATGCGAAACTGGTGGAATTCTCGGAGGGATGCTGCTCACGAAATTTCAGGGATGAGCGATGCAGTCGAAAAATGCGAATGACTGGAGGAAGAGATAGATATAGATATATGGGAGTGAGAATTTGTTTGAAAAAATTCTGTAGGATCATTTTCCACTTTCCGGATCTTCCATCGATCTCTCGTGGATCATTCGTGGATCTTCGAGCTCTTAACTCTTTTCCCTAGTGGTCCAGGGAGTTCACGTGGCAGGAAAGTGATACACGGTCTGCAGGTGGTGGTTACCGCGCAGGATAGTTACTAGAATATTTAAAAGTCACTAGACGACGACGAGGAGCGTCACGACGTTGGGCGTCCATGTGAAATCCTTTTAAAACTTGAGAAAAGCATCGAGGCCGCTACTTCATTGACTTTCACAGTTCGCACAATTTCAAGCCTTTTCGCTCCCTCATCCCTTATCGCTCTTTTGTCTACGTCCTTTCCTATCTTATCGCGCGAAAGAGAAACCGCTAAGAGATTTAGGGAGAGTAAAAAAAACATACCCTCGATACCAGACTGGAATTAAATTAAATTTATCTCGTCTAGGCGTTTGTGAAAATTTTGCAAAATTTCATTAATACCAAATAAGGTATTTTGCGAAAATCAAATGTAGAGACTTGACTTACCGACCGAGCTTAATTCTTGAAAGAATTTAAATAAATTCTTTGTTAGTCACTTGTCCCTTTTTTCTAGACAGAAGAACAAACAGCCATAGAGACTCTGGGATTTATGGGAAAAAAGTGGGCGTTGGACCAGCCCCATGGGCAATTGAGGAGCTTCCGCCGGCAGACTGGAAGTGACGTATGCGAACACCTTCCAATGAGAACCCAAAGTATAGAAAGTAGAGAAAGGAGCGTCAGAGTGCAGAAGTAGAAGATGCTGCTGGATTCCAGTAACTTCCAGGAGTCACGCGCACTGCCAACTAAAACGAGACGGCGTGACCAGAATATTTCATTTCTCCTTTCCTTTTCCTTGGTCCGTCCCGTATCCTGCGAGACCTGCTTCTTATTCTCACTCATAGAAGAAAGACTTTCACCCGTCCTTTCGTTTTCCCTTACGGACAAATCCGGCAAGTTTTCAGGACGAATCGGGTCCTTTATTTATTTTATTTTTTTCTCTCTTTAATACTGACTCTTGTCCCCACTCCCACACCAGGTGTCCCGTCTGTCCCGTGAGATAAGAAGAGGACGATAACCGTGGGAACCCAGCAGCCGAAGGAGATCGATGCTACCGTATGGATCAGCCGATTAAATTATTTATCGGCATTAACATTTTCATACCACCGGAAGTGAACTACCAACCGAACTGAAAGTCGGAGGGGGGGAGGCTCCCGTAACGCTTAATACTTTCTTCCTTGAACTGCCAAAGAATTCCGTTGGCGACTATGAATATTGAAAGGCTCGAGGTAAATTTGCAATTCCTAGCGAGCAGACGCCCTTGCGTTAAACATAAGTTTAACCCAGAAAATAAAACTTCTCAAAAATTACAGATAAGCAATGTCATCGTATTCATTTTTCAAATTGCCCACGTATACAACGATCTTCCGTATCCTGTTTCAGAGAAGATGTATCAATTTTTATTTTTAAATTGTGCGACAAGGATATTCTGGAATTTTCGACAAAATTTCTAATCTTTACATACAATTAATTTGCTCGAAGTCATAACGACGATCGTAGATGTTAGATCTTAGTCCGTGTTAATTTAATAAAGGGTGCTGGATCTGGAATCAGGGGGAAGGGATGAGCGAATGATAAGACGTGCCTTGTTTATTACATGTATCTAAAATGCGACATTGCCAATGTCGGTTCAACATGTTCTGTATTAAATTTGCTAAAGGGTTACAATACAGATAGAGCATGCATTTATTTTAATTACTCTGTGTATAAGTGACAATGGATTTATCCTACGTGCCAATATACATGTATGTTGTAACCTGGCGTTACAGAGCAGGAAGGGATACCACCTAGGAATTACCGAACAATAAATACATGGAATTTTATCGGGCCGCACGGTACGTTCGATGGCACAGTGGTAAGTGCCCGGCTTGGTAATCCAAAGGTATGGGGTTCGATTCCCGATCAGGTCTCATAATTTTTAACTCCCTAACACTTTTTGCACTATTTCAGGACTCCCTGGCGGTCCTGTCGATTAATTAATTATAGCGCGGTGTGAGCAGGACACCCGTTATAATGTATATGTGCCTTTTGATTAGGCATTTATCGTCATCGTGTGCACTACTAATTCTATGAAAATGTCATTTCGTACATATATTCCGTGATAGAGCGAAACATTTTTATATGCTTATATACGGATAACAAAATATATATATATACACACTATCTACTTGGATACTTATAGGCGATAACTATAAACGATAGAATTTAATGACCATGAACGCGCACGCGACATAAGACACGCGATTAACTACGTGTTGCTCCTGTCAGATATTTTCACTGTACCGTTTATGATTTTTCCAAACAATCCTGTGTGCTCAGACAGTCCGTAAGGAAGTACAGCAGGTATAATTTGAAGACGTGTTTAAGATAGTTTATGGATTTTGAATTTACGCGAGTATCAATAAAAAGTTTTCATTGCGCCTTTAACCGAGTTTGCTCGTCAGGATGCGCGGAAGCTAAATTGATCTTTTATATTTGTTAAGTAGCGATAAAATCGAGACAAGCATCCTTGGCTGACTTTTTGACAGGAATTCAAAAAAGGGGTTGAATAACGTTGGGACATTTTTTTTATACAGGGTCGATGAAGTTTCGTCGAAATGGTCAGGGCTCGGGAAAACGTATAAGGGGGTTGGATGCTATTAGTCAGGGTTAAAATTACGTAAAATTTTTCACTGACAAAGTTCACGCCCCCCCCCCCTCCCCCCCGTGTACGAATCGCGAACTTAAAAATTACTGAAATCAATCGAGAGCCTGGAAACTTTTTTTTTCTTCTTTTTAAAGCAAAGTCAAAGCTTCGAGAGATTTCTTTTTTCCGTTTCAGAGGTTTTTTTTTTCCTTCCAAGATAGGTTATTTCATTTTCTGCACCCTACTTTATTCGCACCCTTTTTCCACTCTCACCCTTGTGCTCCGTTCATCTCGATTCGACCCTCGTCACTACAACCCTTCACGTATAAATATATAGGGCAGACGTATCTTAGCATTGCAATCTGCAATCAAAATTGGATGAGTTTGTTTGTCGTAAAATTTAGGGGTAAAAAAGTGAAGAAAAAAAAAACAAAAAATTACGTCCAAGGTACATTTTTTTTGGTGTCCGTACTTGATCGTAACTGTGTTGACCCAAGTACCAATTATGTCACAGCAGAAGTACCATTTATTTTACTCTAGAAAAAAAAAAAAAATGTCCTGCCCGTAACAACGCGCGATATTAACTGCAGTCTAACAAAAAGATTCAAAAATAGATGATAAACCGATATCGGTTGATACGTCAGTTATAGAAAAAAGTCGTAAAAAAAAAAAAAAAAAAAATGTTCTCGTAAGGACGAGACATGTATCTTAAAAATTGTTCAACTACCGATTACAGTAGAATATTAATTTTTTCGAAGAAAAATATCGATTAATCTTTTCTCTAATTAACAAACTTTTGTCCTGCAGGAAAACCGACGCATCGTAATTTCTTTATATTCTCTTAATCGACTGTCTATCCCCCATAGGAAGTACATCCAAGCGTAAACTGATATTACATTATTTTTCTCTTTGCATTATTTAACTTCCAAAACGATATTTTCCAGTGTGAAATCCCCTTAAGACGAACTGTGCTATTTCTGTTAGTTATTGCGTTTGCCGTTGGCGGCGCTGGCTCCGTCAAAGACGCCTCTTGCTTACCGATGTTACTAAGCAAAGCACTTTGCGACAAGTTGCTCGCCCTCATTCGATCATCGACGGTACAACAGTACGTAGCTCCTTGGAAATAGGATTTGAAAACAGCTGATCATCCAGGTACGATTCGTTGTACCAACAGAACCGTAAATACAGCAACACAGACTTAAATTGATTAAACATTGTCGTATATTTTGCTTGAGAGTTAAGGCGCTTTATTTTTTATCTTTGTCCTTTAGTATTTTATAATTCATTAATCACAGTCAAATATTACGTACGTATGATAACGAAGATCCACTATGACCTTGATTCTGACCCTAAGCAGACAAGCGATGTTCGATTAAAAAAAAAAAATGATAAGTTTCCCTAGCCAAAATATAACCTCGCGAACGTGACAGAAAGATCCGCTCAGGCTACTTTATGCGTTATTATATCGTCCGATAATATTCAGTGACATATATCGAGTATTGATGATATCAATTTTTGAGTGTGGATTGATTTTCCGTTAGCTCGCAGAACGACGCGACGAAAGAATTGAAAAAATTACGTCATGGGAAATTAGGGGATCGAAGGATGATCGATTTGAAAGCATGTTGTAAAATAAATATGTATATATATATATATATATATATTATAAAGGCTCGACCTGTCTAATGTCACGGATGTATCAGTGTGAGGCATTAATTAAGAAGATATAATAATTTAATTATAGATTATTCATAGAATCCATATCTCTTTATCTACATACATTATATTCGCGCACGAGTGGTCGCTTTGTGCGTGATGCATTATGGGACTTTTGAAAGCGTAAAAGCTCTCTGAAAAGTTTTAATTATGGAATTAGTATCGTAATTGGAATTTCTATCGATAAAATCAGTACTCATTGATACTTATCATTTTTCTATCGATCACTTCTAACAAGCATATAGATGGTTGGTAGTAGCGTGAAAATAATTTTTTTTAGAAATCTGTGATGCTGTAGACTCTTATCAGTCTGATAGCCAATGTCTGATTTAACGCAAATCAGTAGACATTCTTACCCCTTAGATTGGCTAGATTCAATTGGACTGCCTAGGAGTAGACGATTGATTGGTTATCGATGGATTGGACATTGAACGAATAGAGTCATTGGTCTTCGTTACTAGGCTTTCTGATATTCGTTTACTTAGCTAATAAATTGTGTATACATTTAAAAAAAAAAATAAATTGCTACGAAATTGAATCTTTAATTAAACTCAATTTTGAATCGATATCCTCGTATGGATTGGCTGCTCGAAGGTTCACGATATTTTGAAAAATCTGTAGTCCAATCTGTCACATGGTTTTCTTTTATCGTAAGTAAGAATAGAGCAAAGATCCTTCGTGCGATCTTCTATCTCTCATAGGAGATTGAAATTTTGAATTTTCCAAATTTTAAAGTATATCAAAACTATTTGCTGTCGATAAGGGAGACAAGAGAGGCGTTTATACATGTGGATATGGGTTAAGCTTTGAATAAAATTGCTGCGTTTTTCCATAGTTCTGAGCGGTTGGGATTCGGTTCGAGATGATGTATGACGAGGGTGGTTTTCGGATAACGCGCCTGATAAAATAGTGGAGAGATAATAAATAATAAAAAAAAATCCAATTTACGTGGGACTGAATGTGAGCTTTTGATAAAGGCCAGTTTCGTTTCCTGGCCTCCGGTGGATGCTCGGATGTTGAGTCAAGTTTGCGGATCAAGGGTTAATGGCGAAGGGTTGAATGACTACGGAGTACAGTCGGCTGGAACCGCAGAAAACTAAAGATCCGGGAAAGCGGCTTTACCCCATATTTATTCGTGGGAGGCTCTCGGGAAAATTCATATAAAGCATCATTGAGCACGTTTATAATGGTTATTGTTTGAGGGAAAATAGAAATTCTTGGCATTAATTCAATATTTTTCGCTAACCCGTTATAATGACACTGATTTTTTTTCTACCCCGCACGAGTCACTTTTTCGACCTTTAAAACAGAACGAGTCTTTTTCTATGCGTTTAACCAGACCGGTTTGTCGTTACGTGAAAATTGAGCCTTAGTCTATTTCAGTATTTTGATTTTCCTGTTTTTTTTTTTTTTTTCAAAAGCATGCTCGCCTTTAGATAGGGGATATAGGCAATTTTTAATTAACATTCACCAACCATGCAGTAGAACTAGAGGAATATCCATTTGATGGGGTTTCAAGTATTTTTTTATAGGAAAAAAAAATGACGTCAAAAGTAGCTAAATTTTGCATCGATTCAGGATTGAGTATGTAACTTAAAAATTTGTACTTTCTAAAAAATTGCATATACATATTAGATATAGATTCGACTAGTCGTCCATGGTGTCTAGCGTGCGAAAAATATGCAAATAGGGTAAAAACTTGTAGATGGAAAAATCGATAGACTATCAATAAATAAATAAAAATTGTAGGACGGCTAGATGGAAGAAAAAAAAAACAAAAAAAAAGTGGTGAAAGCTCTCAGAAGAATATTAGCATCGGAAAAATATACTTTCCCAGAGTACACTCGTTTTTATCGTTTGCGAATTTGCCCAGCCTGATAATCCTATATCCATTTTCGAGTAATGGCAAAGACGTGAAAATGGCTGCCACTGTACGAAAAAAAAAAAAAAAAATCTCGCCGTAGGCGTTCGATTATAACAGAAAAAGCAACGGTAATGGCATAGCAGAAGGTTGCAGAATCATATTGGATTCGCAAAATGGGATAAGGGAGGCGGGGGGGGGGGGGGGGAATATCGCGAAACTGTGAACTGGACAATTTATTTTTTTTTTTGTCCAAACTACATGGAAATACAGAAATACAAATAATAAATAAAGCAGAAGACCCACAGGACAAGATCGGACGACTGTGTCGTATATTTTTGTATCCGCATGAAAACCGCCTTTACGGTATCCCCCCTCTCTACGATCGTCGCTACCCGCACACTGAGAAACCGATAAGCGCAAATATTCGCCAGCCGCAGCACGTGGTCACGTACGATATTGTGTATAATTAATGTACCGTATGATAAATCGAAAACTTATTGTCCTTCGCTTTTCAATTTCAGATGCCAGACAGGAAACTTGAAACGTCCATCGCATCGGTCACGTGATGCTGGGCTGATAGGAGGAAAATACGTGATGCGCTGATCGAGTTTGGTCCAGGTGAGATATAAAAAAAAACTAAATTATTAAATTAAATAATAATAACGTTATCGCGATAGAAATTTCTAAAATTATTAATAATTTTATCAGTAATGGGTGGCGAGAGACTATGGTGGACATGGGGAATGGCTGTACGTGGCACCGTACAAAATTCAAGTCTCCCGATTACGTCACTAGGATCCAATTGGAACGGTACAGTGGAACAGGACGTCGCCATAAATGGCACTGAAAATTCAGCCTGGAATTCATCAAGTTCCATTCATCCAGGATCCGAACATGATCTGCTCGTTATGATCGTCATCGCAACCATCCTCAGCCTTCTGATTCTTATTACCATCGTCGGTAAGTCAGATCGCTTCTTATTTCAACACTCGATTCCCCTGTTTTATCGACCGCGCACGTTGCGCAACACTTTTTAAACAATCAACCAGCACAGGTTGTTCCGTTCAGAAGCACGCGCGATCCTGTTGCATTTCGCCTCTGGACCCAACACGTTTGCCAACCCTGTGGTATCAACAATGGCTATTGTCTTTTATTCGATACTTTGGCATCGCGTTGCAATGACCTGGTGCTATGTATCGAATGTAAGTGGGATTAGTCAAAGCCGATACACGCTATAGATATATTTACTATTATCGATCGATTGGCAAATTTATCTAATAATAATTTATCGATTGGTACACCTTGAGATTTAATATAACCCTGAGATTTAGCAAAATCAAGATAACCGGTCCACCCTGAATTTTCGTATTCGATGCGCTGATAAAATTTCAATCGATTCGTATTCGCATTTGAGAATCGGCCTTAACGATTTATTGCCGCTCGCTGCTGGAAATCAAAATAAACATCTTTTTCGATTAATGCTTATGAGGTCGAGTGCTTTACACGAATCGGGCTCGTTTTCAATGTAAAGAGAAGGGTCGATCGAATTGCGCCTCCCGCCCCCCTCACCCTTCATTCACACCAGCCTATTTTCCTGACTGAATTACCCCCCCCCCCCCCTCCCTCCCCATTTTGTACTCTTCTCTTTTATGCTCCATGAACGATATAGCCGGACCGATTAATCCTCAAATAGGAATAAACGTGCTTCTAACGATTCTGCCTTTTCCATTAAGGCTTCAAAATCTATCGAACTCTGCAGGTATCGTGTAAACGCGCCATAACGACCGAGTCTCGCGATTGAGGTGGGCATTGAATAAAAAAAAAAAAAAAAAAATAGAACGGCGAAACGTATAATGGGAAACTTCGATACTGGTGCGACGAGCGAGAAAAACGTGTTTTTCGAAATTTCGAAATTTTGAGGTTTTAACCGATGACTTTTTCTACCCTCGTTAGCTAAGCTAGATTACGCAATTTGGATTTACGAAAAGGCAAAGCACAAGGACCACTAGGAGTCTCTCTTTATTTCTCGTACGCGACAAAAGGTCAATGACATTTTCACCCTGAACATTTCTACTGATAATAATAAGCAATTGTTATTACCATATATATATATATATATATATATATGTTTGCGAGGACAATTACTTTAATAAATCGAATATTCTAAGGACTTGGCCCGAGACAGACTGATTTGACAATAGCCAAATTCGAGAACTAATCGTTCTGATTGGTCGAGATCCTCATAGCTGATAACCCTTCCCTTCCCTCGACTCGTCCCTTTAAACCAAACCGAGAAGTTTCCTCAGCGAATCGGTACGTAACAAATCGGCAGATCCTCGACGGCCGCCTCCCCCAGGGCATCGGCCGACAGCGTCCTTAACCCGGGTCAGGGGGTCCCTCCCCTCCCCTTAACCGTATCAAAACCTTATCACCGCCCGCTCTGCAGCCCTTTGCCCATCCCCAGCGGGGCGCCGGTACCTCAGCGACGCTTCTGCCGAACCGTCAAGACGTCTCCGTCGGTTCCTCTACTCTTCTCTTCTGCCGGGCAACTCGGTGCGTCGCGACTATCTGCCCCCGGGAGATTCGAGCACCTCGACCTCAACTGAACCTTAACGAAATCTTCCGAGAGCATCGGCATGACTTTACTGATCGACCCGAGAGCGCAGCTCCCGAACGAAGGGACCCGGAAAGCCAGAACGTTATCTGAGTCGCCCCGTGACCTTGAATTAACGTCACAATATATATACACATATACAGGGTGTTTCAGTACAAAGGCGACACGGAGTAGACGGTTGTACCATGGAAATCAAATAAACAGGCTAACCTCAGCTGGTGAATTTGGCCCGAACAAGTCTATATCTATATCTGTAGACAGGGCTGCTAGCAGCAAGACGCACCGTCTGAAGTTGGCTGCGATCGAAGGATTCCTGTTAAACGAGGCAGTGCGGCCTCGTTAAAGAAATTAAGTAATGTGAAATTCATGATCTTGGAAAGTTTACGGCGTTAAATTTCGTTTCTTTAGTTATGCCAACCTGCCCTGATCAACCTAGTCACCAATTCACGGCCAATTTCAGCTTGTACGTTTTCCATGAATATTTCTGTATACTATAGATATATATATATATATATGCGTCGCGTTACATCGAGAAGGACGGATGCATTGTATACCTGTATATATCGCCGTATAGTTTTGCCCTCAGCAAACATTCCGTTAAAGTTTTCTCGCACAAGTTTCCGAGGGAAGTTCAAGGGAGAAAGAAAAATTTAGAGAAAATTTTCGCTCGCCCGCGGCTCCAGTTAATCTCCTGCGGGAATCGTCCGAGTTCCTGGCTTTGGAGTAAATATAAACAACCCTTGAGATTATCTTCGAAACCTTCTGTTCCGTATAATTCACCGGGTAACTATATATTTATAGAGGGTGTCCCATTTGAAACAGAACGGTTGGATATCTGCTTAAGGAAGTGTCGGACGAAAGTCGTAGGGCGCGAAGGGAAAAAGTCAGTGCAAATAGAAGTTTTGTCCGTTTTTTTAAATGGCAACAACGTTTTTGAACCCCCACGAGTTGCGCGGCTCATCGAGACGAATTCAAGCGTAACTTGTTTTATGATTTTTTTTTCATCGATCTTTAATAAAATATCACACGAAAATGGATGAAAATCTGATTATCTTTATTGAAGCTTTTTTTTACGTTTTCTATTTCACATTTTACACGTGTCTGATTGTGCAGGTGCAGGTCGCACTTATTGCAGGCGATTTTCGACGTTGCCAGCATTTTCAGCGACTCGCAGCTCCGGCCGGCGTCGAAACTTTCCAATAACAGACCGAAGAACTGCAGGTGAAATGTTTGCAATCGAATCTTTGATACGATTTTCTTTCATTTTCGTGTGATATTTCATTGAAAATCGATGCAAAAAAACATCATGAAAAAAGTCATGCTTGAATTCGTCTCGATGAGACGCACAAATTGTGGGGGTTCAAAAATTCTGTTGCCATTTCAAAAAACTGGCTTTGTGCTTGCAGCACTGGCGCGTAAATAGTAGAAGCACAAATTCTATTTGCACTGACTTTCTCCCTTCGTACCCTAAGACTTTCGTCTGAGACATTTTGTCGTCTCGCTCTTCCTTAAACAAACATTCAACCGTCCTGTTTCAAATGGGACACCCTGTATATATGTACGCATACATTTTTTTTCTCGTGCTTTACGCTTCATTCGGAGGGACGTCGATTTTTTATTCGAACAATTTTTTTTTATATTGATTTTATTTCGAAATACAGCATTTTGAGTACTTTTTTTTTTTTTAATAGAACATCATTTTCTGTTGGTATAAGAAAGTTTAGCGCATTTTTTTTTTTAACTCTTTAAGACCTCGCAGACTAAAATCCATTCAGCCATTTCCACGTTATCCAAAAATGAATTTATTGAAGAATCTTCGGTTGCAGCAATATATATATATATATATGTATTCATCTCTTATTTGTGTATATATGTATATGTATAATTAGCCGTCTCTCTATAACGCATGAAAATTTTTAATGTGACAATTTTTGTTCGATTTCTCCATATACGCAAGAACAATTATATTTCGATAAAATCTAGCTTCGTTATTTTCAAAATTCATGGGGGCTACGTCGATCTATAGATTTTCAATAAATCGATAATTAGTTCGATTTTGATTTTCTATTTCGTATCGCGGGCGCGAACCATCGACACGGACATTACCTATACGCAGCTTCTCAATTAAGGATAATTAATCGCGTAAATGATAATTAATAATGGACCTTGGAAAAGACCGCAGATAATTGAAAAGTGACGCCTTTTAACGCTACAGCGAGGCTGCACATACAAGGTGGCTCGTAGGGTAATTTCCGTGGGAGCCAGTTTTCTTACGGCAGGAACTGCAATTACCGATTCCGGGCACAGAGTGGGCGATCGTTATGGAAAGCGCAATTATGCTATGCAATTAATTGTCGCGACGGCTGCACGAGATATTTCGATGACTATAATTAGCGTATGGCATTATACTCTTGTAGAGTGGTCTGACGAATATAGGATATGACATTCTGTGTATACGTAGTGTAAATACAAAGTGGCCACGTGACTTTGTAATTACTCTTAAATTAAAACTCCCATTCGCGTTGGCAGCCCTTGTTATCGACAGCGAACGAAACCGTCTGCAGGACAGCCATTTTTATTTTTTTTAAATACAACGTAACGATACCTATAGTCCATTTGAGATTTTATACTTTTTTGACAGCTAGGCAACGCATTCGTAAACAAATGACACGTGACTGCGTGAAATGAAAAACAAATGCGTATTAAAATGGAAAACCACGTGCGTGTATATTTTGCAAAAAGAAAAATTGCATTCAGGACCACGTGTGACCTGGTAGTGATTGGAGTTGTTTTAATCTGTCAAAAAAAAAAAATAAATACGTAATTTTGTACCCAGTGTGTATTAAATAGCCTACGGTACGACGTGTAAAGCGGATGACAGAATGAAGCTTCAACACGTGGCTTTGTTTACTTTTTTACTCGGCCGCATGTCCGTCAGACGTAGCTTCAAATTAAACAGTGCACGTGGTCAATATTTTGTCTTTCCTTCGTATCGCGCCTACAGGCGATCCTAAACGTTGATTAAGACAATGAGAAAAATATTCGCGGATCGAGACTCTAACAATTCCATGGGCTATTTATTTAATCGAGTTTTGACAGTTCGCGGGAAACACAAAGGGCAGCAAAACACGTGGCAAGGTTTTGTTTATAATCGGAGTGAGACGCAGCGCGAATGATCAAAGACGTGGCTTATAAGCTGATCTCGAGGAGATTAAATTCGGCTGACTTTCGAGTAGTCACTATATACTTGTGAGATTTAGGGATCAATGGGTCAAGTCGTAATTGGGGAATTGGGAAATTAGCCAATGGATTGGCGGATCGAGGAGAAATTTGAATTAAAAGAAATTTTGACATGATTTTGAAATTCCTTAGCTGCTCCTGTATTAACCAGCAGCAAACTCCAATGTATTTTTGTGGAATTTTACGTCTACTTGAAGGCGGCTTATATATAGGTATATTCATATATGTATATATATATATATATATATATATATATATATGCGTATGCGTTAAGAGACAGATATAATTTTCTCTTGTATCTACATAGTCAAACTGCATTCCGGTGCATCTCGCATGCACCGAATCCAATGCTGCACTCGGAAGAGTCAAAAGGAGGCATTGCTGGAGCTTTCGAGGCTGCACACTTTCCTGCACTGCACTCGTAAATCAACAGTGCACCAGTGTCACTTGCACTGCCATTGAAAAGGCAATGCACTGGCTGTGCAATTTAAATTCTCCTACTTGACTGTCGCTCGCGACTGCGAAAAAGTCCTTTTGCCTTTTATTCGCATGTTTATTTCGTCAGAGCTTTAGGCTCTGTTGATTGTAATAATTTTTTTTTTTTTCAACACGGATTCTAACGTTATCCTTATCACGGGGACAGAAGTTGAACTACGCTGCTGCTATTTATCATTGGGTCCTGTGATGTCATTTTTGACAGCTTTTTTTTTATACTTGGCTTCAGATCGGGACGTTAGCTGGGATACAATTGTATTTTATCTTGTCTGATATTTAAAAAAATTGTTATCTCTTATCTTGCGGATACTTTAAACGAGCAAAAGTTTACTTTGCTTTGTTTTTTCTTGTCTTTCTCGCGTACGGGGGAGAACTCGGTGAAACTGTTATCTCTTGAGAGAAATTTCTGCCTCTCAGTATGACAAGGGTGACATTTGAAAACGGCTGTCTCGTTCCGGTAGAAAATTTTTGAGTTGCTTTTATTTAAGGGATGTAAAACACCAATTCAATTTGACGTGCGTCACGCGGTTCCCTCGAGTTACAGGAACACCTCGTTTTAGGCGTTTTAAATTTGAAATCCAAAATCGATCGACATTCGATCAATTTTTCGTGAAAACAGCTTTGACGAAAATTTGGAAATTTTCGAATTATCAAAGATCATTAAATTTCATTCGATCGTTCAAAAGTATATTTACAATTTTTTCTTTTTTTTTTTTTTCTTGCTGTTAAAAGACCGAAAACATTTTTTCCTCGCTCCGTAGTCTATACGTAATACAAAATTGAAAATGAATATCACTGATTTTGAAAATCACTGGAAATACTTGAAGGCTCGATTTCCCATGATTCGCCTAATAATATTTCTCTCGGATAAGCAGATTTTGAACTTTCAGGCTGCGTTTACGCAACTGTAATCAGATTCTCGCGGTCGAGTCTTCGTGAAATTTGATTTTCCGAAAGGCAAACTGGAAAATCAAATTTTACTCGAGCGTTTGGACCAAGTAGTATAATATATATGTATATAGAACTGATACGAGACGGCCTGTCACTCGCACTTGCTAATTCGTAGATTCAGAATTATTATTTAGAATGAATATTTTTATAGACGTAACAGGCGGTAATAAATCTTAACCCTGTGGGGGGGTCACATACGTTGTATACCTATATATTAATATGTCTTGATGTGTATAGAAAGAAATAGGTAATCGCATCGATAGCCCATATAACTTTGTAAATGGGTATTGCATGTTTATATATATTGTATATATATATATATATATGTACGAATAGACATTAAGGGTGTAGAGAAACGCTGGTAGGAATAAGTGCGACGATAAGGAATGGAGGAAAGGTCCGAAGGGTCAAAGGTGAAAGGGCACGGGATAGGGGAGGACCAGCTAGGAAAAGTGAAAAGTAACATAAATCAGCCGACAAGGAGCCCAGAAGTGCTTTGCCTCGATATTTCTCCAGTGCCGCCATGCTCTCAATTTTTCCAAATAAATTTATGTACTGCTGAATATTTCGGGTTAAAAAAAAATAATAATAAAAATTCCTCCAAATTTTATCGGTCAGCGATCACTCACTGATTTATAAGGATCCTCGAACGCGTTGGTCGCCGGTATGAAAATATCTTTAAAAAAGTATTTTTTTTTTTCAAAATTGAATCCTCTCAACATTTTTTCGAGACATCGAGCTTTCATGCGTACTTTTCGAAAAATTCGAGAATTTCCTCCGATGCGGGCAATTGAATGTCAGGAAGAAAAGCAGAAAAGATTTAAAGCCCAGTAGGAGGGTCATATCAGAAAGTAACACGAACGAAGTGGAGAGAGAATGAGAAAGGGAAGAAAGAAAAAAAAGAGAGAGAGAGAGAGAGAGAGAGAGAAAGCACGAAGCAATACCGGACGCCTTTCTCGCTGCAAAGTAAAAAGCTTTCACACACGTGATATAGGAGAATGTAACTTTTTCTTAGAATCTCAAGTTCGTCTGCCAATTTCGATTAGACTATTTGAAAAGATTTCAAAGTTGCCTTCCCACGTTTCCCGTCTATCTTCATTTCCTCTTTGACGTTTCATCTCGGCTCCGCGTCTTGCTGGACCAGAAAGACGAAGAAATAAAAAAAAAAAAAAAAAAGTTAGCGTAACCAGAAAGACGCAAAGCCAAGATCCCGAGATGAAATCAGTTGCGATAAAAATTTCATCGCGAAGTATAACCAATTTACGTGAATTTAGAGTTTGGCTGATTTTGAAAAATTTTTCGAAATACTTTCCGCCCCAGTACACAGAGAAATTTATCGCGACCTCGTCTTTCCCTAAGACGTATAACTGTATCTGTTCCTGGTGAGAAATAAAATCACCATCCCTCACTTACATGTCATTTCATTTTACATCGAAAGATACTCGAGATACTGGGATGCTGTCTGGAATACATTTCATCCCTTGGAATATCATCCCCACGTATACACGGATCTTCCAAATTCGACGACGCAGCTTCCTTAACCCATTTTATTGACCTCAAAAAATAATTCGAAGATCCCTCGAGTCCCTTAACCCCTTCTCGGTACACACCCCTTATCACCGCGTAGATAAAAACCCTTCCTTCGCGGTGAGACATAACTTTTATATCATTACAGCTTTCTTATCAAAGCTACCAAATGATAACTGATTGTCCCACAAAGCTTTCGTGCTTTTATTTATCTACCCCCCCTCTTCCCCCCCCCCCTTACTACAAAATTTTCCCCTATATAAACACTCATCTTTGTTCTCACGAAATTTCGCCTGTTATCCTGCTATCCGACGAGTCCCCGGAATCCAAACTACCCCTCCGGCAATGAAACTACCCCCCCCCCCTCCCCATCCCCCTACCTTGAGATTCCTATTTTCCTCACTCGAGAAACAAAACCCCTTCCTGCTATCGATCTGTGTTATCACTCGGCCGTTATCAATGCAAATGAAAATGATAAGAAAAAGACGTACTGAAATTTCAATACAAATCCATCGATCGACAGCTCAAAATTGATGAAAATATTACGTAGCACGACCTATAGCACTGCGAATAATATTGGCAATGGAATTCGCAAAATTAAATGACGGAGAACGGATCGACAAGGTATGGTCGGTACTTCAGTTAAATGTCCCATATAACAAAGGTTCAATATCCTAAATACCAAAAGCTCAGGGAACGTCAAGCGCCCGGAGTATTTGGATTAATTCAAAATTCGCGGGCTTTTTCGCAAATTGAATTTGCACGAGCATCAAACGGAGTCTCAATATATCCAATACAGGTACAGTATGATTAAACCACGTATACGACTGTGGACACAGTTATCAAAATTGTAAAGAATCCATTAATCAACGTCATTCTTTTTCTTCCAATCAATTAATACAACGTTAAACCAAAAATCAATCTATATTTGTTTCCTATTATTTTACATGTTTAGATTTGCCTTTATCTTATCCCGCTTAGATAACAATGAATCTGACTTTACGCTTCTCGTGACGAATTTCGATATTCGGAATTTGACACGTATCTTCGACACTTGCTCCCCTTCCCTCCCCCCTCCCCTTCCTCCATCTGGACCTTCCTATCTTTTTGCATAAAATTGACTTTTCAGATAGCAGCGTAACGCAACGCAGAATCTCTGCTTTTTCCCGCTTATAGTATGCAAGTACATATATATATATATACAGAAGATTGGTATTGACGTCGCGACGCCTCACCGATTTCAAGCACGTATAGGTAAACTGTGTGAATAATTATGAATTCAGCATCCGAAGGATCATAAGATTGACGATATCTCTGGAGAAAATCTTATCATCGGATATATGTATATATGTATTTCTTCGATTTACTTTTCGGAATTTAATTCCCTCTTATCGGCTACCTGTGTACACGACCTGATGTTATCGGATCGTTGAAACGGGACGACACGGATGCATTTTCAAGGATCGCGATCGTCAGGACGTATAATGGTTACGGTTAATCGTTAAACGGTCGTACGTATAGAAACTGCACGATAAAGGAGGACGACATCTTGAACGCTGAGTGTGCTTTAATTAGTAATTCTCTGGAGCTCATTAGACATTGCTGAACTTAATGGTTATCGGCGTACTTAAAGATCCTCGAGTAGCTTACGTTACCTGGTTTACCTTCGCGATTCTAACGCGGAATATGATTCATCTACAAAGATAATCTCAAAAGATAAAGATTGATTATCGAGGGCTTCTAACTTAAAAGATAGTTACGCTAATGAATATAAAGAAGTCGTAAGTCCCGGGAGATTCGGATTTATCTTTTGGGGGGGGGGGGGGGGGAATCTAAAGAGAAATAAAAATTTTTGGGACCGACTGTCAGAGCCTTCGCGGACTCGGATATTCGTCATGGAAGTGCAATTTAAAGGGGCGTTCGGAAGTGTGTTCTCAAAGTCGAAATATACGTGTACAGACTTACTCAAAGATCTGCGAGTAAAAAAATCTTAAAATTTTTTTTATCGAGTCAATGACCTCTCTCTCTTTATCTCGATAAAATCATGAATGATCAACCAACACGAAATCTATCGGGAACTCAAGTTACTTCGTAGGTACTTTACCGGAGAGGCACTTCAAAACCAGGATAAATTTATCAAACTTTTAGAACGTTGAAAATCCAACAGATAGTATATCTATATATACCCATCACTAGTGCAAACTAAGAGTTAGGCTGGTGCCGTCTCTCTCCCTCTCGAGTCTTACCCTCCCCCCCCCTGCTCAATTTACACGAATTTCCCTTATCACAAGTGACGACGAACCAATCGAACTTAATCCGATGCTCATCAGCCCTGACTGATTAACCAGCGAATAATCCCATCGACTAGCTAGAAATACTCGCGGCAGCTCAGGTGTGCAGATTCATCTTGATTACAGAGAATGCGGCCGGGTTAATTCCCCGTCATAACTTTACTCTTAGATTGGTACATATGATACCCGTCTACCATATCCATACATGCGTACCGAACGTACGCGTATCTCGGGTCAGGTAGATGGGAAAATTTTCCAAAATAATCCGTTTCAACAAAGTTTAACGTTCCACCCGTTATATCGTCTCTGCTTTTTGGCGAGTCTCGAAGCCAAAATTGTCCCACTCGAAAATTCGATATTTATCGTCTGAGAATTTCGAGAGCACGTGACGCGGAACGACGCGCGATACCTTTCGCAATGGGTCACCCGTTACATGGCACTGCGAGTAATGAAATAATACGCGGAACAAAGAGCCTCCTTGTTATCGTATATTCAGCCAAGAAGCGAAACTTCATCCGGCAGGAAGAGTCACACAACAATGACGTCTCGGTGCTCTCGCTGTCGTGTAACGCTCGCAGGCGTCTTCTCTATGGAATTGGAGCCACTTTGGGATTATCACTGTTATCAGCCGCCCGAGCGAGAGGAGAGTAAGATTATACCTGGCAGTCTGAGTGAGACAACGGTAGCCATGAGGAAAACGTCCGCCTTATGTTATCCGAGCGCTTTTTCCTTGCAGCTATTCCCGACTTTCTTTTGCCCGACGGAAGAAATTCCAGAGTGAAAGACAGTCGGGGACGAAATTGAATTCTTCGATTGCATAAGAGGTGGATGGCCGGGAGGGAGGGGGGCGGCGGAAAGGGGGGAGGGCCATACCGATACTCAGGATACGCGAAACATAAAGAAACAAGGGAAACTTGAGAAATAAGGTGGATCGTCCTTGTCTCCTTGAACCAGGATACGAAATTAAAGGATTAGTTCGGTAAACACGTTATTCTTGCGGCGAAGTGCAGTTGGAAAAATGCCAAACTAGAGTATAGATCGAATTTACGATTTTTCCAAAAATCTATGAAAATCTAGGGAAAATAGAATTAAAAGGAGCCTCGAGTGTCTTGAGAAAGTTTATGGGTGAAATTTTTTTTTTTTTTTTCAAAAAAAGGATCCTACCGGAGGAAAGTCACGTTTTGGGTTAAATTACCTGAATAAAAATTTCCTCGAACTCTTCGCGAAAGATTCGCGAAAACTGGGCGTGATAGTGATTTTTCTATCGATCCTTGCAAGTCGCTGTGAAAATTTAATCTCCCCCCCCCCCACCCCCTTTTTTCCACGATCCTGTAGTCTTTCGCAATATCTTCGCGAGGCATAACGATGTTTTCACCTCTCACTATCTTACACGTGTATTCGCTATCACCGCCACTGATAACGCTCCGAAAGGACCTTTTGCGTCGTTTCGCAAGAAATTTGTCAAACGAAATTTAATCGGATTTAATAAAGGGACGATTTTTAGCTGAAAGTAACTTTTTATTTTACTACAGAAAAATCCATCAAGATAAATCACATTTTTTTTTCCTTGTTCCTTTATCCATTTATAATATCTACGCCTTTCACGTCTCAAAGATCCATAACAGTTAAATTTGGCAGCTGTCACCCAAACGCCTTGATCAAGCACCATTTGGCAATATCGTTAAGCCTCGTGCACATGTAGCACGTGTACGTCTTGCAGAGACGGTCTCGTCAAGCCAGGATATCGATCAAGATTCTTCTGATACACGAAGGGAAGATTGGAGTCGATTCAAAACGTCAGCCTGTGTAATGTACATGGATATGGTCAGGATATACTACGTTTATATTGTATTTATATATATATAGATATATTTGTACTTAAAGCCAGTAACAATAGCCTCGTGACAGGGAAAGGGTCAATGCGTGTTGACAAGACGTAACGTACGTAGACAAAATAACGCACAGTAGTTTTGGTTAACGAACGAGCGTCATACGTCACGTTGAAGTTGTCCCCCATTGTTTGACAGTACGGTTAATCCAGAAGCGTCGCGACGCCGGTTCGCGTTATAAATTTCGTGACAAACAATCTCGAGCCCCATGGTCAATGCTTGGGATTAAGCTGTCAAGGCCATTTTACCAAAGTGCCAACAATCTTTCAGACTCTCAATTAACCCAGCGAGACGTCCTACGGGACTAGGTAAAAGCTTCTATTTTGGGAGATGCCTCGTCTTCCTTGACGTTACTTCGTTACCGTTTCGAGGATGCTGGAACGCGAGAGCAGCCAATGGACCGAATTCACTTTCACAGAGATGTAATTACATTTGGCATCGGTTAACACGTACCGGCCATTCCGAGTGATCTAATTGGACCCGGATGTGAATTTTCTTTTTTTTCTTTTTTTTTTTTTTAGCAATTCTTCTCAATTTACTTCATCCCTGTCTTTTGATTCGATGAATTTGAAAATTGTAGAAAAAAAAAAATTTTTTCTTCCTGCTATTTTGTAGTTCTACCTACCCCCTGACAACGCGCAGCGGTTTACGTAACAATTGATTATACATACTCCGTTCGAATGCACTTTACGCAATGCAATTACTGCAGCAAGTCTAATAAGGGCATAATGTACTCAAGGCTGAAACATAAGTCGATGCGTAATAACTCCAGTGAGTTAATTGCATTGTATTCGAAGGAGACGTCGAGACGGCCTGAATTCGATAATCAAAGGGGTTTTAGTAAGTTACGTTACCCACCTGATAAGATTAGGACCTCAAGAATTAAGAGCTACAGCCTTTTCGTAAAAAAAAAAAAAATAGACTTTCCGAAATTCCGTGCACAGCAGAGGGCGTTTTTGTGATAGAAAAAGAAGCCACTTCCAATCCCTTATTTTCCAGCTGGCTCTACCCACAGCCCTCCTATTCTCATTCGTTAGACTCCTAGGCCCAGCATCCGGGGACTAATGAAACTTGACTTCCGTTCTATAGCGATGCTCCATTATCGATGATACGCCACGAGGCATGTCCCATTCGAAACCACTGATTGATTTACAGACCTTATCTGTTCGATGCAGCTCCTCCATTTTGCAGATAACAGCTGCGAGATTTGATCTCTAGGTTCGATCACTGGAGCCGCATGGACCACAGCCGCAGCGACGACGCGGCTGACCTACGTAACTGGGGGGTCTCCGATGACTCGTGTGAAAGGTCCGTCTAGTACGTTTCCAAAATTATCACTGATAAGACGTTATCGGCGAAGAGTCGATTGGGAAGTAAAAAAAAAAAATAGATAACAGACAGACACGATTATTCTCAATTAACCAACAGGGATAAAAGTCGAACTAAGAGAATTAAGGGTGTCTCACACCTCAAGGGTTGTCACTTTAACAGTTCGACTTTCTCCTCGAGTAATTCGAAAATACTCGCCAATTTCTCCCTGGTTCGGCTAAGGCTGGGATTTGAATCCTAAATGCTTAAAATTTAACGAGGAGGTGCGCAGAATAAATGCGCACTGGGAACGGGCGGTCGGATACGTTTTCTAAGGGTGCTAAGGGTAGTTTTCAATACGTATGTCAAAGGTTGACTAGAATGGGGTTGCTCTTGGCGATGATCCTGCCGTTGTAGCTCAGGCTTGTGTGTCCACGTGGTACGTGTGCGTGTCCTTCGACTTGAAAGGGGATGGTTCTCTGGTTCCGGGCTGAGAGGGTGGAGGGGGGGGGGGGGTGTTGGCAAGAAATTCAAGGGATGCTTGGGTTTATTGCGGTCGGCCATTGTCTGTTTACTGGCCCTGGCCATATTATACCAATTCACGATGAGCGAAGCTGAATTTATAATGTATTATATATGGTCCCTGGTACAATCCGACGATTACTCGTAATCACTGGCCGGGAGTAATCGCCAGAGAGAAACAGGCTACTGGAGAATCCAGGACGTATCGTATGATAATACCTATATCATACTATAGTAAATATTGTAGATATCCAAATTCCAGACACACCGAATGTACCCCGTATGTACCTTTGGCCAATCGAATTGCGGATACCGAGCGCTTGGTCAAAAAATAAAGTCGAATCAAATCCAAGGGAAATTATGGAATCAAATCAGTCTCGATTTAACCCCAAAATACAATACGAATATATATATATATATCAATCCCTTTATCTCTTGAGCCTTTGGTTACGTACATCAAATTTATTGAATCCTCTAGCTTTTAATTTAAGATATTTCATAATCCACCCTAGTGGCAGGGGATGACAATCTTACGTAACCGGGAGTCTGTACGGAGCATTATGATCGGATCGAATGCATCTTATCTAAAGTGAATCGCGAGTAATGACCGAGTCGTAAAATTGGCTCATGGTATTTTTAATCAATTTTCGATAAAAGGTAGGGGGGGGACTAGTAAGGGATGAGGGTTCAAGATTTCCATGGGGGGAGGTGAAACTTAGGGGCAATGCAGTGCGGGATGGGTAGATGATGCTGGAGGATGGTACAGGAGAGGTTCATCAATTATAAAGTTCGGATTAAACCACCCCCCCCCAACCCTACTTACCCCCTCACCCCTAAGACAAAATTCTCCGCGTCCAGTAGCCATACTCAGGCTGATTTTCTTGGGGCTGGTAAAAGACTTAGGGAGGAGAGGGGGGGTGCTGATTGGTTCCCATCTCGAGGATTGACGAACATCCCCTCGAAAAGTTCCTGCCTGAATCATTTTAACCCCGTTTCGAATATCCGAACCTTCGCGTCTCTTCAGGGGGGGTGGGGGGGGGGGGTTCGGTTCGGAACCGCAACTTCAATAAAACTTGCCAATTGAATATTCATGTCACTGATTTATCGGCTCTAATTAGTTTTAGCAGCCTACCCCGTGGAGGAACTTTTTTTTTCTCTCCCGATCTCTTCAGCCACTTTCTCCCCTTCTTTTGAGTTCTTTCATTTTTTTTTTTTTCTTTCCTCAGTCGGTTTCACAGTATTTTCCTCTTGGCATCGCAGAAGCCTCCCAGCTCGATTAAGCCGCTTCTGCGCCTATGCTGATTCTAATGCTTCGTCCCTCGGACGCAGCTGCCTCCTATGTGCTCGGCGATATGACGACGCGTATGATAAGCTGCATCCACATTCCCAGTACATAAATTCTAATGACTAATGAGGCCAGTTGCCAACGTTCCGCGGGAACATGCGAATGAGAGCTCGATTTATGTGCAAGAAGATGGACGATTTATGAGTTGAAATTACGAAAATTAATATTGGATAAAAATTTGTGTCTTTAGGAACAACTGCGGACTTTTATTTGATCTCGCTGCAACTGCACGGGCCACGTGCTGTATGCGCGTGCAGTTGGCTGTATTAAAATAAAATAAAATTCTCAATGCGATTTGCGTAGCTGCGACGTCTGTACTTGGGGGAAAAAAAAAAGATAAGCGTGGGATAGCGCAGTCGGCGATGAATCGTGGGAAAGCGAGAAGATGGAAGAGTAAAAATATCGATATGGAAGAAAAAGCAAAAAAAATGGAATTTCGAACCAGGCATTTTATGGTGATATTTCAAAAGCAACCAATAAAAGGTCACAACGTACGAACCATTGAACCGTGCGTGAATTCGATTGCATCGAATGCAGTTAACGTGCGATATGCAATCCGGGCTTAGAAAATTTATTTGACACTTTTTTTTTTCAAAATTTTTATAAAAAAATAATATATCGCTGGACAAAAATGGGCACCACGTAAAACGTTTGCGTCGAAGTGTGAAAATATAAAAAAAAAAAATATCTTGTTCTTGGTAAAAGTTTCAAAAAAAATTTTGAATTTCAAGTAAAATCAAAGATACGAACCGTTGCGATTAACTGATCCTTGTTACTAATATTTCATGATAATTTACGAGCGGAACTGTGTAAACAGGAAAATCAGATGGATCGAGGAATCGCTCGGACGCTGTGTCGGTTACGTAAACGTTACGCGCGATCCCCTTGAACTCCTTATTCACCCCGCACGATTCAATGAGGAAATTTATATCCTGTGTCAAGGATTTTTTTTTCAAACTAAAATCGATAGCATATCGATATTCAAGGACGCTCGAGATTCGAAAAGATTCTCGAACTCCAGGATAATTCATCACCATTTTTTTTAAGACACGGGTACAAAATCTGGGACGTAATTGAAATCCAGCCTTAAGCTTGCTCTATATTAAACCTAACCTAAGTCTCTATATTAAAAAATATTTTTTAACTGTCTCTTAGAGATTGTCCAAAAAATCTCAAAAATATTTTCCCTTATACTTTATTGTCACCGTAGCTTCCCTGTCGCTGTTCGCGCATGCGCATGAGACTCAGAAAGGATCCATAGATCAAACAACCCTTGGGACACACGTAGCTGAAATTGTGCGGTTTGACATCTGAAAACTTTTCAGACAGCCCTAAGCCCTATTCCGTGGTTGACAGTTATTACAATGGTTGGGGGTCCGAAAGTGAGTTTACCCCAAGGTCCCCTTTTCCTAAAATATTGAGATGCTCACCGAGACGACTTTGGAACTAAGAGAAAAAGATATAAAAAAAAAAAGAAAAAGTTCCATAAGAGTTATGATGTTTCTACTTTTTCTTTTTTTTCTTCAGATCCCTATTGGAATCCAGTTTCATCCCTTCTCCCCGGGGATGATTTTTTTAAAAGAAATCTCCTTTGTGCCAGCGTCACTTTTTTTACCAAACACCATGTATCTGTGCTGCCTTCAAAAATTTTCTCATTCTTCGTTCTGTTCCGCAATAATAGCTAATTTGCCGTTCCGTATCGCGCTGCACTATTCGTCCAAGTATAATGAAGGAGCCGGACTCTGTCTCTCCCCCTCCCTCCCTCCCTTACTTGACTTTGAGCAATTAGCCCTCTTGGGTTCTCCAGGATTAACTCAAGACCCCCGAAGGAAACTGCTGGGCGGCAACTACGCGAGGCTCTTTGAATAATTAGCAGGACAACAATAAGACGAATCAAGCGGCAGACTTTAATCGCGCTCAATTCTCCGACGAATAAAAGATTGAAGTATTAAATGAGCGGTGTCGTTAATCGAGTAATTAAAAATCATATTCTCGAGTCACCCCTAAAGTCAGTTCACTTTTGACCTTGTGGACGGTTCGTCCTTAATTGAAAAAATGTACAAATTTTTTTCGTGAAAGTCATGTACACGTGCCTACTGCGTATATGCATATGTCGAGGAGGTGTCGTGTTGATAAGCGGTTATCAATTTCAATAACCAGCAGATTGAACGGGTCGAGCAAGTTCAGCGGGTCGAGTAGCTGAACCAAGTACTTTCCGGATGTTGATGCTAATTTAGTCTGCGGGGCCTCAGGCTGTGACTACTTGGTCTGCCGAGACCAGGGAACCTGCTGTTGCGGAAGCAGCCGCTATCAGTCAGTATGGCGAATCAACCCCTTCCGTATGTGCAATCTGAGTTATCACGCATCCGAAGCGTCCGCATGGGGCGAAGGCCCCACGTGTGCGAGAAATTGGCGAATAAATTTTCAGCTGATCCCGGGGGAGGGGGGTTGGCAATTCGTGATTCGCACTGATGATCAATTGGGATAAAGAGCATCCAGAGGGCAAGAATATAACGAGAGATTTCCTGGGATGTACCTTGCGAAAGGGATGCTGCGAGTCCTTAGGGATGGAGCAGCGAGATAAACCGGAAGAGAATAAAGGTGGGGGGGAGGGGGGGGGGTCGATTTGCGATATATCGTTACTACTTTTTCACTGACCTTCGAGACTACCCCTGGCTGTCCTTTTCGTCGAGATAAATTAGAAAGAAACGTCCAGTCGAGTGGGGTTGGCCGGGGGGAGGGGGTCAACCCCAATTCTCATCCCTCCCACGAGGAAGATGCGACAGCTGTTGCTCGATCGACCGAGAGAAAGTAAATGAATGCTTTGGCTAATATTTCTTCCTTGGTTTCCAAGGGCGAGTCTCTTTTTCTGGCTACTTGCAGGAGACTGATTTGACAAATTTATCAGGGACATTCGAGTGGATATGATTTTCTTTTTTTTTTTTTTTTTCGAAAAAAGGCTATTTTATACTCGACTGTCCATAAGGGTGGCTGGGGAATTATTCATTTTTTATAAGCCGAGATGAATTCTTGGGGGCAGCCAGAGACAGTCCCGAGACTTTCGCTGGAATATTGCGTCAGAGGAGGGAAAGAGGGCTGGCAGTGGGAGGGCGGAGGGCCCATATAATCTACATATAACTTCCTGCTACCTTGGGTTTTCTGAAATATTTTCCACTTTGGAGGATTTTTAATCGTAGCTTTTGAAAAAAAAAAAAAACCTCGCGACTAGGGTTGAACTTGTTTTCCTCGTATAGGCTCAGGATTACAGAGAGACGCGTGACAGCCTTGACGTATATTTTTTTCTTTTTTTTTTTAAACGAGGAAAAATACGTACAAATAACAAAAAGGAAAAAAGAGTACCGGCAAATGTATTTCGCCGAAGAATTTTTATTATTTTTTCTTTTCGCCACGGCTGAGCATCCCTGCGGCCTTTATCTGTCGGACCTCAAAATCTCCTCGGACCCATCACAGCGCAGACAGTACATAAAGTTCGTAAAACTTTTCCTTTGTCTCGAGAAAGAATGATCCATAAAAATGCACGCGAAGTCGATTCTTTTTTCTTTTTTTTCCGTGTCTCCGCTTGGCTATTCTTCGCCCAAGAATTTCCATAGACAACCTCGTCGACAGCTGCTCCATCGAAGATCCTCAAAAGTTTACGTTAAAATCGATCGAATTATCCCGTCCCTGAAATTCCAAGTGACCTCTTAACCCTCCGCTCAACCCTCAACCCTGAACCCTCCTTCGGACGTAATACAAGACCATCTGTCACACACGCGCCAAATGCACGGATTACGTCTTGCACGTATCCCGTATACATTTGTGTATATCAACCGGTACCACCCGTTAGATTTGCCACAGAAGTCCAGAGTGAATTCTAATTAAAAAAAAAAAAAAAACAGTCTCGGATCGATTCGACGATACTTTTTCGACTGTTCAAACTACGTTGAAAATTTCCCTTGCCCAATATCACGTTAATCGTATATGGGAAGCCAAATCTTTGATAAACCGGATCCCGCTACTGCGATACCGAAGTCATCGGAATTAGCCAAGTAGAAAAGCTATTTACGCTAACGACTTTTCCAATAGGTTATCGGAACGAACTTTAACCGACAATAACTCTTTAATATCTCGAAGAATTTCCTTAATGTAAAATCGCTTATGCTAATCTCCAGGCATCAAAGGAACATCGAATTCCTCTTAGCTCGGCAATGTAATAGCCTTGGGTTAACTTGGTACCTCGAATGTCTTTACCCAACCTTACGGACAGCCGTTGCGCATCTCTTTGGATTTCCAACGGCCCAAAATGCTTTCACAACCGTTTCCTACTTTTCCCTGCTTTCTCTTACAGATCGATTTCGTCTGATACGATAAGATTATCGCCCTACCTCCTACATTCTGTTCTGATCCCTTACGCCAATTGGAAGTCTAATCAGTTTATTCGTATAAAGTTCAAGTAAAATTAGATTTTGAAATTTTTTTTTTTTTTCTACAACAATACATAAATCTCTAATATCTCATGCGATAATAGCCTCTGTTATGATATTTGCCATTTTTCACAGGATATAGTGTCTCATATTTATTTCTTTTTTTTCTTTTAACCTACATTTCTCAAATTTGAAAAATTCTATAAAATATATATATATATATACGTACCGAATTTTATTCTAAGGTTGCGACACTGGTTCATACATATATGCACATACGTTACATGGCTCAACACTCAGCCTGTATTAGATAGTTGGGCATTCCGACTCACGTGGCTATTAATTCTCCCTGAAATTCTGACCAGCCGAATAGCTTTAAGTTTAATCAGCCCGTTATCGGGAATCGGGTATATTATTTCTATCGGGTGAGACTAATGAATTCGATTAAAGAAATTTTATTTTCACGAAATTGATCTCGTCTCGAGTTATTAATTTTCGAAACGTTTCGCAGCTTTAAGTGGGTATCTAGGGAAACGCGGGTTAGTTCGAAACGTATCCTTGAAACTGGTTTGATAATTTTGTACGATCGATAACGACGGATATGGATAACGCTTGTTAATACCGTATACACGCGGGTATAGCGTAGAGAGATATTACGTAATTAGAATTTACGTCATGTAATTACTTTACGTAATTATCCCATTGGTTATTGGGTATTTCGAGGGCAATCCAAAATCAGTCTGGTGATTCTGGTGAATTCTGTTGTTGAAAATTCCCCAGAATTTTTGTTTCTTGAATTTTCTCAATTAACCAAGATATCTTGGATTCTACGTCGATTTGTATTTCTGCTCCATTCTATCGCCATACTATATATATATATATGTATAGAAATTAAGGGTTGTTACGGTAAACACGAATCCCCCGCGTAACCCCTGTGTAAATATGAGAATAGAAAAGTTTTTCGGCAAATTCCTCGAAAGGCGTCCTGATTCGGCGTTACGTAACAATCCGTTTATTATAAGCGAATGAAAATTGAGCTTCGGCTCTTATTAAATATTTTCGTGAAACGAATTCGAATCGGCTGACTGATTTCGTGTTATCACTGAAAATTTAGGGAATTCGAGGCAGAGCTTGCGTGACCGATTACACTATAGATGGCTGATAAGGGATTTAGGGAAAAAATCAAGAGATATTGTAGATAAGAAATTTGACTGTAGCTTCGGCCGAAGAAGCACAGAGGCGCAAGAAAGGGAAATCGAGCGTGAAGAGATGAGGGAGGAGAAGGAGGGGAAAAAAGAATTTCGCGATTCCGTAAAATACGTGGAAATTTATCCGAGATGGTGGAACGTGGTCCAGCCTAATTGACGCAATCATAGGGACGAGATAAAAATTCTGTAATCCTTATCTCATCTCGTGGTAAATTTTTCGCGCGTCTCGGTTGGTCCAAACTGACGGATGCTGGGACTGGTCCTTATCATCCCTTGTGACTTGGGACCACCTGATGCTCGTCTCTTCGAAGCTGCTGATGCTGCGTAGCTAGAAGAAAAAATAATGGCCACCCTCCTTGCCATCCCTTAAAAATAAAATTGAGTACTTTTACCCTCACCATCTTCTCTTCCTGTATTCTAACACTTGCTATTTTATCCTGGTCCTTTGCTCCCTTGCAGGATCATCAGGCACCGATGTACCCTGCACCCTTATTTTTCAACCCCCGTTTCTTCGCTCCACTCCGGGCTACGTACTGTGGCGCCTTCGCTCTCGGTCTCTTTCATCCCTTAGAACGTTGCCCGCGCTGTCTGCGCGTATCAACCCCCAAAGTATATGCAGCCATTGCCCGGGAGCTCTCTTACCGTAAGGGATGTTTTTATAATAAAAGCTTACTGGAAAATCGTACCACCTACAGTACCGCTGCAAGATTTCATCCCTTGTAGTTTGGGCTGAGTAGGTAGCCGGGCGGAGTCAGTAAATGCCGGATGAACTCCTGGGTTCCTGGGAAGCCGGAAAAACTTGTTAAATTTTAGGGGATGAAAAAGAAACGTGGGCATCCGTAACAGTCTGTTTTTTTTGCCGGTACTTTAGTAGACGCCTGACGTCGTCAGGCAGCAGCCTGGTCTTTTATTAAATATCATAACAAAAAAGGGCAGCAAGGGTTGTTTTGATTGACGCGCAAAGGAAGTGCTCGATCCTCGATCTTCGATCTTTGATTGTATTTCGTTAAGGAGGGGTCGGGAGGGGGATGATCTACCACGTGACCAAGGGGCGAGTCTCGTGTTAACATACCTATATATATATATATATATATAGCCAATGACTTTTATCCTTTCAAAGGGTATTTCAGCCAATTAGTCGGCGAGGGTCGTCGTTTAGGGGGTAAACGCAACCGCAGGACACCCCTAGGCTCCGGACCCCCTCCCCCCCCCCCCCCCTCTTAGCTTCGGCAGGCATCCTTTAACCTCATCCCGGGGAATTCTCCAATTTTACGCGTCCCTCTTCATTTTCACTCGTCCCGGGCCGCATTTCGTTCTGCCCCGAAATTCCAGACTCCAATTTTCAACTGGACCTTTGCCATGTATGAATATTCGTCTCGTTCATCCCTTGCGGAAGAGAAATATCAGCGCTGAGATGGGGATGGGTGTACGGCAAATTTTTTTTTTCATTTTTAATCGAAACCGGAAACAACGGTTACGTAATCGCAATTGGCAATTAACAGAGGGGCAGTCTAGTTGCGATTAATTAAATTCGTTCCAATTAATAGCCTCCGCCGTAAAAGCAAATGACTATCCCGTATGCCACGCGCAATTTCAATCATTATGTTAACAGGCTATCGATACCGAAAAGGTCAGCCTTGCAATGGGAACTAATTGACCTCTGGATGAACTCGTTACGAATTATGTCAGCGGGAAATATTTTTGAATTCATTTTCTGTTTTTCTTCACGACGATTTATGGATATTCGAATACCTCGTTCTTCTCTCGTCAAGCGGTTTTTTTTTTTCATTTCGAGATTTAGCACGGAAGCGAACCAGATTTCCTTGTCGCAACTGTTTTGGAAAATTTCGAGCAGGCCTTGATAACGGAGCCAATAATGGAAAATGAAATTCGACATCATTTCAATTACGTCGTCGTGCTTTGGAGAGCTTTTTTGTTTTTTTTTTGCAAATTTTACCTTTCGGCTGTTTATTTGTAGCTTTTTCCCTTTCTTTATCTTTGGTTTTTTTTTTTCTTTTTAGATCTTCTCTCCCGTCGCGACTGCCTCACTCCGCTAGCTTTTTTTCCATTCGACCGCGTGGACCTGGCTGAGCTTTTAGTTTAACCGTAGATAAAAGCTTCGTGCCTCGGGTTGTGGCGTCGCTGCGATCCGCCACTGCGACTCGTCCACTTTCATCACTTCCGCCGGTCCTCAACAGTTTCCCATAATGCCTTTACGAAATTACCTGGGATCGCAGTCCAAATTCACGTTTCGAATATCCGGCAATATTTATTTCGATGACAAAACCTGCACGGGTAAACAATATAACTTTCGTTTGTTATCCGCGCAAATAATTTATTCGAAAGCAGCAAAAGCTCCAGAACGTTATACACTGTGTTATAAATTCTGAAAAAAATAATATCCATAAATTGCAAGAAAAATTATTCAAACTTCAACAAGAATATCTATCATTATTGATATTTGTCTTTGAAATCTTTATTATATATATAAAAAAAAAGTATTTTTCATAAAAAAAAAACTTTTATCAAAATTCCTATCGACGTCAAAAGTAAAGTATAACTTTTTTTCGTTCTCGACAAGTCTGAATGGATTTTTCTTTTTTAACGTAGAAATAAGCCCCACGTGTCTCGAATTAAATAAAAACCTTCGATAAAACTCAAAATAGACTTAAGTCTCTGTAAACTCTTGATATCCAACTCGAATTGTCATCCGTAGCTTCTTTAAGTCAAGCAAAGTCTTACGTGCTAAATTTCACGTGTCTCCATCTAGCGTTAGCTTACTTAAAAATTAAATTAATTTTTGCTTTTTCAAATCCACGAGTCCTTTCACGAAAATAGGTAGCATGACGAAATTCTGAAAATCCGGCAATTAAATGGCGAATCGAGACAATGGATTCCTAGGCGAATAAATATTCGCGATAGCTATCTAACGAAGATCGAGCATCCATTGAATTTGATCTCTTCCCTTTCTCTGGCTGCTTTATGGAGCAAATATTTCTGTCGACGAACACGAACACGAAACCACAGTGAAATTTACTGGTATCGAGATACGAACTCCGCAAAGGCAAAGGACAGTCATCCTGCCTCCTGAAAAGATAAATAAAGGAGAAAGAGAAGGGACGAAGAAGATTTTACATAAATTTGCGTAATTCCACTTAAAGGTATCTCGAGCGGAAACTGGCCACTCTTTGTTCCAGGGTTTTATGGGATAATGGATAAGAATTGAGACTGGCTGGATACGTCACATGTAAATACACAGTACCACAATGCTTGGACGCAGTTTGGTCTGTCACGAAGCCAAGATAAAAAAAAAAAGATAAAAAAATCAATTACAAAATCACCAGCAGCTACGTCCAGCTGGCTTTGAGGATTTGCATGGAGCTTAGATTCGTGGAATTGGGAGCAGCTTTGAGAAAGGAATGCGAGAGACTTTGAATTTTGAAAAAAAAAAAAAATTTACAAAATTTATCTCCTTCGGAACGACGCTTTGTGAATTTTAAGCTTCGACGAACTCGTTTGAAATTTCAATATTTATTCGCGTTTCAAAATTGAGCCATTTGCGATAACTTGACGCTTATAACTTGCTGGCCAAAAATCCAGTCACGGTGAACAAATTTTATCCATAACCAATATAAACATCGGTTTTGCCAAATTTTATTGGACACGACGATATCAAACGTTTTAGGGGGATTCCCCTATGCCCCCCTTTGCCCCCCATCCTCCTCCACACTGTACCCTCCCTCGTATATATTGAATGCGAAAAACAGAAAACTGATGGGTCGCTGGGAAACCGGAAACAAAAAGTATGTAAATGGTCGCTGACGTAAGATTTGGATAAGACTGTCCAGTAAGGGTGAATTGGTTAAGTAAAAATTCAAAATTTTTTATTTTTGAATCTCCTTTGGATCACGCAAAATTTAAATAGCACGTGTTTCCCGCCTTTTCCATTGTCTCCTTCGCTATACTTATTCAATATTTTTCTTTTTCTTTTTCCCCCCACCAGTTCCGTGAGGTGATTTTAAAAATTAAGGAGTTTCTTGGGGTATCCGAAGTTTCCTTCGATTCTGTGCTCCCATTGGACAGATCGATTGACAGATCGATTTGACAATTCGATAACGGATGACACCGATAGCCAGTCGATCTTCCTCGAAACTCCTACTGGGTGTCTCGGTGTCAAATTGACAATAAAAAGTCAAAACGTTAGTTTGCCATTGGTCGATCCGTTTCCGTATAAATTTGGGAAATTAAGTGCAACGTGTTTCGATTTTATAATTTAATTATTTTTTATTGACGTCAGTCACAAAATAGTGGACGCGTATTAAATTAGAAATTTTTTTTATAGGCTCCGTAGGTCTTTTAAATTTTTAACTGAGGACAAAAAAGTACTTAAAATCTTTTCATCTTCTGTGTACAGCATCCGGTCTGGAGCTGCAGTATCTCTTTTGGCCGTGGGTCGTATGTAAAGAAGATTTTGCATATTTATAACGGTACGAATGTCGCGCATAATTAAAATAGTACACCCATGAAATATCTTATTAGCATAGAAACTGGGATACAAGTTGGATATTCAGGTGCGTCAAGGGAAAAGAATATTTTTGTGCAACCAACTAGAGTCGAGTGGGAAAATTTTTGTATTTGACGTCGAGAGGTTTTAAAGGGACCGAAAAAATTACGTAACAAAGGACAAGAGTCGTAACTAATGTTAATTGATCCGCTTACAGCTAATAATCAATAATTGTTAATTTTAATTTTCACTCGATTTTTTTTCTTTTCCATAGACGTCAAGTTTAATGTATGCGTAGAATTTTCCGCCTCAATAAGCCACACGTGGAGAAATTGATCTCTAATAGCTGATTGATGACTGAATTGATGGACTGAAGGCTTCGAGCTCACGATCATCGATCAAACTGCACAGTCGACTAAAGCTTCTTATACAAGTTCGATCGAACGTGCGCTGATAAAATTTTTGCTGGTTGATATTACTCAAATTTGATGATTTTTTTTGAAAAATTAATTTTCAGTTTATAATTCGATACAGTATAGATAAGTATTTATCGGTTGGACAATTTCGCTTGAATTTGGTAACGATTTGTAAATATCATATGAAACATTAGAATTTTAGTTGAAAAAAATTTTTTTTTTTTTATAATGCCGTTCGTAGTCTTTGGATTCGCAATTTCACCTAAAGGATAAGAAAGAGATGAGTGGAATGGGAATTTTGAGAAAAAAAAAAGAAAAAGATTGCTTTCAAGATAAAGCGCCCGGTATAGTTGTGGCAGCACGTTCGGTCGAATGGTCAGACAAGATGGCGACAGCTGGTTCGCGTGCTCGAGGAAATTTTCGAAATTGAATTTCTTCGCTTTCAAGAAACGTCGTGTCCATCGATAGCAAAAGTGATTGGTCCTTACATGAAGCTTGGTCCACCGGAAAAACATTAAAGATTCGACTAATCTGTACGTGTGGGATACGCTTAAAAATAATAACAATGAGCCATACAATTTTGATATATATCTTCACTCTATACATATATAATATATATAAAAAAAAGAATTTCACCAATTTTCCAAATTTCATATTCTCAAAAAAAAAAAATTCCCCGCGTTTCCACGTACAAGTTTTTCTTCTGCCTTTCATAGTTTTCTTGATTTTGCCTATCGAGAATTAACGATGCAACTTGTGCAAGTATTAACTCCATGCAATTTATATATGCAAATTTTTTTATGCCTTATCAAGTTATCACTAAATGGCCGAAACTCCCTAATGGAAGACGTGTTGCGCGAGTCCCCGTGACTTTCTTATTCTTATTCCTCCTTTCATCTCCGAGAGCATCGCTGCCTCGCCGCGTTTTGCATTCGTAATGGGAAAACTGCTGAACGTGTTAGAAGGAGGAAAGCTCTAAAAAAAAAAAAAAAAGAGAAAAAAAATTATTACCATCGCACTCGAAACGATCGCAATTTTCGGATCTCAAACTACGCAGGCAGCATCCATAAAGTAAAAGTACGTTAAATAAAAATAAAAACGTTCAAGCATACTTTGCGCCATTCAAAGATCGTCTGAATCGCGTCGAATAAGAATGTCAAAATTCCATAGTCCGTTCGCCGTAACAATTCGTGAAAATAATTCACCATTTTTTCAACCCGTGCAATCGACTAATTCTCGTCCCCCTGTACCTGATTAATCTCATACATTTCAAAGGTAGAAAAAAAAAGAAATTTCCCTAGCCGGCTCCTTCAATTTCTCTTACTTTCTCTAGTTACTTTTTTTTCGCCCCTCCCACCCTCCTCTTTGCATACGCTCACTCTTCAAACTCCGTGTCGACTCCCGACGAACACGACTTTCCTTTTAAGTTTCCGCCATATTCGAGTCCCTTAACTCTCTTTTTACACACACGCACACACACTCGCACACACACACACACTCTGCACCCCCCTCCCCCCCCCCCGTGTACGTACAAAATCGACTACTTGGAATATTGGCAAAGCTATACACACGCATACATATTTATTTAACAAAAGACCCAATGACATTTACATATAATGATCTTGCCCTCGCAGAGACGCGCGTCACTCAGGATACAGAATTTCTTTTAAAATCGTCCTTACACTTATCGATACTCCATTATCTTTTCCAAGTGCTGTTTATCGGGGATAGATAAGGAAGGGACCAAGAGGATTTTGCCCAGCTCGAATCCAAGGATTATTCCTGGCAGTAACGTAGCTGCGTATAGTACATTACGCCATATATATATATATATATACACACACACACAATATATATATATATATTTCTAAGGATCTTATATCTCGAGAATCCGTAATCTGTTCCCGATTAAGAGTTATACCGCCAAAAGTTAAGAAGGATTTCGACGTTTCTCATCGTTTACGTAATCGCCCCTGGCTTTCCCAATCTCCTGGATCCTTTAAGGACATCGCAACCTTCCGCCCGTAACGTCATCCCCAACCGCAGATACTTGAGCGTCCGTGGATATAACCAGGGGAACAATGGAAACTGTGGACCGCGAAGGGGGGAGGGGGGTGGAGGGGGGGGGGGACGATAACTTTCAAGAGCAACGATACTCATCAACCATCAACTCCGTCTGATATTCTCGAATTGTCCTCGGAGGGTCTGCAAAGTTTTGATTGCTCCACGGAGTCTGCGTCATCTTTCTTCTAGTTAATTAATAACGCGATCTTGCATCCCCCCTATCCCCCCTTGCATCCGATAAACGAGAAAAACATTCTGAGAACGAAAAAAAAAAATAACAACAGCATGGAAGAGAAATAACAAAAAAGGGCACAAAAAAGAAACATAATTCCGGACGAGCTATCGCAGAGGTTTTCCATCCCCTGGCTGAAAGGGCGAGGGGGGTGGAGTGAAAATTGCGTGAAAGAAAAATGCGAAGAAATGTAGCGAATGGGGGGGGGGGGGGAGGGAGAAGAAATAACGGGGAGGGGGGCAGGGTACGTTCGCACCACGGAAATGCTTCGTTACTCCGATAGAAATCTTTGGAGTCTATCGTTTTTGTCCATACGCCATTAATCATTGTACCTGAAGAAGATAGCGTTTCTACCCTTAATTCGAGGGTGGTTCGATTCCGTTATCGCAGCAGTGCTGGCTTTGGTGCTTCTGTATCACATCTGTGTGTGTATATATATATATATATATATGTGTGCGTGCCAGCTGACTACGGTGAACAGGAAGACTGCGGAGAATTCTAACGTGGCGATGAGAAAGTCCGGAGGGGATGAAGGGGAGTATCGGGGAGGCCGCGGGGAGGAAGTTATAAGGGTTGAAGAACCGAGTAGGGATTTCTTTCCACTCCGTTCGCCAGCCTGTTGTTTGGGAAGAGCCACTATCTCTAACCGAGTGGATCGACTAATCGAGACCCGCAAGATATGTCAGAGCTGAATTCTCCGCTCGGAATCAGCCATGTTTTACTAACACGGTACACCAGGTGTTTTGGTGTGAAGACAGCCTTACCCGTGATAAATTTTGAAACAATATATATATATATATATATGTGTGTGTATATGTATAAAGTATATAATCTTATTATCCTTACTCAAGTTTCTATGTAACTTTGGTTGATATTCGTACGTACATACAAAGCCGCGTCACCTGTGCGTCTCCTTTATGTAAAAGGTTATGTACTTGGGTGATTTTATATAGCCCGTGAATTTCGGCGAGACAATTTCGCCAGAGGGAGATTTATCGTAAATGCCTTTCTGATTTTCTCTCCGTGATATTGTGATTCTCTTTGGGGAATTGAGTAAAGTGAGGAGGGGGGAGGGGGGAGGGGGGGGGGTGGAATCCTTTCGGGATGCAATAAATGGTCAGCCCTGACAATGGCATTTCGCTGATTTAATGTCTATCTGGATTATGCATTGTGTTAATTCTGCTAAGGTCGGAGTTCAGGATTTGAATATTTTCATTCTGGTGACGTTATTCCAAAATTCTATTGTCTTTGAGAAGAAGATATATATATATATATATATATATATATATGCACAGACGATTATACGGTCTTATTAATTGGTTTGAGGTATTTTTAAAGAAAAAAAAAAAGACGATTAATCAAAAATATCGACAGGCTACAAGTAGAATAGAGGTGGGGGGGGGGGGGGGTAGTGATTATTGATTTCGCGGTACACTTGATTATATTCACGATAAATTTTCCTTTTGTTAATTACTGAGACGGGTTCGGAGAAAAGCGGCGAACGAATGACGGCATGAAAATGAATATTAATAAGAAATCGGAAGGATGAGCTAAATCGAGGAATAATGAAATTTAAAATAATTTTCTTTAACGAGCTTATATTGTTTATAAAAATGGTTCATCTCGCTCCGATACTCATTCAGTTTGACGTTCCTTATGAATATTCGAGTAATTAAAATTAAAAAGAATCGGGGGGAGGGTGAAAAGGTTAAAGAAAAAATTTTCTTTAATCTCTCTTGATCCTTCGATCTTTAATAGTTTTTCGTGTCTCGCGAATCAAGTAAAAAATATCACCGATGATTCCTTCAAGATGAATTCGCTTCGCCCCCCTCCTCCTAAAACTTCGGGCTGCCCAGATGCAAAGGGCGTAAAACCATTTAAAATGCACGGGTGGCCAGAAAGCAGTGGTCGGCCCTGGCGAAGTGCTGGGAATCCTACAAGGGCATAATTCATGTGGATGGGAAGAAGGAGGGAAGACTGGGGGGGTGGTTTCGCGCGCGAAAGGATTCGCGGCGGGTCGGGTTAACTTTTCGGAGGCAGCAGACCGTGTTTCCAAAAGCGCAAGAGTTATTCGACTGCTGCTAACTTCTATGCTCTACTCGCTTTGGTTCACGTGTGATAACGTAGCCAAGTGCGAGGGGTCTTACGATTTAGAAATTTTTTTTTCGAATTTTTAAATTCACGTGTAAAAGAAAATTTTATGATTAAAAAAAATTTCTCCGATCTTTAGCCTCGAACGTCATTTTTTTTCGTTCTTACGGAATAAGGAATTTTTGTACTTCTCGAATGGAATGGCTGTGGGTGAATCGGCAAGTTCTCAGCTGCTGCTGCTGCTGCTGCTGCTGCTGCTTGTACTTTCTGCTGGAACGGTGGGCAGTACTTATAGGCGTGACTGTACAAAGGTTATCGGAGGGACTGAAACTACTGTGCTTTTCAAGGAAAACGTGCCAGGCGCATTCCTCGTATGAATTACGCCAAGTAGCTTCGCGGGTCGCCTTAGACATATGGTTAATTATTAGTAGATGCTCGTTAATAATTCGGATATCCTCAGGCTATTGATAACGTATACATATATGTTCCATATGGTGGATACTGTTTGCAGTTGGCATATATGTATAGGCGAATGTCTATGATCGATAGAGATATCGTAGGATCTAATTAATCTTATCGAGATTATTGGGAATATTAAAAAATTGATAACGATTTGATAAGGGTAAAATCATTATATCGTTGATATAGAAATTGAGAAATGAGTAAGTGCGCGATGAAATTGAAATTTTAAAAAATTTTAAGTATAATAAATTTTGGAATTGCTTAAATATTCAAGCCAAAAAAAAAGTCCTATTCTTTCTGACAGGAGATACGATAGCGGAAAGTTGACAAAAAATAATTTCGTCACGAGACAACCAACGTAATCAACCTTAACAAGAGCGATGGGCGTCCCGACGCCCGCGACGGAGAGTATAGAAATGGAAATGGGATCTATCTGGCGATCCGTCATCCGTTTCACTCGGGTCTTCAGTCTCCCAAGAAAACCGCGAGCGTCTCGATTTGCATTTTCAGGACGTGGATTCGGCCTCCTTTACTCGAGGATTACCTTTGGAGACGTTAAAAAATGTACATTCCTACATACCCAGGTCAGCCATGTTTTTGGCTTCTCGACTGTCATAATTCTTTGTCAAAAAAAAAACCGTGCATATTTATTTTGGGTTTGAGCCTGCGGAAACAATCAGAGAAAAAGAAATAATTTTTAACGTAAAGACATGGTCGCCCTCGTGTCTAGGAATTTTTTTGACTTGTACGCGTATAAAATTCGAAAAAAGACTTTTTCATTTGCTCGATGCTTTTTGCCATTTTTTTTTTTTTTTTTTTTGGAAAAGTCACATTATATTCTATGCACGAGAGCACTGAGAAAAATATAACGGAAGATTAAGTAAGAGATACGATGAAGAGTTCAAAAAAAAAAAAAAAGATTATGAAAAACTCTTCCTCTACGACCACCTGAATGTTCACAGCATCTTTTGGTCCAGCGCTGCTTGGCTTCTCTTTTTTCTTTTTTCTTTTTTCTTTCTGTTTTTACTCCTGGAGTCAATGGCGCGTATATTTTTCAGCGCGTGACACGTAGATCTGTATCTACGTGTGCAGGGTAGGCAATTGAGGGATGAGAAAAAAAAAGATAAAATGGAGAATGATAGCGTCCTAGGCGGAAGCAGGCGTGCCACAAGAAAAGGCTCTTGTTTTCTTACTTTGCATATAGCGAGTCGAGGAGGATTCCCTGTGCGTGAAAGTCAAGAGGAAAGGGAGGATTTCGGTGGGTCTAGAAAGTTCGGCCATTTTGTCTTCGTATACCCCCGACACCCCCTGTGATTTATTTTCACGAAATTTGCACAATTTTATATTCCTTTCGTTACGTACCAAGTGTCGCTTATACGACACTACTAATTTTCTCCTTTTTTTTTTCACCCTAGATCCTAGTTCTTTATTTTTTCCCCTAGACACTTTTATGTTACGGCTATACTATACGCGTTGAACAAAACGAATCGAGCTACTTGGTCTGCTTTCGTACGAAGATATCTCGTGCGCCTTCCATATGGACCATAAGTATGAAAAGCTGTAAAAAGATACCAATAGATAAAAGTATGGATAAGAGCCTGGAGCGCTTGAAGTTTCAAAAAAAAAAAAAAACCGGCCATGATCCTACAGAAGGGAAATTTCGAGAGGAAAATTTATTTGAAAAGTGCAGCAATCTCTATTTACTTCTATAAGGACAAAAAAGTAAGGGTTGAAATGGATTCAGTGAGTATATTGAAAAAAAAAAAAAAAAATATTGAAACTATGTCAAAAGGGTCGAGGGTGCAGGGAAAGTTGAAAAAATTGATTGGCCAAGGGTTCAAAAGTTATCTCAGCCACTCCAATGATTTTCCATGGCAATTTGGTTAATTAGTGGTCCAGACATAAAATCAGAAAATCGCTGCCAGCCAAAATCTATTTAGTCGAGCATGTGTGTACACGTGGGAAAAGCAGGAAAGTAAATTAGCACAAAAGTAATTATAGACTCTATTTAATTTTTGACTTTAATCAGTCCATTATAACCGTCGAAGTAATATTATATCAAAAAAAAAAAAATAAAAATAAAAATTACAAAAATTGCTTTGCCTTACAATTTCTAATTCGCTATAATTACAAAAGATTTAATTCAAACCCCACGAGCCATGGCGGCCATATAAATTATCCATTCTAATGTAATAGAATCTCGATAAAACTTTCTTGTAATTCCGCGAGTTAATCAAAGAGTTTAACGACGCGACGCCCGAAGGGAAAAGTGTCAGCCGCTCGAGGAGACGAACGAAGTACAGAGAAGTTTCCTGGTGTCGAAGATAATCAAGCACAAAGAAAGGAAAATTAGTGAATAATAAAAACTTATTCCTTTCCTTGGCTTTGACTGTAACGAAATGAAAAATACGGATGCTCTAGATCGTATTTTTAGTATATGGCTCTAGTGGTGTATATAGATACATATACATATACATATATATATATACCAAAAGCTTACGTATATACATTTAAGTAGCAGCAAGCTTTTCGAAGGGGAATCGATTCGCAAGCTACGAGCCATAACTTAATATTCCACGCGTGGAGACCAAAATCGTGTCTTCTTTCCAAATTTGTTTTTTATTTTCCGAAAAAAAAAAAATATCCAAAATGACGTATCACGTGTGTGTGCCTCGATGACGTAATCGAGAGGGTTACCTTAGATCGTAACAAAATCCTCGTTCCGAAATCAGAAGCTTTTCTTCTTACCTGTCACGATTGACTTTGGCTCTTTTAGTCACGCGTGGTAAATGTCAAAATAGAGATTTGATATTTTTATGAAAATTATCGTAAAATCGTTAATTAGGTAATTACTGAAAATTAGAAAAAAAAAATAAACTAAGTTTACGGTGTCTGATAGAAATTTGCTTATCAGCAATTGTCTGACGATTTGAAGGTACAGAACGCAGCAGAAAGATTTCTGGTCATTACGCGCTATGGAAAGTAATAGAAATTCTTGTCGCGTAATTGGAAATTATTAAAATATATAAAATTTGCATCGGTTGTGCTAGGCTTTGCCGGAAATAAAAAATGCATGTGCATTCGGCGAACGGATATGGAATTTAGGAAATCAGTGCAAACGCGGTCAAAGTGCAAGGAAGATGCGAAGGGCGGAGAATTGTCGTCCCTTAAAATTTAAAATTTCAAAAAAAAAAATATCAACTGCATTTTGCTTGCTCTCTTGTTTCGTTTTTTTGCAGTGTATTCCTGGCTGCACGTAAAAGTGGACATTTTCTTTGACGAGCGGCAAAGTATGAAAATGTTTGCTCGTAAACGTATCGAACGCGATTGCACGGGATCGTAAGTATTTATACAGGCAAAATAGATGGGCGTTCTGCTGTAAAATGGGAAGATAGCGTAAACGAACGAAAAGTCATGGAAACGCGTCTTGAGGAGTTGGGTGATGCGTTAGCGGCGTATAAAGTGACTTGTCGTTCAGGTAAAACCATAAAAAGTTGTCACTTACCTATACACGAGTATCTCTAAGCTTCTTCCTTGTATCTCCTGTCTCTTTCGTATGCACGTCAGCATCCTTGATCTCCTCTTTTTCCTGCGCATGAGCTGTAAAAATGTCTTGTAACTTGGGTACAGTGTACGGGTTTGTATATTTTTGGAAAAAAAAAAAAAAAAGGAAAAAAAGCTTTGACTACCTCGTAAAAGCATCCTCCCTGCAAACTTCAAATTTCCAAATAGCAAATATTTTCTTTCATTCGAACATTGAAAAATTCGCATTGAAGCCAACTGACGTAAGAAAATGAAGAAGAAAAATTCGTAAATTCATCCGACGGAAAATATTATTTTTGTATCACTTTCTATCCAATATTTTTTTTTTTTGAGAATCGCTCCGACAAAAATTTTCAAATATTATTTTCCCCTTTACGCCAGTGACGTGGTATGCCTGTCGATTGAAATTTGCTAGCGAGGACATATTTTTTTTCCTTCTTCCCAATCATATCAAAGTCATACAGAATGGCGTACGCGTTGCACGATACAAAATGTGAAAGGTGAAAGGTAGATAAGGTGAAAGTATTAGGCAATTTGTATCCCCGAATCCTGAGGACAATGGAGACCCGGTCGAAATCAGCCAGGAAAATGTGAGGGTGGGGTAGACATTGTTCAACCCTGAAAGACAAAATAATAACCCAGTGACGTGATAACAGGTTGAATGAGCGAAAAAAGTGGGGAGGGACCCCCCCCCCCTCCCCTCCCCCCGGGAAAGGGTGTAGTTATATAATACAATATATATATACATATACAGAAAGAGTCATCACCTTCAGGTTTGAATAAAAAGAATAAAGAAATAAATAGCGCGAATCCCGTCTGATAAGAAATCCAAATGATAACGACACAGACATAAAGATACATCAGGGTGTCAGTGATACGATACCGTGATACCTGCGGGTTAATTTTACCTGAGGAAATCATTAAGGATATTAATGGCTTACCGGAGAATATATACGAGAAGCGAAACAAAACGCCTCGTTACGCTATTCTACGGCGGTCGGTGAAAAGCGCGCGACCTGCCTCATAATTTAACAGATAATAAAGCACGTGGCTGGCAACCTCATTAATATGTATTAATTAAAGGTGACCATAGATGTCGCAGGAGGTAAGGTTAAAGTTCTGTCAAAGCGTGACAGAGCTTGGGGTATGTAATTTTTTGGCGCGTAATTTAAAAAATGAACACCTGGACAACGAGGGTCAGTCAACTCGCAAATGAGATTTTGGGATTTTTTTGTTGGCAGAATTCAGGGTTGCCCTGATTTTGGCATATATGTGTTAGCTTGTAGCCCGTTATGTATCACGGGTAATCTTTTTGGGACGAGATGTAATAGAGAATCGGATGAAGGGAGAAGACGATGGGGTTTGGATGGTTATTTTGATGGCGACGGTGGCGACGGTGAAAGTATTAGGACGTGCAGCACGATCCTGCGTCCGAAATATTGTGGCAACGTTAAGGGTGTAGGGAATTTTTTTTTAGGGGATGGAAAAGAAGGGATGAAAAAAAATGTGAAGACGATCTCGGGTCGACTCACGTATCCACCGAGGACAAAAACGAAATCCCGAGTGGACATTTATTGGTCAGCTACGGTGGCGTCCGCGATGGACCACGAGGGATGAGCAAGAGGAAAGTTCGAAAGGCGGAAACCGGAGAAGAGAAAGTCCTTAGGGAAAGGGCGAGAGAGTATCTTTGAGAATTCATGACGGAAAGACGTCGATACGGGCCCAACGTGCTTTCATATGAATGACGTCAAAGGAGGGATGAAAAAAAAAATTACCAGGAATTTAGGCCAAGTAAGGGTATATTGAATTTTTTGAAAGTAGCTTTGGAGTATCGATGGACCGGGAAAAAAAGTTACGTACTGTCGTGTTTGCCATTTTTTTTTCCCCTTTTTTGTTCGTATACAATTTTGGATATGTTTCAAAAAAATTGTAATCTGGCATTGATATCTTTTAGTCATTAGGAATTTGGCATTCCTTATTCTAGCATAATTTAGGATTGGCATTTTTTTTGTTTGCTTTGCCGTATTGTTGGTACCACTGTTATTGCTCCTTACGCGGTTAGGTTTTCTCGAGACGTCTTTATTATCAGAGTTTCTTCAGTGCCCTCTGACCTCATCTTCAATCAAAGGAACGTGGCGAGCGTACCCAAGCGAAATATATCGGAATCCTTTGATAAGGGCGGGGTGGGGGGGAGGGGGCAGTAAGGTTTACCTAGAAATCGTAGAAAAACATAGCAGAAATCGAGGATATCGGAAAATCGACATATCGCCAGGATACGTGACACATTGTACTTTACTTGGGAAGCAAAGAGGCTTTGTATTTCATGTGTCACGTAGCCATTATCATTCTCTGCCGATCTTATCGATAAAACCCACGTTTTGGATAAAATAGTTATGAAGATGTATTTTTTTTTTTTTTTATTGTAATCAATATAGATTTGAAAATTTTTTAAGGTTGGTAGGCCTCGTTATTGTTTCGATTAATTTTTCTAAAATTTATTAGGATATTTACCGATTCAACCCCTTGCAATGGGAAGGCAATGGAGAACCTGCACCCTCGCTCAAAACTACCCTATGAATTCGTGTGGTTAGTGGGGGGTCGCTTCTTGAACACATTCAGGGAGATTTATAAGAATTTTTCGGAATAGGGGTTGATGTAATTTTTTTTAACCTCAATTCGCAACCCTTGTGAATTTTATTTCGGCTTTGTCAACCCTTTTCGATAATCCACTATAATTCGGCGATTTATCGATCTTGCGGTAACCAAAAATGTCGCGTTACCGTTTTAACGCAAGGGTTGATGTGGACTCGGCTTAATAATGTGGCTGGCAAGGGAACCGATATTGCGCAAGGCTAACCGGCTAAGCTGGGTTTCCGTAACTGGGTGTGGTAGTCAAATTTGGGTTTGAAGTACGGATCGCGCGACATATCGTATTTTGCTGATAAGGTAGGGATTCTCGTTAATTACCTGGGAGTAATTACCTATGTGAAGACATTGGGAAAAATGGAAGGTACCTTATTGGTATTACTTTGAAAATTTCTTTACTTTCTTTTTCTTCGTAATTTCACACTGATTCTTGTTCCAAAAATTATTTTCCGTTTCTCAATCGTTACGTCACTGACAACGACGGCGATTGGCTGCGTCCGAAGAATCGCACTTTTGTTCTCGAAAAAAAAAAAAAAAGCTCTTCGCAAGTATTCAAAAAGTATTCACAGCACGATTCAAAAATGATCCTAGGACAATGGGATACTTTGAATTTGTGAAAAGCTCCCAAGTGCTTTCTCCCTTGTCTTGTATCGGAGAAAAGAAGATGCGCTGAAAAAAAAAATATTTGAAAAACTTTTATGTCTACACCATAGTTTTTCATATATTGACAATTAGCCAGAGTATCGCTGCTGATAGAAATTTTCATAAAAACAAAAAATCCCTCTCAGCTCCATTTCGCTGAATCCTTTCGTAATTCCACGTGTGTTTGCATAAAAAGGGATGCGTCGAAAAAAAAAAAAAAATTTACAATTCGCACGAAATCCGTAAACAAATTTTCAGCTGTGCGCTTAATCTTTAGTTATTGTCGTGGAAATTTCACGAATTATTTTGACGTATCGTCAAATACAATTTTTTCATGTCAAAAATCCACACATCGTCCATTAAAATAGTAACAATGAAATAAAAAAAATTTTCACAAAAAACCGTATAAATTTTCACGTGCTTAGTTCCCTTGATATTAATTTAAGGTCAACTTATCCCATCTGGGGTCAGATCGTTCCATCTACCCTTCTGACCCTTAACAACCCTTAAGGTCGATTGTAGAAAAAGTAGCCCGAGACGTACTTCGACGCGGACATTAATTCTATTGAGAAACTCGCATAGCTCGACGGTAACGACTCGCGAGTTTCTTTTTAATGCTACCGAGGAAAAGTGCTCAAGTTTATTTATCCTGTCGTAAATAGAGGAAGAAAAAAAAAAGAGAAATAAAAGGTTGAGAATTCTAAGCGAGGATTCACCGAACTTCGAAAAGTATCAAGCCCCATTGAAAGCGACTCCCTTCTCCCTTAATCTAATGTACGTACGCAGATGCACAAGAAATACAGCGATAAAAACATCTTCCCGAAGATGTCAAAGTGCGATAACAGCTGAGCTCTTCCGAGCCACTTGCCAGTCCCACCTATAAAGATCTCAACCTTTTCTAACAACCTTCTAACACGCACCTTGTGTCTTCGCTGCCATAAGAACCTGCCGCACCTTTCACCCTACCTCGTGAGGTCACTAAACTTTACAAATTTTCTTTTTCCTTTTCTTATTATCTCCCTATACCCTGTCTCAGGTATATATATATATATATATATATATATATATATATATTCACCTGATAAGAGCGAATCTTCCGCAGTGTCTATTTAATTAAAAAATCGTATACGACAATTCGATGTACAATGAAAAAAAAAACTATATATAGATATATATTCGGGAATCCTAAAATCGAAAGAGAGCTAAGCGCGGTAAATTCAAAAAGCGATAACGTTCCGCGTTAAAACGACGAAGAAACGTAAAACAGAAATAATATAAATATCTTATAATCGAGTCGATAAGTCCAGATCGAAGGTAAGAAATGATTAATTTTCTCAACTATCTGTCACTGCGATCAGCTTCGTCCATCTCTGTTTCTCCGACGCGAAACGAATCGTTAAAGTTATCCGCACTGGCCGCTTCTTCCTGTTTGATAGGTTCGTGCGGTTTAGTCGTAACCTTAAGCGCAACGAGCGGCCGGTTATCCTGGCGTTTTAGCCTCTCAAATGGTAGAATAATAAATGCCCCGCGCACGAGCGTCGCGCTTTACCCGCGGCTGCAGTGCGGATGCGTCGTAACGCTGGCTTAAGGCCAGACCGTAACTCCTGGTCGAGTTTCACGAGTGACGTGCAGTTATTGCGCAACACGCAGTTTCTTATCTGTATAATAAGCGGGCTGGGGCTACATGTATATTTACGTTTTGAGACAGGATAAGCGCTGGAGGAGAATTTTCACGAGTTCCGGACGTTTCACCCAAAGTGCCCTATAGTCTCTCTCTCTCTCTCTCTCTCTCTCTCTCTCTCGGTAAAATTTGTCTATACCTCATCCATGGTCCTCAGGAAGCTTCGTTCGAGAATCAAAAATATTAAGCTCGACCCACATGTAACGTAATGTTTTTTCAAATTATTTAACAATCTAAAAAGCAACGTCACTTCCGGTTACCCCCGGTACATAAAACTCTGGCACAGCCTCCCTCCCGTTAATACGAGCTCCCGTTACGTGCTCTTGGCTCGACGGCAATACCGGTCAATAAAATGAAACTCAGTTCAATTGATAGGGGTTGTCAATCGAAATCTCCCGCTACACTCGAGTACTTCGCCAATTGCCAATAATACAGATATACAGGGCCGCAGTGGCTGGTAATCGTTGGCCGATAACGCCAGTGAAAAATGATGCCTTCGGATACGAGACGCGCGAAAGACGCGCAGCATCCCTTAGCGGGGAGAAGAAAAATTTCAGGGAAGATAGATCATTCCGCGAGGATTCCTCTTGTGCATCGAGAGAGAACGGCAGCTGGAAGGAATAATCGGGGCAGACGTAAAAGGGGGGGGGGGGGGGGAGCAGGGCTGGAGTACCGGAGAAAGGGATACTCGGTAAAAGCATACAGGGTAATGGAGAACGATACAACGTCTCCATAACGGTGTGCTGTGGTACAAAGAGGGAAGAAATTTTCCGAGGCTTCTGCTAAGGGTGGAAATTATTTCAGGGGTGAGAATCGCAACTTTATGGATATGAAAAAAAAAAAAAAAAATTCCAATGTATATCCAGGATCGGACTTTATCCACGCATCCCTACATGGAGACCCTCCCTCCACCCCTTGACTCTTTCTCAATCTCTTCCCTCCCCCCAAGAGTCACGGGAACCACCAGGCACAACAGCCTCGTCCGGAAACTCGATCTTTCACGAGCACCGCAGGACCAGCTCGTTTGTGACGCACAACGGTGCGTGCAGCATCCCATACGGAGATTCTGAGTGACAAGATAATCCTAAGCAGCCGAACGAGCAGGAACCGCAGGAAAACTTTCTGAACGCTTTTCTCGAGTTTTCCAGCTGACTCCATCGGTCCATCTTCTTTCCCCCCCCCCCCCATCCTTCAAATTTTCAACATGACTATAAAGCACGAAAATGCCTCATGGCTTTGGTCCTGACTCTGTCATCCACG
>JASANN010000004.1:2398686-2422400 GCA_031762395.1 Calameuta pygmaea | reverse complement strand
TGATCCCCCCCCCCCCCGCCCCCCCCCCCGCCCCCTCAAGTCTCGGTCACTCGACGAACTTTAAATCCCAGTCAATTTGGACCAAACGCCCCGATTCGACTCGTGTCTTTTCCACGTGTCGAAAAGTCATCTCGCATGCATCCAGTGTCATCTTTCGCGTCGCCATTTTTTCTCACGGATGCTGCGCGGGTGTCTTTGCTGTTGATATATACAGTATACTGAGGTAAAGACTTTAAGCTCTTTAACGCAACAGGGAGCTGCAGGCCACGTGATAAATATGCATCGGAGCTTCCCCACCTACCGCCCCCCTCTCCCCCGATCCCTTCGTCCCCCTCGGTTATCTTCAGGAAAGACGCCCCAATTCCTTATACCTTTTTTTTCCGAATAATCGCTATACACCTTTACATTGAGTTCTCGCTTAACGAATGTACTTAAACTAACGTGGCCTTCGAGAGCATCGTGCACGTGGAGGTACTGCAGAACAAAAAGATATAGATATATGTCATACGGTTTTTATATATATGTATATAGGTCTCGGTATATCTATGTATATATATATATATATATATATACTGGCAAGAGTACCACTGCTCTGACACATTTTATGTATTTTCTTTCCCTGGAGTTACGAGTGTCGTTACTATTTACATATATATATATATATATATATATATATATATATATATATGCCAGAGGTATCCGTTTTAGAACTGCGCAACTTTTCCGAGAGAATCATCCCCTTATTTATGGGACGCTGCTAAATCTTTCATTTATACACTTAACTCGTTACTCACCCTCGCTTAAATTCTGAGAAGTTTCGCGAAAAGCTTTTGTTAAATAATTATTCGTATACCCGATTGTGATACGTGCACAGAAATAGGATCTTATGAATAGGGATGATATTTCTGTTTAACTGTTTCATCTGCCACTCCACCCCTCCCCCCCCCCAGCTCCTCCACCCACAAGCCCGCAGCTACTAAACCACTGAGATTTCCCGATAATATTCAAATATGTAGGAGCTTTATCGCAAAACGGGAAATAATGTAAACAGACTATATCTGACTGATAAACTCGAATGAAACGACCTGTAGATATGCATAGTTTGCTGAACTATTATGAGCGCATTCATTCGGGAGCTTAACGTCGAGCAAACGAACAGGATAAGGTATTAGTGAGCTTTTTTTGAAAAATAAATCCCAGGACGAAACGAAAAATTGATCGGGTGGAAGCCGTTAAGGAATTGGGCAATTGATAAGAAATATGTTATCAGTGATAACAGATTTATTTGGGTTAACCGTTACACCGGTTGCTTGAATTTTTCTTGATTGCTAAGATACTTTCGGGGTAGATAAAAGCTCGCGAAAGAACCGCGAGACAAAACACGAGCGCAGGGTTTCGAAAACAAAGGAAAAGCTCTTTCTGGACTCAGGACGGAATTTCAGTGTTTGGAAGAGACGAGTGCAGTAAGAGACAAGACCTAGTAGAGAGAGAGAGAGAGAGAGAGAGAGGGAAGATCAGGGAAAGACGTATGAGTGACAAAGAGGTACCGAGGCAAATTTTTCTTTTTGACGTTAAAAAGCTTCGTCCTGAATATCTGGATAGACCCAACCAAGTACCGAAGCTTTATGGATTTCCGAATATTTTGTCGACTCTTTATGTCGAGGCGTCTTCTTGGAAAAGCTTTGAGGATTGATTCTGAAATGTCACCATATCAGGGAGCAGCTTGCGAAACAGATTAGAGCCATTGTCTGAATTTTTTTTTGAAAAAGCTTCGTATTATATCGATATCACGTAACTTCGCCGAAGTAACGATAAAAATGGCAAGTATTACCTCTTTGCTGAATCGACTTGAGCTTTTTTTTTTTTTTTGGTGGGAATATGGCCGCCGCGGGGGCCCACGAAACAAATGATGATAGACTTCGAGCGGGCGAGGTCCAAGGGGCGCCTGAGGACCGTCAGGCCTACGGGAAGATTCTGCGCTGCTGATCTTCCGTCATTTCTTCAAGACTTATGATACTGCGGGAACGTGGTGAATTTTAAGTGAACCACTTTTCCCGGTTCCCATATGCTCTTTCCTGTTGGTGAGGATAAATTTAACTTTTACGAGAGCAAAAAGCTGTTTTTTTTTGGGGGGGGGGGGGGAAACGAAAAGTTCGTAATATCGGAAGAGTCGCGGTTCTCCGTTCGTGACTTATGACTATATTAAAAATCTGGAGATTACCCGTCGAATGAATGGGGGAAACTTGAGAAAAAAAAAAGTACTAGACGCTTGAACGGGAAAGACACTTACAAAAGTATCACGTATAAGATTTACCGTATACTCGGTATGCTGTACGATATGTCCGTGATAAATTTTTCGGATTTTTCGATTCGAAGTAGAAAAAATTGCGTAAGACCTATTTAAGGGCTGTTTAAGATATTTTTGACGTTTTGATAAGAAAAAAATGAATTTATTTATTTTAACGTTTCGTTGGCTATCGAAAGCGTCTGGTCACTTTGAGATATGAAATTTTGTTGGGGCTTTGAATTTTCTTAGAAAATTCTTGCCTGAATGCCTTACCTCGTGAATATGCCCACACGGATCACAAGGCAGAAACTTTGTATGCTGGATGCAAAGCGGAAGCACGGATAGAGAGGAAAGGGCCGGACGGGAAATAGATAAGGCCGTTTCTGAGCCGTTACACCGTTAGGGTATCTCGATAACGAAACCAAACGGCCAAACGGGCAAACGGCAAAAGCCCAACGGGCCGTGGCCTATATATGTATGTATGAGGACGAAACGATGCTTATAAAGAATTTTCTAAGTTTCCCTGGATACTAAAAAGGAAATCGAATTCTCTCGCTAGAAAATTCTCTTCTTTCACTCTTGGTACAGACTCTTGGCTATAGAATAAGGAGCCAGGTCTATTCTCTCTAGAAATCGGAAATTGCTTTCACCAAGAACCCACGACGACAGAGTGAAACCTCTCTTTTACGTGAAATAATCTTTTTTTTTTTTCTTTTTATATCTCAAGCCGTTTAATTCAAGATGTTTTTTTGATAAAAAAATAATTTTTTGTATTATTATTTTTTTTTCGAAAGACATCTCTTTGTAGTACAGGAAGAGGGGGGGGGGTAAAAGGATCAGGGGAAATTACTTAAAAGTCCTTCTCCAGGGATTACATAGGCTCCCTTTAAGTAGTCGATGGAAAGACATTGGAATTGCTCAAGGGTTGAAAGGGGATGAAAGTATAGGGGGTCAAAGGGCAACTTTTATTCTTGCCACGAGCCACAATAACTGTCTAATAGGCACCTGGTCTCAAGTTTCCGGTTATCCTCAGTCTCGAAATGAACTTCCGGTAGCCTATGAGTCAGGTTTTATTGCGACCCCAAGGAGTCAAGTCAAGGTCAGCAGGTCAAAAATTACAGCGACTAATAAAAGGGAAGTCGAGAACCGAGGAAACACATCGAACCCTAATTCAATGAGGGTTTACCGTCCCAACATCCCGGATAAGGAAGATAAGAAAATCTTCTTATCTTCCTTATCACTCGTCCCATTTCGTCATAGAGACCTATAACTTGATTTCACGAACTATCTAGTCCAATCCTCTGAGTAACAAGACTTTTTAATGGCACTATAAAAATCCTGTAATTTTTCATATTCTAAGTAAAATCCAAATGGGGACGTCGTTAATGACGTCAGCTACGGTAACGCGCCGAGGATCCACTAGCAGCTGAACTGCGCGAAAGAACGAAGAGAGAGAAAGAAAAAGAAAAGAAAAAAAGTAACCAAGGGAGAAAATGGCGTTGGAAAATGGATAAAACTAGAAAAACTTTTTAACAGTTACAGAGAGAGAGAGAGAGATAAAAGTTTAACTAGGCGATGACGCAAGAGTCCTCGGAAACACTCGGAAGCCATTCGCATAATTCGTCGAGTGACAGAAAAGTTTTGACCTTGGAATCGTCATATCAATTATTTCGCCTCCCTACCGTCCACCGTGATAAGAACGTTCGCCACCGGTTTGAAAATTTTAATCGCATAAATTTCAAAATTCTTATCGCACACCGTAAATCCAAACCGTAATAATTTCGTTTCTATAAAAAAAAAAATTACCGTAACGGCATAAAGGCCCGTAATTGTTGACACAGCTTCCGGAAATGAATGACCTTAATTCGATATATTATCGTTGCAATTTTAACCAGAGAAAGTGAACCCGGCTTTACTGAACTAGGCATAACCGAACGCCGATTGGTCAGTTTACTCGCGTGACAGACGACGTTCACGTCGGATTTAACGTTTATCCCACAGCTGGTTGAACCCTCACACAGTTTAGCCTTGACGCGCGCGAATCCTATGCTGACGAATCTCCCTCGCCCTTTGACCCTCTTACCTGATACGTCTCTCCGCCCTTTTGGGAAACCGCCGAATAATCAGGCAGCTCGAGTGACGCGAATCAAGAGCCCTGGCACTTCTCTGTGTGGTTCGTCCAAATCCGAATAATTATCTATTGCAGAGATATGCCTCCAGGAGAATCGATATGCCTGACTCCGTGTTGGATAGCAGATGCAGCGATGCACTATTGCACCTGCAGCTGTTTGTTATCCGAGTGCATTATTCGGTCTACATGAATATGCTAAATACTTTGAACTGCATCCGACGTGGACAAACTACGGTTTTTCATTTTTTTTTAATTAATTTATTACACATGTTTTCCAAAATTTTTTGTTCACTACCAGATATCTTATCGAGAGAAAGGATCTTGAACCCTGACCGATAAGCCATAGCGGTTGTGCACCAGGTATCTCGTACAGAAAACTGTCAAGGGTAAATTCGCCTTCAGTTGCAACGATATGCATTTTTTTAGCGAAGAAATATTTTACTACGTTATATCAGACTCAGCGTGCTGTAACTTTCGTCAGAATTTTCCCCTTTTTTTCAGCCTCGGCTGGGACCCTTGCGAAATTTACTAAGGTATTTGCGAAAGTTCGATTTTCGATTCTTCCCATTGGACTCGTTACAAAATACCTGGGTGCTTTGTCATTTGATAATTTAAAAAAAAAAATCTTTTTTTTTTCACCACTATAGTAACTCGCTTTGGGCTTATTCGTAATGCGATATAGTGATATTTGCTCAAAAGCCAAATTAAGCTCAGCTTAACGCATCGCAACAGAGCATTCCTTATCCTTATCTTCGTTCCCCAAGGACACTTGAGAAAACTCCTTTTTTTTTAAAAAAAAAAAAAGTTTAACGCGTCCCTCGCGTGTGAGATTTTTCATTAGCAATTCAATCGATATCCGCTTTAAAGATGATTTATTATCAGCATCCAAAATGGACCCACATCGATCCTCCTTTTCGTTACTAGACAGCATCAAAATTGTCTCAATACTTTCTCTCCGGCTTCCCAAAGTAAACCTTAGCACTCTTTGACGACATCGTGGATTCTGTAACTGGACCGGATCTCCCATTACAGCTACAGATATAAGTAGTCAAGTTCCTCTACGTTACAGACTCGAACCTTTATTATTTGCTTCTACGGTCGGCACGATCTCAAATTGACCCTAGGATCCGCATACGAATTCTCGAATTTCATGAAGAAAGCGCAGCTTTGCAAACCGGACGCGGAACTCGAATCCCTGTGGATCGTTCGAGACCGTCTTCGTTTTATTAAGGCCAAGAATATCCGCACAGCTATATCTATATATATACATCGTAGCTGCATACATACAGCACCAGTAAACAATGCGAGCAGCCAGCTTTCCTGCAAGTTGGCAATCCTGTCAGGTAGACCAGGAAAATAACGTCCTGCGCTAAAATACAGTCGCGCAGATATGCGTGCGCGAATTTTTTAAAATTCTTAAATATCCACGTTAAAAGAAAAAAAAAAACACCAAAAAGAAAGACAAGAACGAATAATTTACGTCAAAGGAATAAATTATCAATTTTCAGAACACTTATCGCCAAATGAAAGTACATGACGTTTCTGCGTTACACGTTTCCTCGAATTTGCATGAGAAACGATGCAGCTGCGATGTGTATTTAGACATTATTATTACTGTACGTTGAATTGAGAATGAACCTTGTTTATTTTCTTTTTTTTTTGGAAAAAAAAAGAAATAATATCCATATTGCAAATTACCGAGAACAACGTAAATTCAGCCAGTGTACTTTCTCGAGTGCATTTAGCTCGGGGCAGGATGCATTTAGTTGCAGCTCGACACCTCTCGAAACTCCATGGTTGCGTAATTGCGCGAATTTTCATGTAATCGCGGGAAAGGAGTCTGCGATTTCTGAATAATCCTCGAAAGTATTATCGCACTGTGAAAATACGAAATGATTACGTTTTCCATATATATATATACTATATACATAAAAACACGTGAAATTGTTTTCCGCCATTAAGGAAACTCCAGCGCCAGGTGCTTTATGGGAAATTACCTGCATAGGGAAATAAAAAAGAAAAGTTTCAAACATCGATAAAAAAGTACAGTCCGTTCGAGTATGTTCTTTTAATACACACAAAGTCCTTTCCGATGACACTGAGTCGACTACCCAGGGACATCTGAGCTTTCATATATATATATATATTTCTCTTTCTGTCGCTCTCTATATATAGAGAGAGAGAGAGAGAAAAGAGATGAGTACAATCGCGATAAAAAGTTTTCTTTATCCCAAACCACCTGCCCGTCTCTATATACTCGCTTAGTATTCAGTCAGTAGGAGGATGCGGGATCCTTGATGACATTCAGGATATCCTTTGGAATATCGAAAAGATGTCCTACGGTAAGAGGTTAGGCATGTGCCTTACTGGCTGTACATATAGGTATACCTGAACTGTGAGTAAAGCGTAAGGACTTTGACGGGACAGTCACAAGATGGCAATAAATTAATTATCAAGAAGCTTTCGACCATCCCCTCTTACAAAATTTCACCCTAACCTCCCTCATTTGATTTTATCTTTTCTCACCTCTGTCTGTGTCTGTGTCCACGGAGAGGTGCAGCTTGCAAGTTCACATCCCCCCCCTCTCTCCCCCCACGTTGGACCCATTAGGATAAATTTAGTCCTAGATTAATATTAATGGTCTCTCCGTGAAACCCATAGTCCTTGGACCTAAGCTAGAAACCTGTGAAAGCTTCAGGAGTGACCCAGGAACCCCTAGGGGTCAAACTGTAACCCCCTGGAGAAAAGCAACCCCTTTTTTGTTGCAAAATTTTTTGTGTAGAATTCTGCATTAAAATATTTTTTTTGCAAAAGACTAACTGCTCCTTACTGTAATTAACTGCTAATTTTTTTTATTGAAATTGTCCGATAACCCCGTCCCCCCCCCCCCCCCCCTCCTACTGATCAGCCTGATATTTGATTCGTTCCCTCGGGAATTTGACTTATCGGATTTCACGGGTTAAGTACGAAGTCAATGGTAAAAAAGGAGAAACGGATTAATTCTAATAGATGTAGCTGGACGATACAAGAAAGACAATAGTATTGTGTTCCTGGTGAAAGCAAATCCTCCTTTAAGCTAACCTATCAAATCCTGTAATTGTCCTTCGAGTCATACTCGCTATTTGCTAAGGTAGCTTAATCTCACGCAATTACTCCTACATTATTACGTATTCTGGGCGCTAACAAAGTTTCACGTCGTTCGCCGTCGTCGTTCTTGGAGAGAGAAAAAAAAAAGACATTTTAATTCTCTCGTTTCACGGTCGAAGAGATGCAGTTAAGTTTTTAAGACGGATAAAGTGTAATCTGTGAAAAAAAAAAAGTTGAGTCAAAAAAAAAATTTTCAAGTCTCGCAATAACTCGCTAGAATATTAATGACTGTATATATATATATATATATATATATATATACAGGATATATTTATCAAAAACTTGAAGTTTTTCAAAATAAATCCATTGGCACGAACGAAATTGCATATACAATTTGGCGAATATTTTGGATAAAGGAAAAAGAGGGATGTACCTGCCATTCGACAAGAACATTTTAGCCTCGACGAAGGGGGGAAAAAAAAAAAATATTCCCGTGGGACACAAGGATCGTGTCTGGAGGTGGGGACGACGTAAAGCTTATCCGAACGCCGTTGAAATTTGCACCCCTTTGACAGGAGACTCGAGTTCGGGCCAAGAACGAATCTGCTATTCGATTTGACATTTTTCGAGCAAATACTTTTCTCCAATCACGGTTAGCCTTTACGCTTTGTTGCGCCCCCCTGTCGCTCCTCTACGCTTCGCCCCTGAACGAGGAATAAATCGAGCCGCCAGTGGCAACGCGAGAGATAGAAAAATTTGGATTTTCATATTTTACCACTCGCGTAATCGGATCCCATAGAGGGAACGAAAATACGAAGGGAATCGTAAATCTGCGATTTTTCCTATCGGCTTCGATGCAATTCTATTCACCATTGTGAATCCCCCTTTAATACCCTAACCTTACCCTACACCTGTACGATACCGGCGTCGTTCGATTCCTCAGGGAATTACGATCGAAAACGATCGATCGATTATTCATCGAATCACCCGTTACCCAGATCGATTTAAAGAGGCCCCTTGCTACCGGGAAGCAAGTGTATTCAGTCTTGGAAATGCAAATGTATTATTAGACGGATCCTTAGGTAACGTCACTATAGGGACAAAGACGGGACGTCAGCCCTTTTCCAACTGCTTGACAGTAGGAACCCCTTTGCCAGGACCCAACGCTTCGTCCCTGTCTGCGCAAGACATTCCATTATGCCGCACCCCCATGAAACCCTCGTGCACTTTTGAGAAAGGGGCTGAAGCCATGGAGGAGACAGGGGGTAGCTTTTTCGAAATTGAAAAACTTTGCTCTCCTATTCTCTGACGATCTTCCGTGTGAAGAAGGTCGAGAATGTATTTCGGAGGATTTAAAAAAAAATTTTTTTTAACAGGATCGAATCAAAAAACCGCACATGACGTCGTTCGATCTCGATGATCCAAGATCTGATGTGTTTATTGAAAATATCATTATATCTATAGATATATATAATGTAAGTATACACAGGGGCGCGAGGGTGCAGATATTTATGCGACGATACGCAAAGAATTTTTGTAGGAATAATAATTAAAAAAAATATGTGACGTCACGAATCCTCGTTACATCCCTGAAACGCTTATCTCGTCCCTGCTCATCGGTCTGTCAAGCAACATTATATTTTTGAAAATTTTATTTCCATCCTTTTACAGCTCCCGCTGGAGCCGCCTGTCCCGCCGAGTATAACGGGTGTAAAATGAAGTTTGGCACTGGCGAAACGTCTGTCTCGAAATCATCCCTTAACCAACAATGTCGGGGGTCACTCGGCTGTCTTCCTCTGACAATGGCCGAGACAGGAGAACCATCGGCGTTTGTTACGTATAACAAAGGGATTTTTCAGTGGCTCAGAAATGGCGAAACAAAAACGCGCTTTTGTCACACGGGACTCTTTTTTTTTTTTTCTTTTCTTTTCTACGGTTCGCCGCCGATATATTCGTTACTGTCACGATTCTTCGTATCGCGTCAGAAACTGATATATTTTTCTCGGACATCCGCGTCGTAGAGCGATCGACGTTATAAATTTGATTCGTGTACGAAAATATTCATTAAATCGTACTGGCTTACTCGCGACTCCCCCCTCGAGAGGGACCTTGAATCGATAAGATAAGAATTTCAAAAAATTTCAAGATACAACGAGAAGGCTGAATTAACTGTCTGAAACGAATGATTTTAGCTGAAAAACTTTATAAGTAAATTTACTTGGTCTCAATGTTTTATAACAGATTCGAAATTTCATGTCAAATACATATATAGACTACGTTTAGCATAATTTCTCATTTCCCACGTAATTACCTTAGCGAGTAATATATTAAACTTTTCCCACCCAAATCCCCCTAACCGAATGACCCGAAGACCCAGAAGTAACGATAAGACGAAATAAAAATTTTTCAACAAAGCAATCTTACCCACGCAATTCCATTTCCTCCTGTTTCAGGAAACGTATTCGTGATAGCCGCCATTTTGCTCGAGAGGAATCTTCAGAGCGTAGCGAATTATTTGATTCTTTCGTTAGCGGTTGCCGATCTGCTGGTCGCCTGTCTCGTCATGCCCCTGGGTAAGTTCAAACGTATTTAAAGTGCACAGCGCATGCGCCTCCTTGTCCTCATCAACGAAGAGTCCTGCCGTGCTAAATGAGAATCTAAGTCGTTTTAGTGTGACGTTCTTGACAGGAGCCGTGTACGAGGTGTCCCACGAGTGGGCTTTGGGTCCTGAGCTCTGCGACATGTGGACAAGCAGCGACGTCCTTTGCTGCACAGCATCCATCTTACATCTGGTGGCTATTGCTTTGGACAGGTCAGTTTGAATGTCGTTTGGAGCTATCTTTCATTTCCTCTCCTATATTCATCCTTCTCTCTCTCTCTCTCTCTCTCTCTCTCTCTCTCCTTAGCTTCGTTCGTCTCTACCTAACCTATCCAAAGGCACCGGATGAAATCCTCTTGAATTCCCTCCATGGACCATCTTTTAGCATTGTACCTATGTTGATTGCAGTATGCACAGTTCCTCTGTGACATCTGCCGGACGTTATCCTGATACATAATGGCGACGTTTGTCATCTCCGCTCAGGGTAACGTTCCGTTCTCGAGGTCTTTTAAAGCGGAAACGTAAGTGGAATTCACGCTGGTCGTGACTCGCCTTAGAAAGTCCTTACAGAAAGGAGCACCAAGTACCAATATATATACAACATGTAATATGTTAGCACTTTGCAACTTCCGGGAGGAAAATTTACGGGCGGTCATAATTCAGCAACTCCGAAGAACTTTTCGAAGGAATTTCAACCTTTCGTTTGCAAGGGTGGAAAGATATTTTTTTTAATTCGCTACGATGCACCAAGAATTTTTTATTTATTACTACACACCAGGTTAGCCTAGCCTTTACGTGGACACGTACGTACAGAGCTTATCGGGTAAGATGCTTAATACCAATTCTAGATATACCGCGCGTACAAATTTATATATATATATATATATAGGAAAATGAAAACTACCAAATTCGGTTCGAGTTAGGAAAACTATCTCAAAATGGGATTTACACGGTCAGCGAAGCGAATGCTTTTGGAAAACTGTTTGACTGGAAAGTTTCCTGATATGAAATCCAAATTTCTACGTACGTGAATGTACATGATAAAAATTGTTACCTTATTGGATTTTCAAAAAAAAAAAAAAAAAAAAAATTCACTCCCCTATCCTGGGACAATATCAAAATCAAAAACTAGTCTGAGTTATGGAACAATTTGTCGGTTCTAACGGAAATGGGTATTGACATTTTTGAAATGGAAAATATCCTACCACCCCCCGCCTCACCCCCCTTTTTCTCATTCTACCACGTCTACGCGCGCATTATCTATGGGTTGCAACTTCGATTCCAGGTTCGAATCTTCATGTTCAGTGCACTTTTCCACTTTGATCGAGAACCGTGAACGATAACTTAAGGGCTTTGTCCTCCGCGTTCCTCTATGGCTATACAGGGTGTTACATCCTTTTTTTTTTTTCTAATTCTTTTTTCTTTCTCAATCAGCTGATAAATAACATTGATCTTTGCATACCAGAAAATTTATACGGAACAGGGTTACCACCTTCATGTAGGATTATTAAACGGAGCAGACCTGAGCACTGTTTCAATAACGGAGTATCGTCTCCAGAGTTCGATGAAAATACGCCTTGAGCCATCATCTGGTCCACCCTTCCCACTTTCGTCTAGGTACACGCCGTCGGGATATTGAGGTTTGCTGAAAAGGGAAATTGCATTGGTTGCGAGGAACTCTGACTCCTTCGAGCGTAAATCATCCCAAGACGTTACGCTTCTGTTCGTAGCACGTGACCTTAATTGCATAATTACCCTTTTCCTTGCGCCTTGGACCGTTACGGCCACGCCGTCGTTATTATAACCTCCAATGTAATTCCGAACTGTTCCTGGAGGGCGGGTAGAGGGAGAAATAGGTGGCGCTGCCATTTTATACGGTGGACCGCGGATTAGACGGGATAATTAATTAGAACTTCCTGGCATTAAGTTATCTTGCTTACACGGACTGTACCGGGATTTTTATGACTGATAAGATATCAACGATGCGGCTGAAGTTATTATGATACTTTTTTTTTCTCCTGTGTCAAGTTACGTTATCTCGGGTCACGTCAGGTCGGTTTCTTAACCGGTGAACGACTTGCACGAGCAATAAGCAGTTAATGAGCCGAACCAGAGAATATCTCGCCCAATTAACTCGACAAGGAAACGCGTTGGACGATTTAACGTATGTGTCGCTAATCCTTTGTACACGGAGAGACGAGGGACGACAAAGCCGTCTAGATAAGTAAAAGTGTATAGGAAGTGGATAAGAATATATATATATATATGTGGGTGGGTGTAAAAAAATTTTACATACAATATAGTGAATAGAGGGGGTGCAAAAATTAAATAATAAAAATTTTTGCATCGACTGTCCTTTAGTAACTTATATGGTTGGTAAGAGTGCGCATGATAGCGACTGATATTATCGGCGTGAATTTAGCCGTGAATCATAGCTAATGCAATGATAAAAGTTGCGAATGCAGCTTAATTATGAAATATGGGAATTTGTGGTTTTGAGTAAAAAAAATGGGGGAGGAGGGGCACAAAGCTTTTTAACGGTATAGGAACAAAAGAGGTAAACAGTGAGAAATAAAGTTAAAGGGGGTGGGGGGGGGGGGGGGACGAAGGAGCGATGACGCGCACGAAACTCTCCGAGTGGATTAAACGGAATGATAAATCGGCAGCGACTATTTTTCTCCTCTGATTTAAACTTTTCTCCCGTGCCTAGGGGATTCTGGGTAGTTTTCATGGGAATCCAACTCGGACGATTTTATAAGGGTTGTGAAAAAACAGTGCGAGTATATAAATTAATTTTGAATTCTCTAATGAGTTTTTATTATATATGTATGTCGGCTGTTGGCTTAATTAGAAAAGTTTTTAACTCGTGGATTTTTCGGGAAATTTTAACGTTAATAAATCTGGCTGATAATAATTTTTTTTTTTTTTTTTTTTCTTCATAATCTTAAATAACGCACGGAGTGGGTGAAAATTGGTCGGAACGGAAATCCATGCTTGTTTAATTTCAGTTGCTCGGTGTGGTTGGTTACCCTGAGATTAACGAAGAGGGGGAGATCAAGTTTCTTTGTAAAAACTAATGAAAATGTCAGATTCGTAAAACGTCAAAACGAGACCCCAGGCAAATTCAGTTTTAAGCTGCTTCGTCAAGACGGCCGAAAATCTTCTGAGTGTGTCGGAAGGGTGAAAGACTCATCGACCGAGACACCTAATTAAGAAAAGGTGAAAAGGTCAATTTTCATAGTGATACTTTATCAGCTTAAAATTGTCTATCCTACTCTCTCTCTCTCTCTCTCTCTCTCTCTCTCTCTCTCTCTCTCTCTCTCTCTCTCTCTGACCTATTGTCTGGATTTATCCTTCGAAGAAAAGGCGAAGATCTTCTCGGCCTCAGAATTCCCTTATCAAAGTTCCTCGGACAAACTATGGCAAGTAATTAGTAAAGTTTTACGTAATCTATGAAATATTGAAGACTCGTGATGTTATTGTTATTATTGTCGGCATAATAATAAAAAAGAAAGGGTATTACCTTGTTGTCTGTTTTATATGAAAAATGGAATCCTTAAAGTCCCCTCTAGCTCCCTCCGAAGGCTCTTTCCAAGGTATTTTGAGGGGACTCTTTAACTCGTGGCTGCTTATGGCTTCTGGTTGACCATTCGCAGACGGTCGTTTACATGACGGCTCCCGTGAGAGAATCTTGATGGCTCCTGAAAGGGCCGTTTCCAGTATCGTCGTTACGCCTTCTGTGCCAGCAAACCGATAAGAGTCTGACCGCTCTTTCTGCTTGATAACCCTCCAGACACTATAGCAACAGAGCCAAGCATCTATTTCTTTAGAATTGCACATCTTCCGCGTAAGCTTTAAACGAGACTTCAAGGAGGCCTGAATGAGAAACGCTCGGATGGTAACAAAGGAATTTTTATCCCGCGACAATCTGCAAACCGACCGATGGTAAAGTAGAGACCGGGGAAAAAATTTTCGTGCATGGCTCCCGAGAGGGCAATTCTTATTGTTGGTTTCATCGGAGTACGTTTCTTCGCAAAATGAAGTAACAAAGAGGCCCATTGGGCCTCGGAACGAGAAGGACCGATGGGAGGAAAACCGAAGGAAAGAAAATGGAGAAACTGGCCTTCCCGGTACCTTGAAAAAGTTGGAGTTTTGGCGAGTCGCTACGTGAATACAGCAGTCATACGTCTTGACGTGACAAGGGGAAGGAAACAAGATACGTCTGCATGGAAAGAGGAAAGTGGAAAAGAAAATGAAGAATCTTTTCTACGAGGAAAAAAAAAGTAACGTTAAAGGAAATAACAAAATCTTATATGGTTTAACGGGGTAGGAACAAAAATAGCCTTGGATATTATTTATTTATATCTTTATCGCATTTATTCTTTTGAATATTTTTCTTTGTCCCTGTCACTCTTTCTCTTCCCTTCTACTTTCACCTTGATCAACACTCGCGATAGATGCCAGTAGATACCTGCAGTATGTACGCAGATAAGACGCTTATATGAACATTTCGAGAGCGAGACGCACTCTAGAGCTTCCTCGAAGAGCAGTGCTCGAGGATCGGCTGAGACAGAAAATAGTAGTGACAAAGAGAGCTAGAGAGAGAGAGAAAGAAAAAAAAAATGTAGAGTCGAGTCGCTGGGAAATTTGCATAAGATAATGGAAAAACGGGAATAGTTTCTGCATATATATATATATATATATATATACTACGAGTGCATATATATGTGTATATATGTATAACAAGACTCGTGGTTCTCCAAGCAATTTAACACGTGACCACCGCAACGGTATCAAGCTAAGTACACATGCGAATGTCCGGACGGGACTTTAGACACTTTGTAAACGTCTACGAGAACTACCCCCCAGTGGACGGTAGCCTTAAGTAAAAACTAAATAGAACGAAAATTAGTGAAAATTTCTAGTGGCCTAATATTCGCCAGGTATAGGTGTCTACTATGTTAGCTACCTAACCTGTCCCCAAATGAACCTTTTAGGGCAAAAGAACCCCTAATGCCTCCTGCGAAGATACTTCATGAATATTTCAAAGGAATTAAATTAACGAACCCTTAACAAGATACGCTCGAGGGTGAAAATCATTGTAAGAACCCTTGCAGGTTTTTTCAGCATGAAAAAAAAAAAGATGCATTTTCATTACTTTCTTCGAGATACCAAATACAGGGGTGGGGCGGGGAAGTTCAAAAATCGATTTTCGATTGCAATAAAAAATAAATAATTATTGACCATTTTCACCGGTAATTTACGTGTTGGATCAAACCTACGATTTACTAGGTAAAAACTAGGCTGCATAATAAAACTCACTAGCCGATAATTACGCAAGACGAAGGTGCGGCGAGCCGAAGTCGAATTACTGGAGGTTCGGCTTCTTCAAAGTATCGCATTATCACGCCTATCACGAGAGCCACGTGACCACCCACAGGATTACAGTACTTTTCTCATTTCCCTTGAACCTTCGTTCAGTCTGTATATTTCGATTAGATCAGCCGCTACGTTACTTCATTCTTTCTTATCGTAACTTTCTCGGCCAGCAACCCCCAATTTTACGATTTAGAAGTCCGCAGTCTACGTTGCACTTCCGGTGCAATAGACTAGGGGGGGGGGAGGGGGGTAGAGGCTCATTATTTGTGTCGAGAAAATTGCAGCTTGCACGACCAGAACGAGACTACGAGTTGCCTCGTGGTTCTTTGAGAAGTCGGAGTCGGTCGACGAGCATAAGGGGGGGAGAGAGGGGGGAGGTACGTCAGCGATTTCATTGTCTCAGGTAAAGCCTCGTGACACGTGGCGCGTCCGTCGGGACGCCCAGCCACCCCCCCCCCCCTTCCCGTCCTTCGGAGCCTCGACGACGCCTGTTCGCGTCCTACTTGTTTCGTCTAGTGCAGGGGATGTGGGATGAACGACAGTACTAAGGGTAGCATTAAGGGAGTCGAAGGAAAAAGTGAAAAAGGGTTAAACTGAATTTTAGTCGATTTAATAATTTTTTTGTTAAAATTAACGTTACGACTGGATCGCGGATTTTGAATTTTGAAAATACGAATTTGATATTATAACGTGTAAAAGCTGTCACTGCGTGTCACCGAATGTCTCAGGAACGAAAGCGTCCGGGACTCGTGGAGCTTTTTGTGTTGTATAGAAATTTGATGATGGATGCAGAATCTGAAGATAAAAAAAAAATGATAAGAGCTATACAGTTACATTTACATTAGTCGTTTCTAATTGGTCCATCGAGCGTCTCTGCTTTAAGTTACTAGGAAAACACGAGTGCCAGAGGCCAGTCTCCCTTTTTCCTACTTTCTTTCCTTTACTTTTTCTCTGTCGCACAGACGCACGTATATAGATATAGCGTACGCTCGAAAGTACTTAGAAACTGTAATCGATTCCAGATAATGGATAGGAACGCAATGGAATTATCGAGCGATTATGAAAGGGGCGAGTTCGTAGGGATGAAAGTAGCATTAAAACTAAGGGATGAAAGTAGAGAAATGATAGAGGGTCGTTCAAGCATCAGAAAGGGTCAGTTGGGTGATTTGAAGAACCCTTCTTCGGGTTGGACCAATAGAGTCGAATTAAGGTCATCGAATTCAGCCGTGGATAAAACAAATGGAAGAAAAGAAAAGAAAAAATTATTTCCTACCGAAGAGACATAGAAGCCGGGGTGGGTGGGTGGGAGGCCGGAAGATAGGGGGGGTGGTTGGGTGGGAGAAGAACAAAAGAAAACTTTTTTCACACGGGATAAAAAAATTGTCCAATGTGCAACCGTTATCGCACATACGTGTCACGTGTGCGCGCGAAGCGTAAATACACACGTTGAATCCGTGATGAAAATGAAAGGCCGAAGGGAACGTCAGGCTAAAAATTCGAAAATGTTTCGCTGGCTCAACGTTGATCGTGAATCGCGCACGTTGCGAACGCGCCGCGTCGAAATTCATTGGAGACACGTCAAACGAGGGATTTAACGAAAGCTTTTTGTTTTTACTCTCCTCTTTCTCTCCTTTCACCATTTCTTTTCACACGTGCGCATTTTTACGTACACCCACGTGCTACTGTCAAGTAATACAGGATAAGGTGTCGACGTAATTTTCAGAGTGACTGTACGACATAAATCGCATGGGATCGTAATCGTGCGAAAGACAAGGAGAAAAGATTAAAGATGCAGAGGAGGATGGCGAAGACAGTATCCGTGGGACGAAACGGGAGATGAAAGGCAATGAGAGGGTCCAGGGGTCCTGCGTATAAGGATAGCTGCATGAGGGATGATCAGGATGGTTTTTGATCTCAGCTACGGATAATCAGAGCGCAAGTAAATCGATTAGCCAAGTCCAAATCGAAATCCAATCTAACCACGAGTAGAGAATGGAGATGGCATTAGTGGGACACGTTTCAGTACCTTCGAAGTAACTTGGAATAAAAGCACCCTTGGAGTGACGCCTGCAGGGTGGGTTCGGTCGGTCGGTCTGCACGTTGGGTTGGGTTTAATCGGGCGAAAGCGAAGGAACAGCCGGACGGCGATATTCTGCGGCTGGAGAATGTGAAATGGCGATTGGAAGACTGCTGGGACGGAAAAGGCTACCAGTAAATGCAATCAAACCTCTTCGATCCCCCATCCTGAGAGGGACGAACCCTCCTCTCCCGTAGACGCAACCCTTAGGCCAATGAAGTCCATCCCTCTGCCGTCTTACCCTCTTCCGAGCGTTCGCATCTCTGCCACTTTCTGCTCCTCGTTACTTCAATTCCATTTGTGTACCTTGGAATGGACATTGGCAATGCGACCTAGAACAGAGTCGAGATCAGTTTTGGGTACGTGTTTTATTCTTATGAAGTCTTGTACCTTGGTCCTGGCTGATCGAGGGATGCTGAGCTAGGCCCGGGTAGATCAAGTCACTTGAGTTTTCTCTGATAGGGCTACATTTTTTTTATTGATTTCTTGCAATTTTTTTTATCAGTCTTCTCTCGGTCCACAGGTACTGGGCTGTGACCAACATCGACTATATTCATCAGAGAACTGGACGAAGGATCGGGCTGATGATCGGTGTCGTCTGGCTGGTGGCTTTTCTCGTGTGCATTGCTCCCTTGCTGGGGTGGAAGGATCAGCACTGGGAGAAGAGGGTGATACAGGAGAAGTCTTGTCTCGTCAGTCAAGATGTTGGATATCAGGTTGGTCCAGTGATTAAGATGCAGATGACATTGTGTTAATTTGCTCCGGGACCGATCTGAATAGATTTCGAAGATCCACTCCGTCCGATTGCATAAATTTAACTAATATTTTAATATCACCAATTGCACTATGACATAACAGTTCCAGGTGGCACTGACGTTTCCGAATGTAGAGAATTCGTTAACGAGTCTATGCCAATTGACCTTATTCACTTTTAACACTTTTTACAGTCGTTTGCAAAAGTTCACGGGAAACAGTTTCCGCGCTATTAAAGAATTGCAGAAATTGGTCCCCCATTCGAATTCCCGACTGGAGTATCAACAAAGCATTTTGCAATTGTTTTCGCGATACGCAATTCCATTTGACGTTCATTGTAACCTTCGTTCGAATATGGCGGCGATTTAAAACAAAAAAAAGTCCTTGTGCCGTTCAACGTTTTTCTTAACGTAATCACATTTTGATAGATCGATACGACATAACTTAAAAGTCTAGATTGGAGATCTTAAATTAGACACGTCGAAAATTAACGTGATAACGTATTAAATTAATACGTAAAATTATCGAGTAATCAGTGGAATTTTCAAGTTAACGATATAGTATGTATACAGTGACCCAAGACTTAATATTCTTTTACAAACAGTCGAGTCGTGAAATACGAAAGGCCGTAGTTTCCACGAACGGGGTATACAGTGACCGTGTCCTATTCACCTTTTCACTGTGCATTATTGTACGAGCCAGCGTGGCACAATTAGACATTCGCCATTGTTACTTTATAACAACAATGCCCATCGTGGTAAGCGGTTATTAATATAAATTAATGCCCGAGTCTACCGGGTATACCTTTCTATGTAATTGCGCGATAAGAATAATTAAAAAAAAAATAATAAAAACAACAACAAATATATTCGCTAAAATTTGATTATTTCTTCGCGCAGATATTCGCCACGATATCATCCTTCTATCTGCCTCTCTTCGTCATCCTGATCCTTTACTGGAGGATATATCAAACTGCGAGAAAGCGCATCAGGAGACGAGTGGGACAGCCAGCTAATGCAGGTCAAGGTCCTAAAAAAGAAAATGAACAATTAATTAATTAATTAATTCAATCTGGTATCGATTGGTTGAATTAAAAAAAAATTTTAATATTACAATATAATTTGTAGGAACTATAAAGACCATGGGAGGTGCACCACCGAGACCAATAGGAAGCAGTCATGCCGTTGGAGGAGCATTGGCGCAGGCACAGACTTCCGGTGGAATTGCTGCGGCAGTCGTCGCTGTAATAGGACGGCCGTTGCCGACGATATCCGGTAAACATGGATCCCGTTCTGTAAAATGGACAATTCCAATTCCATGGTATTTCGTGGTAACCAACTGTGGCGACTCTCTTGACACTGAAACTCCAAGGAAAGAATTAATGGACACTTCCCCGTCTTTCTTACCGCGTTGGCAAAAGCTGTTAAGCTTGTATCATAGGTACCGATCTTCCTGTGACTCTTTTTATTGGGACGCGATGCAGCTTGGACTGAAAAATTAAATAAAACTTTTAGAGGAGGATATATATATATATATTATGGAATTAAGTTTAGAGGACTCTGAGTGTTAAAGATACGTCCGCAGCATCCTTTGCGGGTTGACTGAGATTAAGAGATCCTTCGAGTGCGTTCTGTGTTAATTTACCTAAATGCAAAAAAAAAACTAGATTCGATGCTAGACCCACTATTGCTAGCTTGTTTAGGATTGAATTATCGCGTTATTTTTAAGGACACTTTGAGAACCGCCCTAAAGGCTTGTCTCGGCTCCTGTCGCGTCGGTGGGAAGGGGTCAGGTCGGCTGGAGAGAGAAATTTTATCGCGTTACGGCATTACGGGAAATTGCATTTGTCGGCGAATAATGGTGCGGTCGTCGTTTGCAGCATCGACGCGTAACCTGTTTAATAAAGCATGGGAAGATACTAGAGCAAAGCTCCATTCAATTTGAAGCCCATAAATAGGAGGACCAGAGAGAAGATGAGTTAAAGTAATTTTGAAAAAATTTTCCAAAAATTCATAAACTCGAGCGAGAGGGTTAAAAGGAAAAAAAAATAACAAAAGACGGCACGTGGCGTCGTGTGAAAGTTTTATTTACTTTCAGAAACAACCACCGCCTTCACGACAGTCAGCTCGACGAACACGTCACCGGAGAAGATGTCTTATCACAATGGCCTTGAGGCCGACCCCCCGACGTCGGAGGCGTCGCCCAGGCCGCCGGTTTCACGAAGAAAAAAAATCGCGGCAGATTCGAAACGCGAGCGAAAAGCCGCCAAGACCCTGGCCATAATTACCGGCGCATTTGTCGTCTGCTGGCTTCCGTTTTTCGTCGTCGCAATTCTACTTCCGGTCTGCAAGACGTGCAATATCAACGACTACCTCGTGGCCTTCTTTCAGTGGCTCGGGTGAGTCCCAAAGGAAACTACGAATAATCCTATTTGAGACCACTGTCTTTTTCACCGGAAGTGCTACGTCACTGGTACCACAGCCATCGACCCACGAAATTTCACGAAAGACTGCGTCAATGTCTCTAAACGATTATTTTAGTATCGTGATTCTCATTATGTTTCAGGTACTTCAATTCCACCCTGAATCCTGCGATCTACACGGTATTCTCGCCAGAATTTAGAAACGCTTTCAAGAAGCTCCTCTGCAGACGAAGAAGAAGCGTCGGAAGAAGAATGGGGGTACGACATTATATGTAGGAGTGGGTTTAGGGTGGAAAGGTTACATTTATTGTATCGTCCCAGGACTTGACACATGGAAATATGGACATACGTATACTAGTAGGAATTAATTATTTTTAATTATCGATTATCGATCCACCATTATTCCTATGTCCAATGTATTTAACGTGTAGGATCGTTCCAGGCTGGTGACAACATTTTTTCTAACTCGTGTTAGAAACTGGTAGCTTCCCACCCTCACTCGTTATCTTCCCTTGAGGCGTCCCGGAGGAATTTAACGACGGCTGCTGTGCATCCAAGCCTCATTAACTTCTCTTAATTGACTTTATCTCAGGTGCACGGGAAATCTTGTATCAATTTACTCGAGATTTGTTAAACCGTATCGCGCTTACTGTTTCCATGGCGGTGAACTCGCGAAAACCTTATCCGGATGCTAAACGGTTTTGATTGCAAAACTTTAGCTTCGGTTATCGCTGGAACATTTTAGTCGTAGCCAATTCAGATATTGGACCCTGCAATGTCCTGGCTCATCCGCGCGTTACTTCCGTTACGGAAATTCACTCGACTGACGTTTAGTATATTCCATGTAGAACTTAGCGGGGACCCATAGGACACCTAACGAAGCCGTTAACGTAACGCGTCTATCGTATCCTGTCCACTTTTTCTAATCTTTTGAAAAATTCTAATCTGTAAATAATTAATAGACACTCTTGACACGTAAATTACGAAACGTTATATTACTGTTCTTCATACCGCGTAGAGCTTTAAGCACTGCGTCTCGTGTTTTTGGAAATGTAAAAATGTGTACAGGTAATGCAAGACTAAATTTTGACGAACGACGATCTAATGGTGGTAATGGGGAATACACGTGTTTTTTTTTTGTTTTTTTTTTTCTTTAGTGTACGATGAATGTAATTTTTTTCTATAGAAACCCATTTTTCATTTTCTGTAATATCGTGTGGGACGAATATTCGATACAAAAAAATTTCTTTCGCGAAGAACGTAAAATTTTTGTTAAAAAAAAAAAGACTGTCGGGCGGATCAAACGTATGTGTAGATTCTCTCGCGATTGAATTTTGTCAATTTTTCGATAACGAAAGGTTTGATTCGTCGAGCCTGAAATTTTTATCCGATAAAATATTTTTCCAGGGTCGTCGCTTTTCTTCGCTGAAATTTCGCGTGTTAAATTTTTGGTAATAAAAAAAAAACCTTTGATCCTGTACGACAATTATCACACACTGCCAACGCACAGTTATACATATAACTTAACCGCAAACGACGTAAAGACCACGGATCATGGGTAAAAAAAAATATCGAATAGAGAAAAAAAAAAAGCGTTACGAAATTTTCAATCGAGTAACGCAACGCGCGATTGCCGTATCGGAGCGAAGGCGATACGAAAGATCGTCTGATAAAATTCAATCGGCAAATAGCGAAGGCCATCCTGTGCAGTGCGAAAAATAGAAATAAGCAGAACCGTGAACTACAGTATTTTCTGGCATAAAAATCAGGGCTTAACTTTCCAAAAAAAAATATCTCATTCCCAATCCGGATATCTTGAACATTTAATTATCCCACAAAACGATCATAAATTGCCCGGTTAAATTTGTCCCAAGAAAAAAAAAAAATTTGAAAAAGACGAATAGAGCGAGAGTGCGAAAGAAACAGGAAGTAGACAGGTACAATGAAAAAGAAAAAAAAAAAAAAAAAACCGAATCCCATCTATGGCGAGAATACCTCAGAAGCTCTCCTGAACTTGATGGACTATCTTGTTTGCCTACAACCCAGAATACAGATGAACCCCGGATAAAAAAGCATCTTCCCCTTAGGTCCCTTACAGGATAAAAGACGCTAGTTTCGAAGGGACGTCTGAAAAGTTTAATTAAGAAATTTCCCAAGATTCCTGGCGCAACGTTTTCAAAAAAAAAAAAAAAGAAAGTCGATCTCACGAACCCCCTCCCCTCCCCTACTTCTCGTCACACCCCCTGACTTATTTGCACTATTTCACAAAGTGCCCCCCCCCCCGGCCACTTCGCTCGGCGAGCTTTTCCTTCCATCCAATTTTACTTGACCTCTCGGACATTTTTCAAACTCAAAATTAATGCTTCGCCGTTAACGTTAAAATATCGAGACTGCGCTCGCTGCCGATGCAATTACCGTGGCATCTTCCATTATCCGTTGTCGGCAGTGCAAAAGAAAGCAGCAACAAAGGCATTAAACGAATGAGTCCTTGGTAATTGTTATTTCCCCCCCCCCCTCCTCTACCCTCTTTTTCCTTTTCTCGATCGGCAAATCCACATCGCGGCTTCCCGGCGCGAGATTATTTATCCCAGCGCGCCCCTACAGTCCCCTCAATTCCTGGGTCGGTTCCTTCATTCTTCCCTTTCATTCTTTTCATCGTGAAAACCATTCGAGCCTCCCCGAGCTTATCGGCTTTTCAAGGCCTTCGCCGAGAAGACCTCGCGGGATAAGATAACAAAGAAGAGGGGGAATTTTTTTCGCGAACGGATATCCTCGGTATCGTTTTCCACCGCGAGCCCACGTGAATGACGTTAATTGAAAATAAAATGAGAGCCGCCCCCCCTTTCTTTTCCTGGGGGGGGGGGGGGGCACGCTGCCACAAAACCATCGAAATATTATATTTCGCTTGGCATAATGTATCGAGGTCGCAATTTCCGGTCTGACGACCCTTCCCGGTGTGGGCGGGGGGGGGGGGGGGCG
>JASANN010000004.1:2360569-2390480 GCA_031762395.1 Calameuta pygmaea | reverse complement strand
AGACAAATGCGAAATTTAAGTCGATATATTTTTTTTGCGATATAAATAAAACTGCATTTCATGACCGTGAATGGTTTTCCGGGAAAAAAAAAAAAGATATTGCTAATTATCGTCGAGCCAACGACGGCCATTTTTATTCCGTCGTGCATAAAATCGGCAAATACGCGAATGACGATGGAGACAAATGCGAAATTTAAGTCGATATATTTTTTTTGCGATATAAATAAAACTGCATTTCATGACCGTGAATGGTTTAGGGGAAAAAAAAAAAGATTGCTTTTAAAACTGGACTTAATTTACGAGAATCTAAAGTACACAGGACCGAGGAGCTTCGAATCGTTGGCAGTGATGCAATTTCAATTGGTTCCCCTTTGATACCCTTTTTTCTCCTTCCTTTTCCATTTCGTTCTTCCGGGAGCTGCAGGAAAAGCCAACAGCTAGGGGAATGAGTGGCGCATCCGGAACTAAAGTAATTGAGTAAAAAGGAAAGAAAAATATATTCAGCCAAGTATAAGCCGAGCGGCTTTAAATCGACGTGTGCAATTTATCCGGTATCTAATTGCGTGCCGGAGCACAGATGAAAATTGTACCTTCGGATGCTGCGAATTTCAGATTAATAATACGTAATAATAATAGGCGATTAGGAGGTCGGACAATATCGAGCCTTTATCCTTCGATTGCGATTTACAAGGCAATTTTTCAAAGTAGACAAAATTCCAATCGAGTAAGGATAAAAGGTACGTGTGAAAAATGGGGAGTCTGGTATTACCGAGTGTTTTGCCGACGATCAGCGTCCCTTGGGAAAGCTATACAGGGTGTTCCGCTCGAGTTGGGATTTCGTGAAGGAGCGGCTGATATGCCGCCGGGTAGAGTGTGAATATAAGAAAAATGCAAACGCAGGGTGAAGCAATTCTTATCGAATATCAGTCCACTCTATTTAGGGGTGGTTTGCTCTCGAGATACGGTTAGGGTATACGCCAAGAAATAAGAAGGTACACATATCGGGAATCAATAGGGTACGAGTACTTTATATTGGAGAGTCTTCGTCAATATCCCCTCCCTTCAATTTCATCCCACCCCCCTTCCCCCTTCTCCGTCTCGCCCTTTAACCTTTATTCAATTTTCCGACACTCAACTCCCTGCGCCACCGTTTGTTTTAACCCTTGGAAAACTCCGAATACTCGATATCCACGTCTAAAGGGTAGTTCCACGAATTTTCATAAAGCAACACGAATCCTCCCCAAGATGCACCCGGTGATCAAAATCCACCCTCGTCTTTAACAATCAGCCAGTCCATGTAGCGTCAGAGTCACCCTGTAAAAAGAACAGGGTACAAACACCCACAAAAATAAATCTATACCCAAGTACCCAAACATAACCAAGATACAGTGAAGTGATCCTGCGAAAGCTCTAAATAAAGGGTGTACCGGCACCCCTTTGCCATGCAAGGACTCCCTCCGTAAACACTCCAAAAGAGACACTGGGTATATAGGCGCTCGGGGTGAATATCCATTAGACGCGGCAGTTTACCATGTAAATTTAATCTATGCACAGGTGTAAATTAAGAGCCCCAGGCGGAGCCACTGTCACCCAAAAAATTTATCTTTGTTCGCCACTTCGAGAACCATCCTGCCCTCTGTTAGCGTCGGTGTGGAGGTAGCCTAAGCTCTCTACGGTATGGGTGACTGAGCGGAGCGATGATACAGACTGCCGGCGATTTTATGAGCACGGGAAGGGGCAGGAGGACCAAGGGGTCAAAGGGTGGAAGTTATCAGAGCCAGGATGTTTCAATGAAAATGCAACAACCTCCAGACCAGATGTCGTGACGTAACCTAAAATGTTGACGAACAAAATTTTACCATCTCGCCGAGGACCTCGAGACAGCGAATCCTAAATGCTGCTCGTGATATTTTCTGGTTTCTAATTTGAAAAAATTTGCAGCTTCGTTTAGCACCAACTGTTTACCTTTTGCAAGATCATCAAGATTCCCCGAATGCTACGCGTGCCCGATGACTCCTCCAGATCCATATTTTCCTTATCTTTGCGCCATCGCGCCACGTCGTTTCGCCGCCCATCTACTCCATCTTATCAGTATATTTTTCCCTAAACGCAACCTCATTCACTCTCGAGGCTTCTTTACGATTATGGCAATTTCTTTCGCGATATTTTCAAGCGACCGATAAAACTTGAGGTTAGCCTTAAAATCCAGCTCAACGTTACGGATACGCGATAGCGTTAATTTATGAGAATTTCAAACCTGAACACGCTGCTAATTTTCGATGGTATTTACGTAAATTGATGTCATCGAATTAATTTTTAATTTTTTACGATTGTCATTCGTCTAACGGGTGTTGACAATTTTTTTCATCTGACACGTGCTGTCTGAACAAAGAGGCTTACAGCGTTTAAGATGGCGCAGTTGTCGTTATGGCGATCGTCTGTAGGGCAACTGCCTGATATATAATTTCCAACACGCCTGGATGACTAAAATATAAATAGAAGACGGAGTCAACGCATGTCCACGCATTGGCGCGTAGTCAATCTTACGATGTACCGGGTATCCGGATACGTAACGGTAAAAGCTGCGTCAAATAATTTCTTTGCGCAGGATGTATTATAGTTTACGTAAAATACCGGAGAACTAAAAGCAAACAGACCCCCGGCTAGGAAACAAGAAGGTTCTAGGACATTCTTAGATATTTAGAATTCGTAATATCTATGAACCTATGAAAATCTACGTGTATATCAAACGAAAAATCAAGCACGAGTGTCCCTTGTTGCTACGGTAATAATAAAAAAGAGAATTGTCAGGTATATGAAAAATATATGGGATGGACGTTCAGATATCAGATCACGTGATAAATTTAATACGAGTAGAAGCTGATCGAAGATTTTTTTAATTACTAAAATTAAAATCAAAGTCGATAATTCAGTCGGGTGCAGCGCGTCGCGACTGAGGGTAAAACTTTTGTTTTTAGTCATGTGAGACTCTTCGAGATACCTGGAGCAAAAGGTCTTTAGATCTTCCGTAAGTCCTGGCTGGATCTGGCAGGATGAAAAGTCCTTCGAGATTCTAAGACTCCGTCTATATAAAGTAACAAACCGGATTACATTGTCAATCCTTGAGAGAAGCTTTGTTGCTTAAACTTTTGGACTTTAGACAGAAAATAGTGTCAAGCTGGAGTCTGCCGACTGGCCATAAGTTTGTTGCTGGGAGAAATTTACAAAGATGCTTGATACCTCGACACCGTTCTGGCAGTGAGAGGATTGCTGCTTTTTAGTTAGTGAAATTAAAACTTGATTAAGAATGCTCTGCTTAGGTTACAAAGAAAAGTTTTGTTCTATCTTGGATGAATTGTCTGTTGCAATGGGGAAACTAAAATAATACCCGTTCAGGTTGTTGCGCGAGAACAATGCAGGATGATAAACGTTCTTTGAATTTAGTGTAATATTTAAATTATGGGAAATAAAATTTTGTGATATAGAGGAGGGAGGGGGGGGGGGCGACCGGAATTTTCAATTAGTATTGTTTAATTAAATCGCGTATATCGGATGCGTATATCATGCCCGAGTGCTGTTTATCATAATACATAAATTTCAGTCAGCTACAATTACACGTACGAGCCGTATTACATAGATTCATGCAGGGAATCCCTCCGAGAGCATGAATAGGATTCGGAATTGAATTTAAATTGGACAAGTATTGTAACGCACAATACGTTCGAATCAACGTTCACACTAATTCAATTCGGACGATATTCTAATTAGTGTCTGATCTGCAAATAGAATACATAATGGCATTCGTCGTAAGACCGAATTGATAATTACCGTCTGATGGCTGCGCATATTCCAAGGAGATTATTAAAATATACTTAACACTGTATTTTAAGATTATCTGTCTATAAGACAAGATTTAATTGATTTTAAAATGAAATCTTTATAGGTTATTAAACATCACGGTTACGTACTTGACTACGCATCGTATAGCCGGACGTTTTATTTTTAAAGCACCAAAAAGTCATGTTAACGTTATTTCAAGCGACAGATCCTATTTTGAATATCACGAAAGGTAAGAATTACTTTGAAATCCGTAGCAAGAATTAGTCTTGATATTTTTCTAATTTTAATTAAAGTTTCCTGAAACAATTCGAACGCAAGTTCGTACAGAGCGTCGACCTCTGACGTAGTAGGTCACGTGGTCGTAGAAACAATATGGCCGACACTGTATCTGTCATCGTGAAAGTTTCTGGTGGTACGACGCGTCGCGGCGACTCTTCAGGTGCTACCTGTGCCGTTGAGACCAAGTCAGGTTATTAAGTGTTTCGTAAAGGAGTAAATAATTATAGATGACATTAGGTGAAACGTAAAGAGAATAGTCACTCTAATACAGGGAACCGTTTATTACCGCGACGCACCTAACCTTCACCGCGTCAGAGTGGCGCAATAGTGCAAAATGGACTCGACTCATCTTCCTCGTATAGCACATTGTGCGTTTCACGATATATAAACGAAATGCGGATATTGCGTTGACCTTGACGATTAAAAAGATCGTTACGTAAAGCGATCAGCACGGGTTAACGTTTTGTGAGTTTTCGTTGATTGGACTGGAAGTGTAAAAGAATTTGATATGAGCTGACAGTGTTAAATGTCGCTGAAAAATAAAGAATGGACGTCTTGGATGACGCCGAAGGTCCTCTGGACCCTCGTATACAGGTAAATTGCCATGAGCTAGATTTATACTATTGTTTTTTTCCTGAATGAGTTTTATGGTTTTTTTTTATTATTTACTCTACATGGGTGGTGACATCTTAACACTAATAGGTTATGTGTTATCGGAGTTTAATGGACGGACACTCCAGGCACCTGACACGGCCTGGCACCTTGTTCCACTTTGTTTACGCGTGCTATTTTTCAAAATATTTTTTATTGTCTAGTATATTTTCTTATAACTGATTGGAAGGCGTCAAATCATTTTCTTGTGATAGGGATTAATTGCAATTTCTCTTATGTTTACAGAATTTTATTAAAAGTGATATTTCATTTGTTATTTCATTTAATACTTTATCTTGTTTATCTGCTTTTTCTCATTTCACTTTCTTCACTTTGAATTCTAAATCCTTTAAAGACCATCCTGTTCTTTGTGTGTTAAGAAATTCTTACAGCATGACTTAGTCTATTGATATAAAAAGTTTTCTACAGATATTACTCATACTTGTCGTATCTATAAAGCCAATTGTCTAAATATATGATTCAATTAACTTGCAATTAAACATTAACCAATCGATAACTCTCTAAAGATTAAATACTCAGAGGCGTTTTGACTATATAATGTTTGGCATAGCAGCTAAAATAATAATACAAGTGATAGCAATTATTCTCGTGTGAGTCATAGACTGAAATCTTTTATCTTTTAGCATTCATTTAGTAACGTACGCAGTGTTAACACTAACCATTTCTTGAGACTCGTAGCATTCAAACGCAACATAAAATGAACTAGAACTTTGGCTTTGTTTGGCTTCACGATCTTAAGAATGCTTTTATAAAATGTGCCTTTCTCTTCCATTTCAGATCGAGTTGGAGAATTTGAACAATGCCACCGATGAGATAAACAAACTCGAAATCGAATTGGATGTACGTTATTTACCAATATAAAAACAATTCATATCATCGTTAAGTATCACCATAAAAGTAAATCAGACATTGCACGTGCATTGTGCATTAGTATCTGCTCTTCTGTACTCTTCCCGTCATTGTACCCCCAAGGCATCCGCATAAACGCAGCACAATCATCAGAAGGATGTCTGTAATCTTTTCTAATTTGCATGTATTACGCGTCTGGAAACATCTTGACGCGTGACTCGCACAACCATTTCTATACACAGTGGTCCGCTTAGAACATCTTGAGAAGAATCTTCATCTTTTAAAAAGCACAAACATTTCGCATATCTTAATAAGCAGTAAGCTACGTCAGTAGAAACAATAAAAACGATAGTTACTGCAGTTACTCTATCCTCTCTACTCTCTTCTCCATTTCATGCAATTCTCTTAGCAAGCAACATTACGTGCTTGAATGCTTCACACAATCTCATGTTTACAAACGATGCACGTATTATTAAGATAAGCCACCCTGGAGATTCGACAACTGTTACAAAGCAACACGAGCAACAGGAATAACTTGAGCACCAATCTAGAATACAGTACAAAGCATTTGTAATATTTGTCTTTCAGGAAGCCCACACAGCTTTTCGGCAATTACTATCCGACTCGACAAGACGTCTGAAAGAAATAGCAAACAAGTTGGGAGCCAGTTGTATAGAAAAGTCACGATGTTATTACGAAGCTGTAGAAGAAGCCCGACAAGTCCGCGTCAGTAATATTTATTGACAAATAAAATTCGACTAAGCCATTGCTAACGATGGCTGAGATCATCGAGCTAGACAAGGATTCTCTTTAAATTTTATTTTAAAAATGTTCAGGTGCAATGTCAGCACCAGGCTCAGCTCTTTCAAAGAGCCAGCGAGATTCACGCTGCGGCAAAAGAAACTGTCACCCTGGCCGAAGCCAGATTTATGTCGCATCAGCACGAATGGAATTTCGATCAAGCATGGCAAGACATGCTCAATCATGCCACGATCAAAGTAAGTAAATAACTTGCTTAAGCAAATTCCAAGTCCGGTAATCTCAATACAATGACTAATCGAATGATTAACATATCCAGAGTTACTGCCGACTAACTGGAACTACTCAGGAAGACAACTGCCCTAATTCGCTGCCTTTCATTAGCAGCTATTTAATATGCATGGATCATAGTCATGCGTTAATTCCGAGCTAGCCAATAGATCGACCAGTTCGCAGAATTGTCAATAGATGCTAATCAACCCAGCCTGGCCTAACGCATTGTCAACATCATTAACGGGATCGAATCGCATTGACGTTCATGCACCTTGGCATTTGACATTACATGCACACGCGATTCAATCGCATAAGTCCAATTCGACTCTACAATTTACTTATTGGATCTGCCTTTTGTAGTAGCGAATTTGACAATGAAGGGAAGCCGGATGTTCTTTTAAAAAGCCTTCGTCGGATTTCGAATATCCGCTAGTTAAATAGATTCGTCATTTCACCAAAGTCACTTTTTACCAGTCATCATCTGGGAAGCTCATCTGCATCAGCACAGGCATGCATCTTCCTGCCACTAGGAATATTCACGTCTTTAAGGATCAGAAGAAGAAAAAAAAGAATACCTCGTATCTCTAAAGGTGTCGGCAGCTTCTCATTTATCGACAGCATGGCGTTTCAATGTTCCGCAATGATGAATATATTTACTCAAGCTCTAAGATACTATTGTCTTCTTTAGTGGCAATTGTAGCTGAGCTCCAGAGTGCTATTAAGTCACGTTACGCTCACATGCTTGAGACTATCTTCTATTCTAAACTCGAACAATGATCGTCCGCATTTCCCTTCTCCAAGTTTCGTCAGAGAGCGTGAGAATTAGTTGAAGTTCTCCAGCAAGTGGAGTCTATTGTCTGCCATGAGGAATCTGTTCGCTTGATATCAAGATTTAAGAAGTGGCACGAGTACTTATTTGTTTATCGTGATAAACAGCTTGAAATTCAATGGCTGTAAATCGCTTTCCTTGGACTTTTTCCATTGAGTGTAGAATAATATTTATTCAATATGAAATTGACTCTGTTCGAGTCATCGCGTCTGTCAGAATATAAATCTTCATCCATGAAGAAATTAGGCCAACTTGCATATTTAACATAGGACAGGCGTCCCCATATTTAGTTGAAGGATCGTCGAGCCAAGTTATTCAAAAAGCTGGAGAATTTATGAGACGCGGTACGCGAGCGCCTTACATTCTACCTGGAGTGTATAAAATCAATAATTGTATTTGCTCCTGACAGGTTATGGATGCGGAGAATCAGAAAGCCGAATGCGGCCGGGAGCATCATCGCAGAGCAATGCTGGTTCACGATGCCGAGACGAAGGTCCAGCAGCTGGAGGAAAAATATCGTAGGTCGATCATAAAGGCTAGACCATATTTTGAGGTGCTTGCTCAGTGCGATCAGATGCTGGCCACCCAGAAGGAACGGGTCGAGTTCCTGCAGAAGGGGGTCAAGGAAGCTAAGCACAATTACTCAGCTAGTTTAAGGGCTTTGGAGGAAATTAGCAACCAGATACATCAGCAGCGACGAGATTTCGGTGGGTTTGCATTACAAGCGACGAGCGAATTGAGGAAACGCTGTCAGATATTGTTTCTATATCTCGGTTGATGATTTCAGACATGGTCGCTAACGGGCCGAGGGAGCCGGGTGTTGGTGCTGAACTAATTAGTCCGTCGGAAAGTCTCAACTATCAGGCGGAACTGAATAAACTCAATATCAGTAGAATTAATTCTCTAGCAAGTAGCAGCAACGAGACTGATATCGACGACAGGGCTCGAGATTTTGAGGTTAATATTATATATCAGATCGATCTGAGTTATCGATTGTACCTCGAGGTCACTGAGCCTGTTGGAATGATTAAGATATTTCTAAACGTTTCAGGATGTTTTTTTATTGAGACAGAAAGTGGATCAACTGGGCAGCCGTTCGGTCGACGGTAGCGAATCTACTGCCAGCCAGTGGGAATTGGAGTTGCAGGCTAGCATGGAGAAATTAAATAATCTTCCGATAAGAAAAGCCAACTTCGAGAATATTGACGGCGATAATGGTGATCCGGGTAACGTGCCTAACCAGGGAAGTGATAGTGCTGATAAGCACGTTGACCGCGAGGAAAAGTCTGAAGAGAACGAGGAAAGCGAGGAGGTCAAATTACCTAGTGATTTTCACGTCTTTAAGAAGCCTCTCGCAAGGACTGGGTCCTCCTCGCAACCTCATCATCCTGGATGGCAATCCTTGACGCAGAGTCCTATTAACTCGATCCTGAATAAGTCGAAACTGGCCCTGAAGAACAGTCTGTCGAAATCGCTAAGCAACAGTCCTGTGAACATGGGAGACTTCAGTTTCGCTCGGAGAAAGGTCGAGGGGATGCCGACGAGGTCAGTGCGGAAGGAGGTAGCAGCCGAGGAAGCGACGAAGAAAAATTTGGCTGCTCAAGAGGAATCTCAAAATACTTCCAAGAACGTGGAAACTCGAACCAGCAAGAGCAAGGACATGGAAAATGATAACAAAATCGAGATTACCGAACCGCCGAGAACGAGGAAAATTATCTCAGTGGACAAATCAAGCACTGATATCGAAGAGTTCATCGAAAATTGTACAACCTTCATCGATGATCAGAACGATCCAGCGCTGCGCGCCGTGGAAGAAGCAGACACTAAGAGTTCAAAGCATCCGGAAAAAGTGACGCCGTCGACTCTAAGAGTAGCAGCTCAAGAAGAAACGAGTACGAAAGTAGAAGTCAAAAAATATCGAGAACAGGAAAATCTGAGCTCGCGAAGCGTCGATTCGAGTCCTGCCAAGACGTGGAACAACCCGACTTCCTCGCGACCGGCCAACTTCACTGCCACCAACGTCAACGAGGGTTTCTTCGAGTGTCCTGGATTGCGGAAGTCCAAGTCCAGGACGTCCAGTGTCAAGGAGTTGCCACTGCTGGCCATATTTGAACCATCAGCAACGAACAATATGCCCAAGGACAGAAGCTGCAGCATGGTTAACCTCGCTGAGAAACAAAATCTGAAGACACTCCTGGACAACACGTCACTTGGCAACATTCAGACCGTCAGCGTCGACAAGCTGGCAACCGCCAGGCAGAATCTTTTCAACCGCGAGAATTCTGACTGACGCCAGGATCGGTCCAAGATGTGAAACAGCATCCGTATAACAGCAACGGGTTACAATTGTGATAAATAGCTTCTGTCTAAAAAAAAATCCTACGAATGATCTTACGTTAAGCAACCTCCGGACTCAAACGGGTCGTCAAGGACGGGCGAGAATCTCACGAGGAATCGGAAGTCATAATGCGGAGCAAGGATGATCCGAATAATCTTATAGAATTTAAAGGAGGGGACCAAGGGAAACTGAGGTTACGAATGATGGTCCTGGGGCATAATAGTTACGCACATTGTTACATGTCGCTCACGATGATGATTGCATCTTCATATTTTTTTTTTTTTTCCAATCTTTATCAGCTCGCTCGTCCCGAATTGGCATAATGATCCTGCATAATCCTACTAGACACGTTTGATACTCGTATACGTATAACGAACGAATTTTAAAGCGTTAAATTATTTAAAACTCTCGCCAACTGGGCTCTAACGATTGTAGCTCCGATACGCAAGATTTTATATAACGAACAATTAATATTATAAGAGAGTTGATGGCGCGAGTGAGGAAGATCGATCGAACATCGCGCATGCGCAACGTCTGCGAATTAAATGATACGAACGAGTGATATTAATTAATGACAGCTCAACTAAAAGACAATTTTCTATATTAAAAAAAACCCGTTCTGAACAATAATCGATATTGACGATGAATCCTCGAAATTCGATTACCTCGTTAGCTCTTCAATTTAATCGGGAATTATTGATATATATTTTAAATCAGGCTTTAAGCTATTTTTCAAAATGACCTTTCGGCAGGTCAATTCATTTTTGGGCATTTTCTACTGTGTCATTTTCAACCACGAACTCATTGTACGTGTACAGGTGGTTGTAATTAGCGATTTGGGGGAGGTGGGGGGCAGTGACGTCACTGGTAACAGTGACCTCGGTGCTTTGCATGATCGAATAACTAATGTTTCTTGCCAAAGTAAAGAATAACGAATTTTTCAAGAGAATCGAAATATCGATTATTTTTAAAATCTACAAAAAATCGTCTAGGCTAAAAGAGGAATTACGTTTTATTTCATATTTATCATTATCTTCGTTCAGACGATACACACACACATATATATATATATAATTTTGTAAAAGCTGTTATTGGCTAACATTGATATTAGATTTTAGTAATTTGTAGATAGACTAATTAATGTATTTGCGAAGCCTTTCAGCGACGTAGACAAAAGAAACGCATAGATAGGTCTTTAAAATGAATCCGAATCAAAATCATCGATTGATCGAATCGCCGCGTTAAATTTTTTCTTTTCTTTCCCTGCGTCTCCGATTAAGTTTGTCGCTGCAACGAATATATAAAAAAAAAAAATTATATATCCCGCACGATTCGGCGATCGATCGCTCTGACAATTCTTCAATCAATCAATATAATTTATTTAGTATCCCGCGCATGTACAGATTATTGACTTTATCCGCGACTACGAGTTTCCAAGTATTTTTATATTTTTCTGTGCTTTTTTTTATAACCGACTCACGAAACTAACCGAACGAATACGCACGCGTCCCGCGTACCTCGTAAAAGAAAATGTCAAAAGTAAAAAGGAAATAAAAAAAAATCACGATAAATTAAATCTCTCGCACAACGACGAGGGACGTGAAAATAATATGATTTATCATCCGTGGATCGAATTGCTGAAGAAAAAAAAAAAATTAATTCTTAAAAATTCAATTATGGCGAAGCTCATCTATTTATTGTACAATAATACAGACAAGAAATTTCATTTGCATTATTGAGCTGGGATTTTTTTTTCTCTTTTTTTTTTTTATACTTCGTCGTCCCTACCCACTTACAAAGGCTCGTCTTCCTTTCTACGCGAAAACAACAAACTAATCCGATACCAGCAACAGCGAATAGCACGTGCCGTTATGTCATTTTCCATATTACGATCCTTACGGAGTTTACTGAACCTGTACCTATAATAGCTGCTACGTAAATCCTTGTGCACGCAGGATACGTGGGACTCTGAGAAAATGGAGAAATTTAATTTCAAGTCTATTCGCTTCGCTTGTTTCTTCAGCCTGAGTGACGGACTGACGCCATTACCATGTATTTTTTTTTTCTTTTATTGGTTCCGACCGAACTAATTCGCGAGGAATTTAAAATTGTTCCTAATCGAACGAGCCGCGAGGGCAACTTATTATACAGTTAACCAGATGGATTATGCGGGTACCGACTACACAGTCCTTTAATTTCGACCCACGCCCGAAACCGCGAAATACATTTGGTTCTACCGCAAATGTCTTTTCTATGGCCCATAACTCAATCGCGAAGTCAAAGCCGGCTGAAAAAAAGAAGCCATCGGCATGAAATTCAACGGGGCTTCAAGAATCTTATCTGTGACGTATATCCGGCCGAAAAGGATAGCCCATATGAATTTAACGGAATCCATATGAAAGTACAGAAAAAAGTTGGCGTACGAATATCAAGGTAAGGTTTGTCAACGGTCAATAGCAACAATACAAATTTACTCATACCGGTAGGTTCGTTCACCTTTTTTTTTCTTTTTTTTTTTAAGCAAATTTAATTCTGGAGTTTGCAATATTTTTTTTTTCTTCGTCAAGTAATGAAAAAAAGGATCCCCTTAGCAATGAGCGTGTCGACTGTTAACCGCCTACTGGTAAAACTGTCGCTTGGGCAATTAATAACGTTAATGAGCCACTGACCTTTCTTCTTTAGTCTTTTAGGCCAGGCCCGTCTTGAGAGTCTCGGAGTCCCAATGGAAAACGAATGGACCCGCATGGTATCTCGTAAAAGCCGACACAGTTATGGGCCGGCAGGGAAGGAACGACTCTGCTACGTAGGATTTTATTTCGTTCGGCTGTTCAAATTGGCGAATTTCACTGGGAGGGGAGTCGGGGTCTTTGAGCCTTAGGTTATAATACACATCGCACTTCTTACTTACTTCTGTACAACCAGGATCAACTTCTCCCGGATCAGAGCTAGACTGTCGACCTCCGCTACCCTTTTGGACAGTGTTCGCTTATCAGACTCAGTTTTGACTCTTTATCATTCCTGCGCGTATTTATAGAATAGTCTATTTTCTTTTTTCGATTTTATCCTACACGCTTGTTTTTTTTTCCTTGTAACTTATTGATCATGAAGTCCCGATCGAATGCCGCGATGATCCTGAAGATTAAAGTGGTACGTTACTCGGATCGACGATCGACCCTGTAATCGGGAATTAGTGATCGACAAAAGTGATTGATCGTATTTTTGGGTTTTCTAAAATTTCGTGGTTTTTGTAAAACTTTTTTTTGATATTTACACAAATTCATAGTGACACGTCTTGGGTCCTTTTTAATTTCAAAGGGTTGCTTGTTATGAATTTCTGGGGTTGTTTTTTTCAATTTTAATTTTACTCTTTATTTTGGTATGTATAAGAGGTATCGTTCCAGTGTTTTCTGGGTTTCCTAGTGACTTTGACAAGAGGCCGCGTGGTTCGGCCATTCTATAAAGATTCGCCTGGACCAAGATCGATTCTCGGGAGCAATCAGGTTAATTACAAGAACGTCGAGGAAGCGACAATGTTCCAGGAAGTTGCGGAATCTCGAGAGAGGAAGCCGCGTCTCTCCCTGGCCGATTGGTCGGCTTACAACTTGCGTGAGCCAAACGTAACGTATAATTATTTCGACTTTTTATATACCGTTTCCAGATCGTGAGAATCATTGCTTTTTGTACACGTAAAATTACCGAGGGATTTGCAAAAATTTCGGAAGCGACTTCTGCGTTGAAAAAAAGAAAGACGTTGATTCTATTGCCAGGATGTGGAATGATAGAGAGAAAAAAAAAAGGAATTACGAGCAACGAAGGAAAATAAAATTTTGAATATTTATCATTTATCAAACTAAATTCGAAATCCCTTCGAACTAACCGGTTTTTTTTATATTTACAATTTTCTAAGTTCGATCACGGCATTTAAGCCATTTTGAAGATAGGAGCCTATAAAATTTTAATGTCTACACCAAGTCGTACCGTTAATCAATTAACACCTCTTTCGTCACTCAGCACCAACGTAAATTTATAGACTCGACAACCATGGATTTTGAAATTTTTTTTCAAATTTTTCAACGATCCTTCATCCTCCTGTCGCTCTATTAAAAGTATTTTTAACAATTTGATATCCCAAACACATTTGACGATTCTGACATTGTTCAAACAGGGCCGTGGTTCCTACGCATTCGGTTACGACAACGTCGTCGATCCCTCGGGAAACGAACAATACAGAAACGAAGAGAAACTCGAGAACGGAACGATAATCGGCGAATATGGTTACACGGATTTCAAAAATAATCAAATAGTACGTGTTTCTTATACGGCGGATACTCGTGGATACAGGTAACGTTCTACATTACCGATAAATAGTTATTTAAGTTACCAACACGTCCAAGTACCGCGACGTTACCGACGGAGCAATTAAAACGTCGACAGCCTAGGAAATAAATTATTTCGAGAAAAATGACACGATAAACCAGTTTACGCAAACCGTTCAATCTTTCAGGGCAAAAACCGAAATTCTACCGCTGGACAATTTTATGGCGAGAAGTATGACTCATGGTGTACGACAATAAATAAACAAGTCGTATTTTACTGCCCGCGTATTTCGAAGAACCAGGCTGCCGCAATGAGTCGTCTGCAGGAAGAAGCTAATATATTTACGGGAGTGCAAATCATAATAATTTTAAGCATATATTTAAGTGTTCGAATTAAAAAAAAAAGAAAAAAATAAAGGATCAATTTTATATCTTTATCTTATCGTATAAAGGATGACCCGTCCATGCTCACTCGACGCATATTATTTTACCGTGACTTTCGTAAGTTGTCTTTTTTTTTCTCCAAAAGTCAAGATGCCGCGTTAGTGATTCTCCAAAAGATCGTAAAAGTCGAACGTTTTGTATCTGGTAAATTTTGTGGGAATAAATTGTCGCGAACCGTGAAACAAGGTGGGAATAACGGGCGCGTCATTCGTAAATTTCGTAATCATAAGTAAATAACCGACAAGCGCGTAAGAATAATATGAGGGTAATTAAAAATTTCACATAAAATGTTTCGCACGGAATCATCAAACAGTTTGAGATCCTGTCGGAAAAATCAATTGAAAATAAGTAATCGATCGGTACACCAATATCCGATAAAGGCCTATTTTCAAATTACTCGTGCATCGTGAATATCGCATGCAAAGTCCTTAAGAAGAAATGGAGGGAGTCAAGCGTTTCTCCAGGACAGATGAAAATTTAGTCAACAGTCACAAAGTACCGAATTACCATTTCTTATCTTTCTTTCGGTCCAATCCTAAGCAGTGACTTGCGCAGGAAAGGAAAACACTGACTATGGGAAACGCAGAAGAGGAGGAGGAGGCGGAGGAGAGAGAAAAAAAATACAAAGAACATGAAATTCTAAGATACCCAAGAAGCAGCCTCTGCAGTGTCTGTCACGTCGAAGCAATAAACGCGAACCCCGACGACTTTTCTAATCGATTCGAGCCTCTTGCCTGTTCGCAGGGTCATTTACTCTGTTACAGATGCATACAAAAATTTGCGATACGATCAGGTAACGAATGACAGAGCGACAGTAGATTCTAAATTTCCTAACCTAAATACCAGCAGTCCCGTGGCTCTGACTCTGTTGGAATTTCAGACGTCGGCTGCATTCTGTGCGACGTGGAATCGCAACGCTCGAATTCCAGTTGCTCCAGAGAGAGCAATACGAGTCTGAAGAAAGCAAATAAACCGTACGAAGTACAGAATGTCACGTCGGGAAGTAACGTGGACGATTATCACGTAAATCCATGGGTCAGGGGGTATTCGCCGATTTCAAAACCGGTGCCGAAAAAACGGCAGCCACGTTACGGCGTTGCGATGCGCGGCGTCGATTCTACGACCGATTGGGAAACCGACTTGACGGATACACGTGACAGGCGGACTGTGAACGAGGCCAGACATCAGAGTAGCTACTGCAGTATAATTAAGGACGAGGAACAGGAGTCGCCATCTCAGATGAAAATCGGGAATCAAGGAGCTTCGGAATGTTCTCGGCGTCCGATTCGCTGTCCGCGATTGGACTGCGCGGTGAACGTCGCATTTTCATCTTTGACTCATCATTTCCTGTTCGATCATCCGGAAGTGCCGATTATCAATGTGGAGCCTGGAGCCAAGAGCACTTTGATCGTTAGTTTCACTGCACTTTCCTGCGATTCCAGTAGATGTCTGGCGCTTTTGCTGGTATCTGGTAAACTGTCGTAAGTGGCCCACATAACGAAGCTATATTGTAGGATTCATTGGTTCTTATCTTTTTTAAACTTTTATGGGATTTTCGAATTTAAAAAAAAAACAGAGGCCCTGCCACTCGACTATTTAGCAGTGGACAGATTCAACAAAAATACAAAAACAGACTACCGCTACCTGTCCTTGCTGCCCGTTTGCATAGTACCAGCAGGTACTGTAGTCACAATGAAGGTCACGCATGTGGCGAAGGTCATGACGAGGGGGACGTGATAATAGCCTGGGTCGCTGGCTTGGATATTGGCAATAACACAGGAGCCCTGAAGTGCAGTATACAGGTGTGCTAGAATATTAGTGTCAAAGTTCGTATAAGACATAGGAAAGCTGATTTGATTAATTTTTGATTAATTACAGGCAGTAGATAATATCGATAACGAAGGGTTCCGTTCGTTGACCTACACGGGACCAGTGAATTCCTTGAGAACAGCTCAGAAGCCACGAGAGGTATTCTTGAGCGGCGATTGCGTAATTCTTCACGAGGGTCTTATCAATCATATCACTTCCGACTGTAGCAGTCTTAACGTGAACGTCATAATTCATTGATATTCGCACAATCGAAATCGCTCTCGGACAGGATAGATCATTGATCAGGGACGAACGTCAGTTTTTCAGCGTTTTAAAGCGAAACACGAATCCTCGAGGCGACCAAATGAAGTGCGATCGTCACGTATAAACATAATGTATTTATATAAAATAGGTATAAAAGATTTAAAAAGTCAAAATATCATAATATCATTAATGTATTCTCATAAGCTGGTCATGGCTGGCGGTCGGGCGTAGGCCTTAGGAATAAAACCATATTTCCGTGTCTTCGGCGCGTAAGCCCAGAGCCAACCGTCGACCGTTTGATTGCCTAAATCTGCGTAAATCCAATCTGCCCGTCTCACGGATAAATCATCTGGCGCCTGCGCCTTGTAATCGTAAAGCACAACTAATTCAGTGCCGCTAGTCTCATCGCGAAAGTCACGCAGATCCTTTTGCTGCAGCTGCTCGCCTCCTATCAAATTTCCATTCGTGGTACCTACTACAAAGAGAACGAAAAATGAAAAACCTAATCGAACGAACGAAATTGATCTAGAGGAAAAAACAATTCAAGCATTACCTAGTCCATGAGGATCACTGGGGGTCGTCGTGGTCGTGGTGGTAGTCGTCGCCGTCGTCGTATACGAGTGCAAAACATGTCCCGGATAAACAAAACCAGAAGGTACAAATCCTTCGTTACCATCACAGTGACGTAGTACCCAAAACCAATCAGGATCGTCCCTATTAAGTACAGTCACAAATTCTCCTCTCTCCACGCTCACGTCGTTCTCGTCCCTCGCCACAAACGTGTACAGCACAATGTACCTTCCTGCTGATGGATCCTGTTAAAAAAAAATCCAAACCTTGTCAAAGGATCCCTAGGAGAAAAAAATCAGGCTGCCCCGATACATCGACTAAATGGATCTTCCACCAACCTTGAAGAATGGATGAACATCCGGCTGCAGTGGCGTACTCTGGACAGAAGTTTGTGACTGCGCGACGTTGGAACGATTGACGTTAACGTCGGCAGTGATAATGTTCCTTGAGTAACTTTCGCAATCGGACGCGGAACCGGTATCCGTTTGTTGGGCATCCAAATTCTGGGATCGGGACGAACTGGACAGATCGGCGTCAGTGTCGTTAGAACGTGGCAGCTTCTTTTTGACGTTATTCATAAGCGTCGCCAGGGTTGACTCCGCCAGCTGGGACGTATATGGCGCACAGTAAGAATGCGGTACAAATCCCTCCATTCTAGTATCGGCTGCTATCACGTAAACCCAGTCATTTTCTCTGTACAAGACATTTACGACCTAGGACAGATGAAAGAGTATACTGTGATACTCCCATCCATTTAATGAAAAATGATACAGGGTAAGGACTGTGCCGAGAAGTCGTTCGCGATACTATTTTTAGATATGGAATAAATTTTTCTGATTGATCATCCAGATGTAAATTGTTTCTTTCTAACCTGACCCCTCTTCACCAGAAGCTCGTCGTCGACGCATGGCGTGAAGTCGTGAACGATAACCATCTTGCTGTCCGGTGATAGACCATTTTCCTTCTCGATGCCAACCCTAACTAGGGTCTCGATACTGGCACTTCCTGTGATACGTCCTGGAGGAAGAGGTACCCTGGTCCCCAGTCCAAGTCCCACGCCGCCGACTCCAGCTCCATCCTTTTCGAGGTTAAAGCTATGGACACCGGCTGAGAGATGACAAAAGGAAAATTTTGATAATTAAGTGCAAGGAAGGAAGGGTCGATCGATCCGTCAGTGATGTTCAAAGAGAAAAAGAAATTAGGAATAAAGGACCCACGAGCGTCGTTAATCGCCAAGATAATAAAAGTGAGATAGAATATAATAATATTAACGAGAGTGAGAGTAACGTACGTTTCTTCTTCTTCCCACGACGTATACGCACTGGACACAGAAAAGCCATTCTGTGCACTGGCCTGGCCCAAACGTATTCACATGTCCCCCGAACAGGTCAGTAGGTACCATAAAAAGTCCCTGGGACCAAGGACCTTCCCATTCGTGAGTAAGAGTAACATGGATGTCGACGACAGACGAGACGCAGGACGATTAACTCAAAAGTAACACGATACTAGGATCAGCAAGTACAGAGGCGTCACTCGAAGAAAAAAAATCAGCAGTCCCCAAAACTCGCTGCACTCGTACGAACACCAAGTGGACACCAGTGGACACCAGTGGACACTCACTTCTGTACCTGCCCGGCTGCCTACCTGTCTACCTACCTACCTGCCTACCTGCCTGCCTGCCTGCCTGCCTGCCTGCCTCTGCGGCGGCTACCTGTCTCTCTCGTGCTCGAGATCGAACATTTCAAACTCTTCCCATAATTCCTAACCTGTCGGCAAGATGGCGTTGCCAAGAGGAAGAGAAATACATGGACACGGGATTCTACTGCGGGCAGCGGGAAGAGATGATTTTTAAAAGTAAAAAAAAAAAAAGATACACAAAGAGAACCCTCTAGACGCTTGTGAAGGTGGGAGCAGGTAAAAGGAGTGAACGACACGTGAAAACGGCAACGAAACTCGTCCTGCTTGCTAGAAGGGTTCGGAGTGTCCAGACTGTTCGAAGTGATTGAGAGAGACAGACGGGAAGATAGAAATGGAGTGAGCGAGTAAGAGAGAGAGAGAGAGGAGAGAGAGAACACGCACGAGACTAAACTGGCAAATGCACATGGAGAGTACATTGACCCACGTCACTTGTAAATAAATACTAATATGCAGTGAAGATGCAGATACGAATTTCGGATGATTCGACGAATAATTTAAATGGGACGGCGTTTCTAACTTTGGAGAATCCAACGAAGTATTTATTTTAATCGAGGCTAATTCAATTCTTTGCTCGGTCATCTCGCGCTGCCCGTATTGGTACGTCGAAATTGCAGATTCCTACATTTTTTGATAACCCGTACAAAACACACAACGATGTCACTGATGGATCCCGCGACGCTTACAAACACAATCGTACGATCGATGGAAATCTTTATTCTCTCCTCTCGGTTGATTTAAAAGAATGACTTAACCTCAAATCCGATCTGCGCATGCGCGGAACCATCAGGCGTCCAACAACAAAGACAATCTTTACTATAGACCCAAAGCCCAAGCGTTCGCGTAAATCGTCAAAACGTGAAAAACAATTGTAGACTCCAGATAGCTGAAAAGTCCGAGAGACGTGATTCCCGTTAAAGTATTTAATCGCGCCCAAGGCCAAATGTCAATTCGAGCGCAAATAAGTAACAGCGTTGTCATTCAGTAATCGCGTGATACTCGGTTGTCTCGTAGCTGAAACAAGAAGCATGAAAAACATAGCCGAAGGAAAGAGACGACACGAAAATAAAGTAAGACAACAAAATGGCGGAGGTTCGTATTGTTACTCCTCGTAAATGAAACGCGGATCTTATGCTAAATTAAAATAATTAAACGTACGATCCTTCTTTGTACGGATACGATTGTGAGACGTGAATAAAGCTGTGTCCGTTTATTGGGATTAAAAATATTTTGCGCCTTAAACGTTTCGAAAAACGTTACTACGTAACGAATATTTCAAATATTAATCGACGCGCGCATCCCGTTAACCGTCAGTAACAAAAATCGAACGTCACAAATATCGTATTTATTTTTAATACAATCCTCTTCGAATTGAATATACATTTCAAGTCGACGATACTCGATCACGGCCACGAATCTTCGTAATGGCCGATCGTTTTTTCTTTTCTTTTTTAAATCGCGCGCCTCAAATGTATTCCAAGCGGAGCAAGTAAGTAAGATACATATTATGTATTATTGTAGCCTTCTAGTATGCTAGGTAAATATAGTAACTGAGTGTGTATGAAAAACGTAGACTATTACATTCTGTTTTTTTTTCTTCTTCTTCTTCTTCTTTTTTTAAATCTTAGGTGGGATCCTTACAATATTACAATAGAGCGTATGTCGTAATATGCGTCTGCCGTTACATCGGAACCACAGTAAATGATTGTATTGTATCTAATGTTTATATCCTTTTATTATTATTATTATTATTATTATTATTATTATTATTATGTTCCGTCTTTGCCACTAAAAAAAAAAAAATTCTGAAAGATCCCTCCTTGCTTTCGTGCGCTTAAACGGCTGTAACGAATTTTAAATCGACAGAATTGAAAAACACGTGCAGCACGAGCTCTCGATCGTTTCGACTGTTGGATCTGCTTAACAGTAAGGTTATCGAGATCGCGAAAATTTGGAGAGATCTTTCGAGAAGAAAGGAAAAGATAAATAATAAAAAAAAGAGAGAGAGAGAAATAACAAGGAAAAAAAAAGAAGAAAGAGAGGAACCTCGAATTTCTACCTGCATACAATCAGCAGGGATTTATGATTAATTGAGAACTGCTTTTTTTTATTTTTAATATTCTCTTCCATTGTTTCACGTAATAATGCAATTATGAGTATGTATGATTTACGAAGTGTAATAATAATAATCCGTTATCGCTAATATGTATTGTATCAACTATGATAGAACAGTACGGGCGTTTTGACTGGATAAAGGAAAATTTAAGAAAAAAAAAAAAAAAATTAGGTATACTTCTCGCTCGCAAGATTCACTGGATAACCCAGCCGTTGCACAAATGTCAATTTGTATATTCATATTAAATTTTCATTTTTTTTTTTTTTTTTTCCCCTATACTATATATATGCTCTTGTCCGTTGACTATACAAGCGCTGTGCTAGCACAGGTTACGCCGTCGGCCAGGACAATCTGCCCAAAATATTAACGTCGGACAAAAGTGAACCGCCAGCTTGTACGTAATCATATACAACAGACTCCGTTATTTACGACTCGAAAGCAAAAAGGAAAAAAAAATTATTTTTTTTTTAAATAGAAACAATTTCGGCTCGGCCGAATCATATTGATTTTTTTTACTTAAAAAAAAAAACGAAAAAAAAAACACGATACCGACGGAAATCTCAGCGTCCCCATGTCCTTTCCGTTTACGCAACTTGAATAAAAAAAAAAAAAAAAAAAAAGAATCTCCAGAAAATCACATGGCTAATTGAGATCTCCTTTAGACTTCGCGGAATCTCGAAGGAGGCGCGACGTCGGAGAACTAACGCTAATAAAATTATAGATATATCGAGAAAACAGTGAAGGGGGGGGAGGAGGGGGGAGGAGGGGGCCGTAACGAGTAAAATGGTGGTATATGAATAATTAAACGAAAGGAATAAAGGGGATACCGAGATTACGGATGAAAATTATGCATCGGATTGAAAAATCAATAATTGCAATTATGCCAGGATCCATCGATTGCACTCGAAATAAACCAGGTCTGTCGCGGTCGTTTATCGTCAACGAAGAAAGTTATTATGGCTGGTGCTAATAAAGCGATTGATACGCGAAGAGCTGATAAAGCTCAATGATGGCCACGTGTATTATTATTATTATTATTTTTTTTTTCAATTTTTTTTTAGTCTTCAATTTCTCTCCGTGCAATTTTTTCATCGGGCTTTAACCAAAACGACGCTCGCGCGTTTTCTGTCAGAGGGAGACAATTTTACGTCCGTTCGCAACAAACTTTGGTCGCGTCGTGAAAATTGCCGTGACATGCGCGTGCGACGTTTCTTTCGCTACTGCGACGGTCAAGCACGAAGTCTGACTTGTCGAGACTAAAGTAGATCGCGGCAGATACGGGCTTACGATAAATTGAACTAGAAAAGAGAAGGCGTCGGATAACGAGAGGGTGACGAAAGGATAGATAAGAATGAATAATAATAATAATGAGAATGAGAATCAAGGGAGAAAATAATATAACGAGGAAGCGGAGCATATCGATGCTCTCTTCAATGCTTTCGGCATCAACGAGAATTATCGCGAGATTTTCGTTCATGCTCACGATATACCTAGCGTAACAACATAGCACCTAGGGTTTTTGTACTTTTCGCAATAATTCGCAATATTATTATGTATTATTGATAACATATAATATATATATATATATATATATATATTTGTATATATAATATATATACCCTACGACAAGAGAATGTATTTACATTATGCGCTTTTAATGATTACAGGGAGAGTTAATGGAAAGCAACCTAATTTACACCGTTCTACTTTGAATGAAAAATGTGTGAGACTGTAAAAAAAAAAACAAAGGGAAAAAAAAGATCTCCACCTTTAGTCTGATTTCGATTTTGCGTCATGCGCACATTTAAGCGTACACAAAGAAAACTTTTCTTGAATCGTTATCGATCGATTGCGATTTTACGTCTTGGCTTAATTTCTCTTTGTTTTCTTTGTATCATATGCTTCTCCGCTTCTTCTTCTTCTTCTTTCTCCTTAATTAAACCTATTTACTTTCTTCCGTATAATACAGTATCTACATTCGGTCGTAAACGAAACCGTCAATAAAGTTTTAATTTACAATAAGAAATCCAAATGAAATCACATTTTCTCGTGTCCTCTTTCATACTTGACTCCTTCATCCTCATTTGTAATAACTTTAAAGGCTCTTCGTATATCACAATTAACAAAGACAATTTTTCATTCGTTTCTCTTTAGAATCGTTAGAATAGTTATTCTACCTAGTGGTAAATTCGGTGCGCACCCGCACTGGCCGAATGTACGAGCGACGCGATAATTGCTGAGCATTTGTATTCTTCTCTCTAATTTTAATTGGTTAAATAATTAAAAATAATTCTAATCTTTACCAGCCACCGTGGCGACACCCTCCACGGAGTCTCTCTCGTCCTTATGATCATCCTCGTGCTGTTCGACTCCTTTATCCTGCGAACTGGCACCGGATACCAATTCAGTGTCTTCGCTACCCTCGGTACTGTCCGCGACACTGGAGTTTCGCACGTCCTTCTTACCTTCCTCGGCCTCCTTGGGCTCCTGAATCTGTTGCATTTGCAACTGACTTCGTAACCTGGATATCTCACGGGCGTCAGAACGCCGATGACGACGTAGACGAGCGTTTTCCGTAGCTACTTGTCTTGCCAATGCCAGGACGTCCTGGGGCACGTCAAGAGCCATCAGCCGTTCCTCTAAGTCTATCGCAGCAGTCCCTTCCGAATCAGAATCACTTTCCGGCGAAGACGTACCGACTTCTGGCGCTGCAGGTTCCACCGTTACCGTGGACGATGTCACAGCCGCGCTACTCTCCTCTTCCTCGGGTTCTTCGTCCTCTTTCGTTTCCTGTCCTGCCGCCAGGGAGTCCTCTTCCTCGGCGTAGGAACCGGAAGTGCCACCAGGCGCCGGAGACGATGGTTTCTCGAGCTTTATTGTAACCGGAAGCGACTCGAGCTTCTCGTCTGGACTCGGTGGACGATGACCGTGACGACGACGCTCGTGATGATGCCGTCTACTGTGCTGGTGCACCAACTGCGGGGCTACTGGTGGCATCGTCGGCGGTGGTATCGGCGCCAGGGCGACGTTCGGCTGAAAATGCGGCTCGAAACGCTCGCATTCGGAGAGAGGCACAACGCGTTCCGGATGCTGGAGCACTGGCGGTCCTCGACTGAGATATGCAGGCATCAGCGGCGAGCTGCACACAGGAAAATCGCGTTGCGTCTAAGAATTTGGATCAGGTAAGAGCTTCTTTTCATTGAGGACTCTTGAGGTTTCTCTGGAGGTGGTGTTGCACTTTGGGATTAGAATAGGGAAAGGTATTTTTCTCTCACTTAGGATTCTTCGGGTTTTTCCTTTGAACTATTAAATATGCCTCTTCGTCGTTGTTCAATAGTTACCTGTCCCTGTGTTTGCAAGTTCCTGCCGCACTCCAGGGTCTGAATGCTGATGCGCCTCTTGCTGCCAATTCAAAGACTGCCCATTGCATTTGTAAGTATGGGTCGGTGGCACTGGCTGCTGCTGCTGCTGCTGCTGCTGCTGATACTGGATGATACATTCCCAATCCGTTTCCATTGTAAACGCCAGAGCAGTCGTCCCTGTCTATTTCCTTCTTCGCACGTTTTATTATCTTTTCCGGCTCGTGTCGCAGCTACAACAGAGGCATTGCTTCCTTAGAAGATGCAACGGGAAATGAATTCAATTTCTTTCTCTTTGTTTGAAAAAAATGTCAACAACCTTGAATTTTCTCCTAATTGGGCGAATGCAAAATGTTTTATAGTGATGAGCATCTTGAAGCGTGGTAAATGGCTCGAAAACCGTTATCAAGTTATTTAGTTAAAGCTACCAGCAGATTCTGATCGTGACACGGCGTGAATTATTATTTGATAAGCTTTGTATTTGACTTTAAAAATGTTTTTTAAAAAAAAACTATATGCGTCGCAATTTTGAACTGACTATCAGACAACTTTTAATCAAGATGTCGATTGTTATTTTACTGAGAATTATTAATACAGATTTCGTCAAGTGACAAAAAATATATTATAGTATATCCGAAAAATGTGTTTATAAGATTTAATCCACGATCGAAAAATGAATACCTCTGGTTTCCTCTTAGGATTCGTCACGAGGTGCCGTTCTTTTAAATCTCGAAAAAGGGCGTCGACCTTGTTGTGATGCTTCTGATCCCTGGACAATAGAAGGTAGGACCGCCAATTGGCAGAATCGAATCCCCAGTGGCAGGTTCGATTTTCCAAAGGGCGATGAGCATGACGAACAAATCGCTGTGGCGAAAATTGATATCCACACTCGAGGCACTCGATGCAGGCTGAATCCTCTGAACTGAAGAGGTCTGCGTCGAAAATGCCCTTACACTTACCAAAGCACTCATGGTACACCTTAAAACGTGCAACGGATTCTTCTGCTTCCTCTTTCTTGGCACAAGACTTTTGATCATCTATTCGTTCCTGATCTCTGACCGGTGCTGGTTCACAGGGCTCTGTCCTAAGTAAGAGTGCACTCACAAGTCGTTCTGCATCGGTCTGTGTGATAAGTCCACAAGAAGGAGCATTCCGTGGAAGAATTCCAGATAGTTTCAGCTCTTCGAGCTGATCTCTGGTACATCTTGAGCAGTATATCTGCAGCTCATCGCATACTTGATTGATCTGCTGCAGAGAAAAGTCCTGTAAAACTGTGTTGAGTATTTGAGGGAGACACAGCCTACGCTCTCCACCAACGACAAAGCAAGATATCCTCTCTCCTTCGAGAGTGGCTTCGCATCTTTCAGAGCAACTCTGATCCGGTGCTGTTAGAATGGGTATTTGAAACTCTAACTCTCGCTTGTCACTAGTGGTCTTCAGTCGTTCGGGTTGTGGATCTTCATCAGAATCATCCAAAGCATGATCGACCCTGCGATCCCTGCAAGGTGGCACAGTAATCCTAGACGGTTCTTCACACTTTTCAATATCCTTGGATGGTATCGACAAATGATCCAGACCAGAATCAATCCCACAATTAGCAGGACGGTTTAAGGGAGAGAAACGAAATGGTGCCTGTTCCTGAAGCAGTCCTTTACAGTCCATGCCCAGAAGGGCCGAGCTCGGTCCCTGCAGGCTCTTCACTGCTGATAACTGATACGTCTTCAGGACAGTTTTCAGTTGGGGACTGTACGACTGACTGCTTGTATTACCAAGCAATAGTGTCTCCATTATTTATCTCTATGATTAGTTAGACAAGTCAGTCCTATTATGATCCTACTATAAGGTACACTTATATTGTACGTGAGTTCACTGAATATCACTGAAGTATCTTATGGACACTGACACAAACTGGGCTTAATGCACTGGTATGCAGAATCACATTGATAATCACCAGAGGTTGCTAGGCCATTTAAGCCAAGATAAAACTGACCCATCTTATGAAAAGTAAGAATACACAGAATGCGAGCGTGGAGCCGACTCTCTGCACGGGCTAGACACATGCTGGGAGCAGGGATATATCTCGGATCCAGAATGTCGCGCGTATTCCCATCTTCCTGGTCGACGTGCTCTTGTTCTAGCCACGATCCATGATCCACCGTAACATCGTGTCCGCGTAAGATAATGCGCGCACGCATATATATATATACATGTACATACACACACACGCGCGCGCACGAACACACACTACCCTCGCACACACTGTAACAATAGTGGTCCCCGTCCCGCAGAAGAGGATAATAACGCGAAAAACGAGATAGAACGTTAACCAATGTTAGATGATAGCCAGAGGAAGAGTCAGGCTCGAGAGGACAACGTTAGACTGGACGTCGGCGTCGTGGTGTCGCGCGTCGCGATCTCCACGATTACGTCGGCAAGGTCTCTATGTCTCCTCGTAGAAGGCGTAGGAGAGGAGGCTCGGTTAGGGATACGGGTCGGTGGCCTGGGCGCCGCTGGGCCTCGAACCTGGCGTGTAGTGCGAACAGTGGCGATTATCAGCGTAAGGACACATGTCTGTCTCTTTGGAATAAGTTTCGAAGAGAGGCTGGTCCGATGGTCTAACCCGCGCAGCGACCGCGGCGATACATGGCCGTGCCTTCCTTAGGATCTAGCAACGGCAGAGCAACGACAGAGCAGGATTACACCTCGGCTTTACTTGACAGATATCGCCGTCTTCGCGGGCATCGTCAGGCCGATTTACTTGGCACGCCGCGCCGCAATGGCGTATCGATCGAGCACGCACGGCACACTGAAGCACCACTCGCGGAGCTACGCATATTTCTCGCAGCGAAAACTTAAGTAAAGCGAAGTGAACCGTCCAGCCTGACGCACGGTACACAATGCTAACGCAGCGGAGCCCCTGATACGCCGTCGCGGCGTCGGGTTCTCTGTGTATGTCGTGTTATATAGCGTATTATAGCGCGTGTGTCGCCTCCACCAAACACCACGACCAGACTCAGACTGTCCACATGTAGCTACCTGGCCGCGAACGTGTGTGCACGTAAACACGAGGCGAGCCCTCAAGTGCGCCTCCTCTCCCCTTCTCTCTTTCTCGCACTCTCCTCCTATCCTCTTTACCCTCGTTGCGCCTCCTTCTCTCGCCGAAGCACCGTCCTCTATACTCTCCTCCTTCCTCCGTTCTCATCTCCTCTCCCCTACCCCTATCGTTCTATCCCTCTCGCTCGGTCAGCCCCTCTCCAAATGGTAGAGCGCGACGCCATGCGTCGCGTGTGTCAGTGCGTCTGTGACCAGTAACACAGTGTGCGTCTCTTCTGCTAAAGAGGAATCTCCGTAAACTCTACGTGTCCGTAGAGAGTTTACTTCGTCTGTCTGTCTGTCTGTCTGTCTGTCCGTCTGTCTGTTTGTCTATCTCCCTCCCTCGCACCAGCCCCCGTGAACCACCAAAACCCGAATCCTCCCCGCTACCTACACAGCGACGACCATCTTAGCTTCTCTTCTTTCTCGCTTCCTCTCCCTAGATACTCCGATGCTGACGCCATTCCCACCCAGAGCCTCTGTCGTCCTCTTCGTACGCTCGCGCGAGACTGCGATAGAATTTACACGCTTATCTCGAGCGCAGTAGCCTTAGTTTCTCCGGCAGCGTGTGTTAGAGAAGGAAGACGATAGAATGAGAGGGGGAGAGTGAGCGTCGGTCGGCGGTCGGCTGAGCGTCTAGTCATGTGACCTTCCCGTCAAAATAGCCTGCGTAAACTGCACGACTCGCGAGCAGCGACACGCATACGGATACGCAAGCGCGCACACGCGCACATTAAATTTCATGTATGTAGACGTGCACGTATCATTGGAGACTACGGGACTCTCTCAGGAAGAACCAGAGAGAGAGAGAGAGAGAGAGAGAGCAGGCACTGGCCTGGGCCAAGAGAGCCACCAGCACTTATCGTTCGCACGCACCGAGTTCGACTTGGCTGGACTTGGACCGAGTAGCGCCTCCTCTCTCACGATATGGATTAATATTTTGAATCAAGGATCAGAGAGGCGCACTGTCCTCACTCGGATGCTGCCATCGAGTCTCGTGCGCCTTGACGGTTCGCGAAAGACGCCTGGCGTCGATAATGGCCGCCGGACCTTCCGGAGCCAACCCTGGTCTGCCCTCCCTGCTCGGAGGTTCAGACTCCTCGCGCTCGACGAATCCGCTGCGGATCCTAACAAAGATTATGCGTGCCTCGCCGTTTGACTTCTTCGGCTGACTTGCTTCTCTTCTCGATTCTTATATACGTTGGAGCTGCTTTTGTGCCACTTATTGCACGACGCTCGGATAGACCGAGAGGTCGGTATAATATGTGTGAGAGATACAGAATCAAATGGGGAATGGACGATCGTGGATGTTGACCAATGGGCGACCAATGGGCGACCAGAGAATTCCGTATGCGATATTTGTATAAACTTGGAATACATATGTATATATTAGTGTGTGTGTGTGTGTATATGTATATGCTATTCGTAAATTTTATTTTATAGGAATTTACGGTAGGTGCTTCTAACAAAGGAGTGCTATTTTGGGCATGTCCCTTCCATACGACATACGAGCCTGCACGTCTGTCGCACCATGAACCGTGCTTGTGCTTGTACGCGCAGTGAGCTGAGTTCCTCGTGAAAAATCTATGCGATTAAAAGCGAGGAATTTTTGAGAGGCGCAGAAGACGGGGTTTTATCCAAACTGGCGACATCGTACGGTTAGGACTATTCAGATTAGATTATTTATATCTCCTTAGGGTCATTAAATGTGCTGTTTTTGATTATGTCTACCGTCTGGCAATATATATGTATATTGCGTAGGTTACAACCAGTTTTCGTCAGACTCGTGTATGCGAAGTAAATGCGAAATATTGACAAGCGCGTCGAGAAAATTTTTTAACATTAAATATGTATATTTGCCATGTAAGGTAAATTGTGATTATTAATTTTATTTTACCGTGTACCGATTAACAGCTGTTACCATAGTTCGTTTAATCGCGAATCAAGTGGTCTGATAAAAATCGTTTGTAATTCTCTTGTGGATGTAATATTTCTTTTTTAAATGATGTATCAAATATCGAACACCTGCAACGAACGATCGATGCTTCTCAATTCTCATTATCGTGATTGTTAAAACTGTGCGAATCGAGCTTAAAATATTTTTTTTTTTATTTTTTCAAAAAACTTCTCATCGATCATGCACGACTCTTATCAGCTTTACGATACAGGCGCGATAAGAACAATCGCCTTTGGCACTTCATCGCGGTATCACGAATTTTCAGATAGACAAGAATGTCGATATACTGATAAGGATACTGTCTTGATCGACAACAGATAATAACTCTAATCTATAATTCTCGCGTAATCGGCCGCAGTAGCGCAAAAATTTATCCAATATCGAAATAACGTCGTTGCTTATTTTTCTCGGGGGGGGGGGGGGGGGGGGACAACCCCTGGTTAGCGTTA
>JASANN010000004.1:2338124-2360559 GCA_031762395.1 Calameuta pygmaea | reverse complement strand
CCCCCCCCCCCCCCCCCCCCCCCCCCCCCCCCCCCCCCCCCCCCCCCCCCCCCCCCCCCCCACGCCTCGTTAGCGTTACGAAAGAAATTACGTTAACGTCGTAAATTCATAGAAATTTTTAATAGCGAGACGAAGCATCTTCTTTTTTATTTCGTATCTAATTTTATATATATATTTACATTCAGATAAAAAAATTCACGTCACTCAGAGATACGTTCGTTTGGACACAAACACATCGAGGCATTCGCTTCTTTTCCTGTACTCGTATGGTAACAATCCAACTTACCGACCGAGTCTTTCTCATTCATGAAAAGTTCAACTATATGCAAACTTAACGTTTACGCTTTCTGTTGAGGCTGACGGTAGAAGAAAAAAAAAGAGCATAATGTAAAGAAAAGATATTCGATGAATGAACTGGTCACGCAACCCTCGACAGTCTTATAACACGACTCTAGGGTGTAAATATTTTGATTCGTCATTCCGCCACCACCTAGACCGAGCGTGCATCTGATATACAAAGGTGTTTCTATGCGCGACTCATTATCTAGGTATGTTTTCGTCAAGGAGAATCTTGAAAAATAAAATCCTCATACAGATATATTGAAAACTTGAACCATCTGACTTAGGATCTTTTAATATTTCCCTATATACAATTTATGCACGTCAACATTGAGCTTCGTAACGGAAATTGATATATTTTAAAGAAACGGTCGGTAATGTAGAACAGTGGAAAATGAAATTATACATGGATACGCGTACATGCGTATATATATATGACAGAATTACGAGACCTTGTTATCGAATTGTCCAATAGTGCGTAACGTACTTGGATCGTCGTTGTTTAAAATTTTTGTCTTAAACAACTGAAACATTCCTACGAGCGATGAGTGTTCGGGAAGCAAAATGTCTGTAAAAATATTTTAACGAAGCCTCCAATGTTTTAGTTAGTACAGCTACGTACTGGGCACGCGATGCTGATTGTTTGTTCTAATATAACACGAATTTGATAATGTCTTCGATATCACTCTAAAGACGTTCAGTATCTTTCAGGTGTCTTTTCCAGTTGATCAAAATTTCAAATATCGAAGCTGCGGGCTGAACTGCCGGAGGAAAATAAAAAAGTTTTCCTCGGTTAATCAGTGATCAATGACCTTAATGAGGTAACGTTTACGATACAACAGGCTGGCATTGCGCACGTATTTTCACGACAAATCCTCCGCGCGATGCCCACATGTCCGATATTAACATGCAAATATGCGGCTTCGGTATGCTATGCAAAATAAAGTATACCTTGATCCGCAAGAGTTTCGCATGCGCGTTACGTGTCGCAATTACTAAGTTCGCAAAGAGATAATTTGCATATTAACCTGCGTTTATCGTTTACGATAACCGATTAGCGCCGATAATCTTTTTACTCTGCTGAACGCTCCTTCCTCGATTAATCGAACAAAGCAGATAATTCTCGAAGAATCGGCTGGGGCTGTTGATGGCTTATCGGTAGCAACTTGCGTACGTCTACAGATGCAAATGGGGGGATTATTTTTTTGTGGCATGCCGCAAGATCTACTTTATACGCCGATAAGAAAGAAGGTAACCGACAGGGAGTGTGAAGGAAGAAAAAAAAAATTATTATTAGCTTACAGGGCAAAGACCACCATTAGAAGCACTGCTCTCTTATCCGGGAGACCAGTTAGACCGGTTAAAAAGTCGAACAATCGTTTCTTATTGCCAGTGACAAAGAATCTGCATGAGGTACACAGCTGTTTAAGCCATTTCAGGTTTGATCTTTCAGCAACGTATAACCCGAGCACAGCTAAATTATCGTTCTCTTTCACGTACAATCACTGGAGGCTTAATTGTTATGTTGTTTTACGTATGTTTATTTATAGCGTGGACTTGGCGCTAATCTTTGATAATGTGAAACTGATCCTCGGTTTTGTGCTTGCGTAAACATGTGCGAAAACAAGGCGAGACTAGGCTATCTGTCAGTTTTAATACTGGTCGTTCTCGGTTGGTAACTTTGCTTTTTTAAATTTAAATCAGTACAGAAACGATTCTTGTATAATAAACGGGGTATATTCGCGATACACCGATGTTAATTACAAGGTTAAGGAATGTTTGCACCTGACGAAAGTAAAAAGGTAAATAAAATTGTTAGGTCGTTCGTTAGGTAATTATACGAAAGTGATAAGGAGCAATAAGTTAAAGACAGTCGCAGGTCGATATAATAAAAGTAACGTAAATCTTCAGTTTGTTTACCTTTGGAGAAGTGACGGGTAGCTTAGCGGTTGGTACAGAGACGCGACTGCAGAGCGATCTGGCGGCCGTTTGCAGAACTACGCGGAAGTGATGAGGTACAGAAGCGACGCCGTGCGTCGAAAATGCACAACCCGAGGAAATAGGCGACGCCGGCGCCGTCCCATAAGAAGATGGCGACAGCGAGTGACAACGCGTCGATTGTATAAAGTGTTTTCTTTTTTTATTTTATGCCGTTACTTTGGGTTTCGTAGCTTCCAGTAAATTTCAGCGTGAAGCCTGAAGTAGGTGTGCTAGGGAATCAACGCACGGCGCATTCCTTATCGTAGGACGGGATCGTTCTTCTTATCATTGTTTGACGAATACGGTGAGTCAGGCTTCGGGAAGGGCCACCTACGTAAACGAGGTTAATTGACATTAAGAGGGGACAATTAAAGTCTGTCCAGGCTGGAATATTGGCGGCGTGGAAGCGTCAACTCTTTCCGATTCGCTCCAGTTCGATTTGGTTATTAAAAAGTTCTCTCCTTGTTACGTTTAATATATATTGTCTGATCGTTCGGCTCCTTTACGTGTAGTCTGTTCCGTTATCGCGCGTGTCTCCAATCCCTGGTGTCTCCTGTCGCTGACAGCAACAACTTGCGAGTGAACGAGCAAGCGCTGACATATGTAGGTGCAGCCTGTGCGCGCGCATACTTTGGAATTTTAAATAACGTTTTTTTTTTCTTTCTTGTATCTCATCAAAATTAAAAGACTTATTCGCATCCGAAAATATACCCACCGATTCTTCGCGCGAACACGAGTGAAGACATTCGAGACGTCCTGCGACTTACTGCGTCGCTGTGCGTCGCTACGTCGCTGCGTCGCTACGTCGCTAACAGTAACCACAACAAGGAGTATCGAATACGATCGTGTAAAACAAATCGAGTATCGGTATCCTTGCCCAAGTGTAACGAATAACTGAGGTGTCGATCGATCGATCGACGCAGTCGCGTCGTGTTAATGGATGGAGTAATTTATCGAGGTGTATATAGGAAAATGAAAGACAAATAAAAGACATGGAGGATCGTTCGGAAGATAAAGAGAATAAAGACGTCGGTACGAACGAGGAGTTTCTCTTGTTGCTGAGTAAATCGCGCAGGAATGACATTTTCCTTTTCAATTTGAATTTATCTCTTGAAATGTCCCTTCGCAGGGTTTTTAAGGGTGAGTAGATGATCTTCTTTCTCTTCTCAGTTTTTTTTTTTCTTTCTCTTCTCGATCTCCTCCGTACCCTGCGTCTCCCCCCACTCTTCGGCTCTCACTCTCACTTCGTCCTACTAGTTTTCTCATTCCTTCCTCCTTCGGTTTCTCGTTTTCCTCGATTTTACTTCTTTCGCGCAACCTTCGGCTCTTCTTCCTGTCGTCCTTCCTTCGGCGGTCCCGTTACGAAGAAAGAGCCGCGTCAATGGGCTAATTTTATTCGGCGATGCTTTCCTTGTCGTTGGTAACGTTCGTAAGCTGCGCTTTAACGGTAAGATTAACGAGCTTTATTCCTGTAGTCCTGCTTCTGCCTCGTCCTGCTAAAATCCACGATCGACGGGGACATTTCAAGAGAGAAAAAATCCCTAGCTTTCGTTGCTTGATTTTTTCGAAAATTTTTTAATAACTCAAAATTCAAAAATCTCGTGTTCCGTTTGATCGATTCGATACCTCATTCGTTTTATCGAATAATCAAGCGTCTCATTCAACGCGAATTTTCGATCGAATAATCGTACGCCTATGAAAAAATTTTTCGATAATTAACAATTAATCGATTGATCGATTGATTCCGTATCAAATATCGTATCGGTATACGAATATTTACATAAATCTAGTTTCTTTCCAGTATTTAGATTTTCGCGTCACCCATCGTTGCTCTTAATGCCATTAATATGCGTAACAAAGTAGAATCATTGGCTGCCTTGAAATACAAACTTTAACAATTAACCTCGAGTCTCCTTCGGCTGCTTTCAGAGACAAACTAATCAGCTACAAGATTCTTGTATTAGTATCAGATCAATGACGGGTGGATAATGTAAAAAAAAATTCCCAATAAAATTCACGACGACGTATGAATGTGATAACAAGTATAATTGTACATTAAAGTAAAAAAAAAAACTTGTTTCAGGAAAAGGAGCAAAAGTGCCGAAAACAAGGATGCCAACGCAAACAACCGAAAACGACGATATACGTGTGAAAATCGTATATAATGGGTAATCCGTAGCTTTAAGACGAATCTCCGTAGCCGTCCGAAAATATCTAACGTCCCACGAATCACAGTGCAATCCCCATTTTTTGGATTCTTATCGTGCCAAGAAGGAACAAAGAAAAAAAAACTAGGACTGTCATGAAATTATAAATTCCCATTAACGTTTCCTCTTTCTCTCCCACGCACATCTGTCCTCGCCGCTTGATTTCCCTATTTTCAAAAAAAATAATCTCACCACGTGCTCACACCTCGATCTTTGACATTTATGCATCAAGGGAGGTGCAGATCACCTACGTCACAGCTGGGATCACGGTGGACACGTTGCGCGAGGAGATGCGGACGATATGTGGATTCGGAGCTGCACGTTCGGGTACGGAACCCGATCAATTCACGATGAAGTGGGTGGACGACGAGGGCGATCCTTGCAGGATAACATCGCAGCACGAACTGGACGAAGCCCTGAGGCTCTACGAGATTGAAAAGGACACGGAAATTACGATACACGGTAAGGGAATCCGTAAGACGGAATTTAAAGAAAAAGCTCAGACTCAGTTGCGACCGACTTCAAGCTGGTTTCAGGAGACCAGATATAGTCGGTCGAACCGATAGAAGAAATGCTTCTGTTATTAGAATCGGCGGCGGCTGCCTTCTGGTGCCTTTTCTTATTGTTAGTTCGGCAAACAGTACGTGACACTGAGGGATCGGATACGAGGCCGATTCTCTATAACCAGAGGCAGGATTATAGCAGTAAAATTTATTCCACCGACAGACGGCGCCACGTATTTCGCCAAACTGGGTTGAACTCTCTGCTCTTCGATGAGATATAGGATGCACGAATTTTATCGTAAAACGGCGACAGCCGCCTTAAGAGCCGAAATAAGCGCGTTTATCGCGACGGGATGTTTCGCGGTGGATGGGATCGATATACGTGAACTTAAATATCTACAGTGGGGAATTTCACTTGGTCTCTCACGAAAAGACCTGCTCGAGCGTTGTTCTTGGCTCGGAGGAAAACGAGCTTGGGTCTTGTGTGGCTCCCGGGAGGCCATATGCGTTTTATGCGTTTGATGCGGTAAAAATAAATGGCGCTTGTATTTTATGGGAGTCAAGGTTTCTCGGTAAGTGTCTTTCCGATTGCGCTAATGGAAAAACCGGAAACTCACGTCGCCCGGAACGTACCGCTGCTCGATTATTCCGCCTTTCACCAGTTTCCGGTAGCGAACGACCGGCGGAGCCCAGTTATTTATTGCACTTTGTTATTTTGTTGGCCGCTCAGTCGGCGTATGAGTGAAGGACAACATGGAGCCGCGTGACTCCTAATAATTTTTGGAAACATCGAAACGCGTGGATCGGATCTATTTCGTGAGCAGACTAAAAAAAAGTTGGGTAATAAATAAGCAAAGAGGCCTCTCGTTAATCTACTTTCTGCAATCTGACGTGGGTGACCACTTGAGCACGGAACCAGGCACCCGGGTCGTCGGATAGGTCAGGGTTTAAAAGAAATAATAATAAAAGAATGCCAGCCATAGTTCGAGCTTCTGAGCCAGGAAGTTGTAGCCTGGTAAGAATGCCTTTTGAAAATCCATTTTCACCGTGAATCCACGTACCTTCCGTGAGGAGGAACGTTCGATCATCGCTGCCTTAAGAATAGTTCGAAGGAACCTTTCAAGGATCAAAAAAGGAAGTAGAGGAGAAAGCAGGAGATAAAAAAAAAGTTCAAAGTCACTGGGGCGTAAGGAGACCCTTGGCAAAGCCGAGAGCTGTAAATTTTCAGCGAAATGCACGGTTCGCTCTCAAGAATAGTAAATGCAATCAATGAAAAGTATAGAGTTCCAGAAGGAGGAAGAACGGAAGCCAGCGCCCAAGAATTGACTGTAGGTTAGATCGAATGAAAAATATAAAGCATAGACTGCTGGGATTATTAGTGATGATAAATTTCAGTTCGCACGACGAGTCCCGTCGTAACGCCGTTCCTTGGCCTCTTGAATCTGTTGTATTGCGATATAATAAAATTCATGCATATCCGCTTCCGTTCAAGACCCAAGTCCTGCGAGACTGATCTTACAGTGGCGCAATAGCAAGTGAAGCGCGCAGCCTCTGCCTCTTTGACAGGCGACTCGCAATCAGGCAACTCAGTCTCCAGGTACCTCGGGTTACTACCAAGCAGCACCGACACCTAGAGGCACCCACCCACGGCCTTAAATACAGGGAACCTGCGTACTTGGAGTTTGCGCTCTGATGGGGCGAGTAGCGCGCGCCGGGCGGCGGCAGTGCCGCTTTTGCTGCAGTCGATATCCCACTCGGTCCGATTGTCAGTGTCGCGAACACCTCGGCGAATTCGATCCTCGACATACCGTGTGCAGAGTGACTATTGCTGATTCGTACGGTCGGACCTGTCTCCGGACGGGACGGGAAAGTTTTTGGAACGAAGAGCAGTGCTCAGTATATTCTGGAAAGAATCCCGAGGAGTGACGGGAGTGGAAATTGACTGGCCTAAAGACAGAGGAAGCAGGCAGGTAGGCAGTCAGGCAGTGAGTCAAGCAGACAAGGCCAGAATAGGGCAGCATGGCGTGGGGCTACTGGAGCGCGACTGCCGTCGGCGACAGGGGTAGATCGCCTAGACGTGAAAAGGACAAGCAGAGTCTCCATCATCATCAGCAGCAGCAGCAGCAGCAACAACAACATCAAACGAACCAGTCTGATCCCTTGCAGAGTTGCTCAGGTGTTCAGCAGATGCAGAGTGAATTGGGTGCAGGTGCGAGCGAGGAACCACCCTGCAGCCTGATGATCCAGGGTGCTTCGTTTTACTCCTATTCGGCGGCCGCGGCCGCAGCGGCGGCGGGTGCGGCCGCTGCCGCTGCCGCTGGAAGAAGGACCTCCGCCGTCGAAGGATGTTCCACCTCGCTACAGGTCCTGCCTAGGGAGCTACAGCCACGACCTGGTTCGAGCAACTACCCGCCCTCGCCCTGTAGCGAATCCGCTGATTACGAGCAGCCCAGTCATCACAATAGTTATGCCCAGGACGGTCCCCACGCTGATTCCATTTTACCACCGTCCCTCGCTGCCAGGTTGATGATGCTTCGGGATGACGACGAGGATGGTTCAGAAGGTGATCTCGACGATGCTACTGCCGCCGATATTATCTACGCTTCCAATAGTCGTGCACAACCTGGACCCAGTGGATGTCTCGTGCATGGTCCCTGTAATCCACTTCCGGAACCCGCACCTTCCGTTTCTTCACTGATCGGCGAGCACCACCCACCGGGATCCATTCCTGGATGCACCTCACAATTCTGGTTCAACGATATCACCTGGGGTACGTTCGCCAGGAACGTGCGATACTGCCATTCGCCCTGCCCATTCTCAAACCCGAAATTTCACCTACTCTCAGGCTCACTACTCAAAGTGCGAATTCTTCGGATAGGTTAGGTAGGCCCGGCACGGAGGTCGCGATAGAGGCCTAGTCTCAGAATCAGACTCGTGGTAGAGAAAATATGCATATTGACGTCTGCTAGCACAAACTTTTTCCCGTTATTCCGATAAAGTCATTGCGAATTATGTCCATTTTTATCTACCGCCGGTCAATTGATTTTCTGCCCAATTTCCCAACCGCCGACCCAGTCATGTGCGGTTTCTACGTTATGCTTGGTTCATGCGACTAACCTGCTTTAACCCAGTGACCCAAGTTTGCGCTGCAGCGATAATGCCCACCTAGATCCCCCAGTCGATTAACACATCTGCGTCTTTTCTTCGTCCTCCTTCCGTCGTACCTGCCAATGGAAACTCTTGTTACGCAACGTAACGCAAGACATTAAAACGTTTCACAAACCCTTTCACATTTGCACGGTTAATAAATTTGTCTTAACAAAATTTGCAAAAATACAAATTTGACGTCTTCGGCTTTCGTCACTGCACCTGTCTTTCCAAAACGGAAACGCTATCCAGGTGGGCGTCTGTTTATCAGTCCAACGACTGATGACAGTTAAACATGACGTTCGTATACATACCTACGCAAGTGCCATATAATGATTACAAAACCGTGACACACAAATATATATATATATATATATATATATACAATGATGAAATACAGGTCAAACTATATATATATACACACACACACACACATCCATCCGAATTTACATACGTAACGATACTTAGCACTTTCCTAAAAGAGGCAGTTTCGCGATTCAATGTCAAAGGTCAATCCCGACACAAGAAATCAATTTTAAACCTATTCACACGTTCAATTACATTCTCGTTCACAGTCAAGTCTTTTTTTTTTTATTACTAAGCTACTTCGTGACGTTTCGTTACTCTCGCGAAAGGCGTATGTCTCTGGACCGGATGTGAGGTGTGACCCCTTCAGCGACTGAGCAGTAAAATGTCATTACGGTGCTACAAAGCGTAACAAAAAGAAATACGTATATCCCTTTTTCTCGTTCACAATTAACATTAGGCTCAGTCGTGTTTTATTATTTACGTAAAAAAAGAAAAAAAAAAAAAATATGGAAAGATCCTTATTTAATTCCCGTTTACGTGCGTCAGGTACAAATTAGTTAGAACCACGTGACAGTCCTTTGTTACAATAATGTAACGTGTCGGCGATGCGCCATTAGATACGCTTACTCACGGATTGAATCGAGAAATCGCGGGACGATCGTGATACCAGTCAGCGGTGTTATCAGGGCTGATGCCTTCCTGGGGGAATTAGATTTCCAGCGATTACGACATACGCGCAATCGCTAAGGCGGAGATAGTAGATAAAGCAGTCTGATTTAGAATCAGCTAGAATTTCTCGTACACATAACGGTAAGAGAGTCGAGAGACATTGGCAGTACGGGTTACGGGTATATCGTTACGTCGGTATAAATTTTGTAAAAAATTATTGATAACGTTATCGTGAATCGATCGGATAAGACAGTCCGGTGACAGGTAGAATTTTTAATTACAGAATTTCTCCCGCGAACGAAGCATCGAGAGTTTTTCGAAATCCTAGTGAATATTTGAAAAAAAAAAAATTTTTTTCTATCATCCCCAAGTACGCGAGTCGAAATTACGTGGTTCCAGCGATCGTTAACCGAGTTAACGGGGACGTGAACGCAGAATGAATTTATACGTATACAGCAGCATGCTCGAAGTAGTTTTCATGCAGGACTGTCCGATGCTGTCGTACGAGCTTTTTCCAAGGAGCTTCAATAACAGCCAAGGTCTCTGGAGCCAGGTATTATACACGTCGATGTTAAGGTTAAAGGAGATGATCGGACGTAATCAACCCTTAAACCTGGAAGCTGTGTAGGGGGGAGGAAGGATACGTGTGCTGCGTGGGCGTCGCGTTAAGGAACCTTTTTTTTTTTCTTTTCGTACAGTTCGCGTGTATCGAGAGATTTCGTGTCGGCGACAGGAGGGAGACCCAAGGGAGGCAAAGGCGATCGTTAATGGTCCCAGGACGACAGGTAGTGTCATTTCGATCCTTCTTCGGGCATCGTTGCTTTTTGGTAAGGAAAAAAAAAAAAAGGTGGAAGTGGAGAAAAGAAGCAGATTTGTAAAAAAAAAAAAAGAAAAAAAATCAGGCGAAATAAGAGGAACAATATAAAAGCTGCTCCGGGGCTGATTACCGGGAGGACTTTCGGGGTTGCGGCAAAAGTTAGGGGTTGCTCGGTTGACTATTTTTTTTTTTTTGGTCTCGTACCAAGACACAACGATCGACTTGCGACAAACTGCGGTCTCGAAAACTTCGTTGATCCTTTCTGTTGGCGGTTCAGCCGCGAGAGCGCACCGGTGTCTTATATCTTGCTTGAAATCTTTGGGGGTGGCTGGAAACTTATTGGGGACCAGTTGCCACCTTGGGTATCATAACTTGGGGTGGTGCTGAGAGAATTTTCGAGAAGCGCATCCATTTTGTGTATTGGAAGACGAGAGGAGCTGCTGGGTGTAATTAGGCCTTGCTGAATATTCCAAAGCGATATAGGGAAGTTAAGGGTCGAAAGCAGGGTTGCCACCCTGATGCGACTTCTGTGACGTTATAGCTGTTACTTGGTACCTGTGCACTTTGGGTCACACGGTATTTGGCGATTATTTATACACACGTGTATATATAGATATATATATATATATATAGAGTGCATGCAGATACTCCAACCCCTTCCGTACGTGCCCCAATTATTTACTATATAGGGATGCGCATGGCTACCACCACCCCCGGAGTCCTTAATCATCGATATTTACTATAGGAATATAGAACAAGCTCAGCGTGATATGGTAAACACGAGGTTGGCACGTCTTGCGTCCACACAGTCGGTCTGGTATTTGCAGGATTGATAGTAGGATTTTTTTGACTTTTTTTTTTCACTTCCCCTCATATTCCCTTTTGCCTCTGCTCGCTCCTTTTTTACATTTTCAAGCGAAATTAAAGCACCGTAATACAAATTGCCCGTGCGTGCGGTTTTTTTTTGTTGCAGTTTTTCCAAATGTGCCAGCCGCACCGGGAATGCCGTGTCAGGGTGAAGACAGTGAGTATTCGTCGTTCGACGAGGGGGGTTTTTTTTTTTTTTTTCTTTATATTCATTCCTTTTCACTATTTAACGCACAGAGTATACCTTTTTTTTTTTTTTGTAATATCGTACGTCAAGTCGAATTGGATGCGACGATGGTAAAAGTTCAGATCGCCAGTGTAGCTGTAGAACTTTTTGAAATTTAGTTACTTTCTCGGCAATATCGAGCACTGTTTATATGACCTCTGATCTCTGCGTTGTCGTGTACCGTAGGTTGTCGATTGTAAATACAGAGTTTACAATTGATAAATATGTCCGGCAAAGTATGGATCAGGGTGGAACAGCCGCGATACTTTTGCGAATTTTTGGGTGTGGTACGGTACTGCGTTAAGTCCTTAAAACTGTGTAAATTAATGTGATCGTATATCTTGAAAAGTGTTTGTATGTACAAGAGTCAATGTCTATTTTCAAGGGAGCATCTACAGACGAGGTGCTCGCAGATGGAGGAAGCTCTACCGGGTGAACGGTCACATATTTCAAGCAAAACGTTTCAATCGAGTACGTATTATCTTGGCCCATTCGTCATCCAATTTATTAAAGTATCGTTATATCGATTAAATTTCTATTTCTTTTTCTTATTATTCCTTCCAGAGAGCCTTTTGCGCCTTTTGCCAAGATCGTATCTGGGGTCTTGGTCGTCAGGGCTTCAAATGCATCCAGTGCAAGCTGTTGGTTCACAAGAAATGTCACAAAGTCGTTCGCAAGCCATGTCTGAACTTACAGCAGCAGCAACAGCAACAGATGCAGTCGTCGGAGCAACAGACGGCAGACAGAAATGGCGATCAGCAACAGCCAGATTCACCCCAGCGTAGTCCTGCGGCCCATCTCGAGGATGAGACAACGGAGTCCTCAGTGGCTGAAGATCCTTCACGTGCCCGTAAAGAAAATTCAAATTATTATAATTACTAAGGATCGTCCCAGCGACGAGACACAATTTTTATAATCGTAACGGATTCAGGCACAGGAAGTGACGAAGGCGAGGAACTCGCCCTGGACGCGGTATCCGGTGCGGACGGTGCGAACGAAATGCAAAGGCAATATTCGCTCAGCGACTTCGAGCTGATCAGGGTAATCGGTCGTGGCTCTTACGCTAAGGTCCTGATGGTCGAGTTGAAACGTACGAAGAGGATCTACGCGATGAAGGTGATCAAAAAGGCCCTGGTCACCGACGACGAAGACATCGACTGGGTTCAGACTGAGAAGCACGTCTTCGAGACGGCCTCGAATCATCCATTCCTCGTGGGGCTGCATTCCTGCTTCCAGACACCCTCGCGCCTCTTCTTCGTCATCGAGTTCGTACGCGGTGGCGACTTGATGTTCCACATGCAGAGGCAACGTCGTCTTCCGGAGGAGCACGCACGGTTCTATGCGGCTGAGATCAGCTTAGCCCTGAACTTCCTTCACGAGAAAGGTTTGCTTGCGTTCGCACTAAAAAAACGAACCATCTTCTTAGCCTCCCTGCAGTTTCATCTTAGGAGGTAAAATTCGTTCCAGGTATTATATATCGAGATTTGAAGCTGGACAACGTGCTCCTGGACCACGAGGGGCACGTTAAGCTCACCGATTACGGAATGTGCAAGGAAGGTGTCAGAGAGGGTGACACGACAGCGACATTCTGCGGTACCCCGAATTACATAGCACCTGAGATCCTACGCGGGGAGGACTACGGGTTCTCGGTCGACTGGTGGGCGCTGGGTGTTCTGCTCTACGAGATGCTGGCTGGCCGAAGTCCTTTTGACATTGCCGGCGCATCCGAGAATCCGGATCAGAACACCGAGGACTATCTCTTCCAAGTGATCCTCCAGAAGACCATACGTATTCCACGATCGTTATCGGTGAAAGCAGCTTCCGTTCTTAAGGGCTTCCTCTGCAAGGATCCTGCCGAGAGACTCGGGTGCGGACCCTCAGCCTTCCTTGATATCGTTGCACATTCATTCTTCAAAGCTATCGATTGGGAGATGGTACGTATTAACTCTCTCCTCTACATAGTACCTTATGTAATGCTCATCGTTATAACGTACAGAGGGATTCTCGTTAAAGGCGTTATTGCTATCTGAATTATTACTCCTTGATTCATACCAGCCGATAAGGTCGAGCAGTCACTCCCAAAGCTTATCTCAAATTGATGTTACAGCTGGAGCAAAAGCAGGTCAGCCCGCCTTATAAACCTCGCTTGGATTCCGATCGTGATTTGGCAAACTTCCCGCCGGAATTCACGGACGAGCCGGTGCATCTAACTCCTGACGATCCGTGAGTCTTTTGCAGATACATTTTTTCCTTCTCTTTCCTTCCGTCGGTGGAGCGAAGAAAAAAAAACATTGCCCCTTCTCATTATCGAATGTCCTAAATTCCAATTCCACGCTGACCCCGTACCGCTGGGATCTTTGAACTCTCCTGAATCCTGGATCTAAATCACATTTCAGCCGAGTGATCGACAAGATCGACCAGAGCGAGTTCGAAGGATTTGAGTACGTGAATCCTCTTCTGATGTCACTGGAGGACTGCGTGTGACAGGAGTCGACCTTTCTCCATTCTCAGGAAGGTCAGGAAGATCAGCGGCGGCGGCGGCAGCAGCAGCAGTGCTATCTGTACGATCTGCAAGAGGAACTGGCGATGCTCGATCTAGATCCACGTCCGGGCTCCGATGGCTACGCGCGACACGATAATATTTTTGCGACGCACTACCCAATGGAGAACGAGAACGACAATAATTATAACGAGTACCGGCTGCCGCCGCCATTTCCATTCCAATACGAGAGTCCAGTCTGCTCTCGATCGCTGAGCATCGCCGAGGTTGCCTATGGCAACGGGAAAAACAATCTGAACTACGACGAGAACGACTACGACGACGTCGAGGAAGAGAGTCCGAGAAAGGGGATCTTGCAACAGATGTTCTGCCTTCCGTTAAACTAGACTAAGTCGAAATATCACCAAGAAGCGTCGTCGCTTCGCTTTCACATTCAAAGTTCGTTATAATTCGTTCACGTCGTTCCTGTCATTTAATTCGGGTACCTCGTCACGTGACGATCGAAAGAAATAATTAATAGTACGGAATATCGCCGCTAGGCGGCAGTCATCCTAAAATACAACTACAAAGCCGAATGGCGTTCGCGAAATCGTAATCTGGAATTGGCTAAGTATTAACCGAGTCTCCCGAGGGTAATTGGTGCTCCTTCGAATGCATATAAATAACAATATAGATATATTTTTATCTTTCCCTAGCTAGCGCATCCAAATCTATTTCGCTTGACATTCCACGATACCCATGCCGAATAACAAAGTTAAAGTCTACAGTCAGAGGTGAAATTTTGCTACCTGACTGCACCCTTTCAATTACAAGAATATCTTTCGCATTTATCTAAGTTTCACGAATCCTTCGTCATTGCGTCGCGTCATCGTTACGCGAATAACGCGATATAGAAAATTACTTAACGATCTGTTTATCGCAACGATGCGACTTTTTTTTTGCGCTCGCGATGAAAAAAAAATATATATATATATTAATGTCACCAAATCGCACGGCAAGCAGTTCTCCTCGTTCCCAATGTAAACACCCTTGAGGATTTTATATAGACGGAATTTCGCGGATCTCATTGAGAATTGGCAGGTTTTCATAGAAAATTCCAATTTTACGTACATTTTTTTTAATGACCCTGCAATTTGAAATTTGGCGAAACTCTTAAGCACCGGATGATCGTTGCGAATCGTCGTAATCGATATTTTAACCAGAGGAACGACTCCATTCGCAAATTGAATCGATTGAAAGTCATCGTGCTATATTATATTATATTATATTATATATATATATATATTATATCCTGATGCCTAGGACGTTCCTTTCATATAATCATAAATGCATTATCCTCGATGAGATCCTTCGTATGTCTCCGAAATATACAATATAGAATAATATACATAGGCCTGTACATAGGAACGAAGTACAGAGTCCTGAGATACGTACGAAGTCTCGCGCGTATTTAAGACTCTCGAAAGACGGGACTGTAGTTATATTTGTAATATAATAATATAATGATTATTATAAAATACCACGTACTGTAATGAATACCGCGACGTGCATTGGCGCTCGTACGATTAGTTTCTGATTCGCGTCGGATTCGTCAAGCCATAGTCAAAGGGAAAAAAAAAAAAAAAAAAAGAAAAGAGATCAAACGAGATAACGAATAGAAAATATTATTCGTAAAATTCCACGAAATCTTTGCCATTTTCTGAACGTCGATCTAACAGCTGCTAATTATATTTGCTAATATTAGTTCTTTAAAAAAAAAAAAAAAAAAACGTCTCGCAATTATTGCCAAATATTATTGGCAAAATTACCAAAAAGAATTACGTCGTGCCGATTCGTATTACCTAAGACAGGAAAAAAAAAAAAAAAAAACTTATTCGTAATTAACGATCGATTAAAGCGTTCTCGAAATATCGAAATTAGTATTGCCGTTCGTCCCGTCGCAGGGGTCAAGTTTTCGCACCTTTACGAATTATCGTTAGAGCAACGGAAGTTTCAATTGACGAAACAACGTGAAAAAGTTTCTCGTCGCGCTTTAATCTACATACGCGTGTGACTTTAGGCAACGAACAAGGGTTGTTATGGGTTTTGTTTTTTAAGGGTGGACTCATACCTTTTTTTTTTTTTTTCTTTTTTTAAATATCCTCGTAATCATTTCGAGTCTCGAAATGGATATATAATTTTTCTTTATAATCTATATAACAATGGATACATAATTTTTGAGATTCCCTTCGATCAACTGACCGACAGAGTAATTGGAACGATTTAAGTGAATTGGCCGGAATTAAGTAATTAGCGCATCCTTCCCCTCAGCAACGCGATCTAGAACTGAATAATTGCATTTAATTGTTATACGAATTATGTACGAGATATCAAAAGTAAAATAAATGCGCTTAATAACGTAGGACTTGTCAGATGATTCCAATAGGACGAGACCGATGAAGAGTTTATTATGTAAAATGCAAATACAGATAATTAGTAATATTTTATCTATTATCGATCGCCTGATTATTCTATCGATTAATCATTGTGTATTTGGAATTGTATTCGAAGCGTTAATACGCGTGTGCGGCCGTTGATAGTATTTTTATAAAGTCTAATTTATCTTTTAATCATTATTATCGATTATTATAGAGATCTTATATATATATATACATATATATATATACATATATGATATCGATGATAGAGTAATACATACAATAGTGTCTACATTATACGTTCAAGTATTAAATGCTCTGTCGCGAGGAACTAAAGAATGAGCAGAGTATAAGAAGAGGGGGTGGAGGGGGGAGGGGGGGGGGGGACAAGAAAAATTTCAAACGAAGGAAATTAATAAGTGACGTACGTTTGTTCCTTGATTAGGCAGTCTAGAGAGAATTAAGGAGGAGAGGGGGAGAGAGAGGGAGAGAGAGAGAGAGAGAGAGAGAGAGAGAGAAGAGTAGGTGCAACTGCAAAGAAAGAATTGATAGTCGCAGAATAATCTGTAAATAATTATTTATCCTTTAAGGAATCGAAAGGGACGAGATTGATGGGGCGAAAGAATTATTAGGAAAAAAAAACAAAAAAAATAAAAAGAAAACAAGAAATGCCTCTCAAATAATTCCGAAGGATATATTATAAGCGATACTTATCCTAGAACGTATTTTAAAAGATAACGAAGGTTGTTATAAAAATATATATCGTAGTGACGCGTTGGAGTAACGGAGGACGAATTTAATGAGAATGATAATTTCACGTCGGCTCAAGCATTAATTATCCTACGATAAAGCATCTCTCATACTGCGTGTACATATAATATTATGATAAATCGTGAAATTGTGATTACGTGGCATTCGAACGGTGATTGATTCTAAATGAAAATTATTAGAGTGTTTGGCGACAAAAAAAAAAGATACGATATCACGTACAGGTTAAGGATGGGTGTGAAACTTGGAATGATTTTTTATTGATTTTTCGAGTTTTAATGAACTTTTTTTTTTCTTTCTCTCTCTCTCTCTTTCTCTTTCTTGCAGGGGCCTGATATTTCGTAAACAGATTCTAATATCTATACCTACCCGATGTACCTATACCTTCCTATATATATTATATATATATATATATATATATATATTCCACCCTATCGTCCATCTTAATTAGCTACCTAACAACCTAATTACCTAAATAAAGACATACAGATAAGGAGCGACCAGACGAACTGACCCACCGGCAAGATAAGAATGGTTTGTTTTGATAATTTTTTTTTTTTCCATGTAAGCGATCGCGCCTTGACGTTACGTATGTATGATGTGAAATGTCGGCTGGTCAAGTGAAAGAAGCTCGTACGTTATGGAGCCACGTATGATTGGATTTTGATTTTGGATGCAGGGAGGTGGAAAGATAATTAATGATAAATCTAATTGGCCTGGGTCATTCGTGTCTTTGGTCCTCCGCGTATAGCGTTACAAAGTAATAGTAATTACTGATAAGGAGGAAACTATGTTCTTATGTGAAGCGCATGCAATGCTTATTAATGCAGTGACGTTATTTTTGATAACGAAATTTATCGTTATCAATTGTGGACGTAAATATATTTCCTGTATATCTTAAATTTAATTGTCAACGAGGATAACGTTGCTACTACTGATATTATTTAATTGTTTAAATGATACGTTGTGCGTTGTATATTATTATATAGTATATAATATGCTCAATCGAGTGTTTACTTTTACAGAAGAAATAAAAAGCGTGTTAGCTGCGTATGTTATAGGTCAGATTGGATTTGGGCATCGGCAGACCTCAATTACTTGTAACGCCTTGATAATACCGGTTACCATGTATTATTAATTGTACGGTCAGATTTTAATTAGATTGAAGACAATTTGACTGTTCGATAAATACGATGATTTTCGTTAGATCGATTTGGATGGTCTTTTTGATTTTATTCCTGGAGCTGATTGGGGGGAGGGTTTCGTGTAATTGGGAAGATACGTTAGGACGGTGAAAATTTTAGGTAACAATTGGTGACATTTTATAATTTCATTGTTGTATGTGGAACAATAGATTGTTATCGTTTAAGCGTCACGGAGAAGTTTCGAATCAGAGGGAGTCAACTTTATGAGAGTTTCTGTCGCGAATTGAGAATAGCTGGGGTGTCCTATTGGGTAGTTTGTATGTTTTTAATGTTTACGGAAATATCAGTACGGTTGCATGGAAATAAGAAAACTTCGATTATATCGCGGAGTTCAATTATTATGAATTGATAGTGAGATTGGCGTTAGTTTCGTGAGATTTGAGATTTTTTTTTGTATTTATTCCTGGCTTGAGTGTTCGAGATTTCCTGACATCTAGTGGTAAGTGTGTGGAACTGATAACGTGAGCTTTTCGCAATGAGGGCGCAGGTGGAGTTTGCAGTTAAGAATACAGGAGAATTCCAATCTGGAATGTTGTTTTGCGAATGCAACGTAAGTTGGTGGGAGTGAATGAAAATTTTGTACTGTTGCAGATACGTTGTTGATACTTTAAATCGAGGGAGCATGACTTATTATTGGAATATATGTAAAACGGAACGTTAAATAAAGACTGGAAACAGGAGTGATTCTGGCTAGTTGACGAATATGGGACCACCGAAACGTTTCAAGAAAGACAACGGTACATAACCTCAATTGTGAATAATGTTACGCTTCGAAGCATTTGAGTGGAAACTATATTTAATCTGGTATTTGTAGATAGGGGGAAGTGGAAGAAACGGAAGGAAGATCATGATGAATATACGGAGGATGATTTTGGAGAAGGCACTGAAACTGATGGTGTACCGGATGCTGCGAAGAATGATGTTGAGAAACAGGATGAGAGTGCCGTAGAGGATGAATTTGGAGCAAAGGATTATCGATCTCAAATGATATTAAAGCCTGATAATATGTCTAGGCCATTGTGGGTAGTAAGTGGTGATTGTTTCGGTTAAAGAGTACCGAATGTAGTAAGCGGCTGTGTGGAAAATTATTCTGAATTTCATTAATTTCTAGGCACCCAACGGACACATTTTTTTAGAATCCTTTTCACCTGTTTACAAACATGCCCATGACTTCTTAATTGCAATCTCGGAGCCTGTATGTAGACCCGAACACATTCATGAGGTATGTTTTGATGTCTTTCTTTTCTCTTAATTTGCTTGAAATATAAATTTTTGCTTTGCATTGCAGTACAAATTGACTGCGTACTCATTATATGCAGCAGTTAGTGTCGGTCTCCAAACCCATGATATCATCGAGTACCTAAAAAGGCTCAGTAAAACAAGTATACCGGACGGTATTATTGAATTTATCAAATTATGTACACTTTCCTATGGAAAAGTAAGTCGCACTGTTACTCGATTTATAGAAGTTGCACGAATGCCAAAATCTGTGATAATTATACATCAGGTTTCTTTTTAAGGTCAAATTGGTCTTGAAACACAATAAGTATTTCGTCGAATCGCCGTTTCCCGAAGTGTTACAAAAGCTTCTGAAGGATCCAGTGATCCAAGAATGCAGATTACGAAAGAATGTGGATGAGATTGACAAGGATGGATTTATCACGAACGTCCAAGACAAGGCAAAAGCCATGCAGGTTGTTAATTTCTTACAAGACCAGGGTTTCCGTTTTTTCCAAGACAAAAATTAATCGTCACGTGAAATTTCACGTACGCAGTTCGGTGCCAAACCTTTACCCAACACAGCGCAACAACCTGGTACCACCGTAATTCCTGAAAATACAGCCGAACAAACACCCGCGGAAACTGCCACGGTTCCCGAAGATATAACAACATTTTATGAAAAAATTGACAAAGAGGACGAAGATGAGGAAGAGGAGCAACAATTAAAAACAGTGAGCTTCGAAGTGAATCAGGAAAAAATAGAAGTTATACAAAAAAGATGCATCGAATTGGAACATCCTTTATTAGCTGAATATGATTTCCGAAATGACACAATTAACCCCGACATAAAGTAATTCGCATGAATTTTCACATCGTCATTAAAGATAATCAAAAACGTTGATCGTCAACGATAAACCGCATTTAAATTTTTCCAGCATTGATTTGAAACCATCAGCCGTTTTGAGACCTTACCAGGAAAAAAGTTTACGGAAAATGTTCGGCAACGGACGTGCCAGATCTGGAGTAATCGTATTGCCTTGTGGCAAGTAACATTACTTATTCGCATAGTCACATAAATTAAGAACTGGAAACAAGTTATTTTTTTTGTTTTGTTTTTCAGGTGCCGGTAAAAGTTTAGTTGGCGTTACTGCCTGTTGCACGGTAAGAAAACGCGCCCTTGTACTCTGCAATTCCGGTGTCTCCGTGGAACAGTGGAAGCAGCAATTTAAAATGTGGTCGACAGCCGACGATTCGATGATTTGTCGATTCACCAGCGAAGCCAAAGATAAGCCCATGGGTTGTGGGATATTAGTTACCACGTATTCGATGATCACTCATACACAAAAAAGATCATGGGAAGCTGAGCAAACTATGAGATGGCTTCAAGATCAAGAATGGGGTATCATGGTACTCGACGGTTAGTATCAAATTAATTTCCATATTTATAGGATCATTCTTTCTTCAAGTATTTATATGTCTCCTGAATTTTTACAGAGGTGCACACAATTCCGGCCAAGATGTTCCGTCGCGTATTAACGATAGTCCAGTCGCATTGTAAATTGGGCCTAACGGCCACTTTGTTGCGCGAGGACGATAAGATTGCCGATCTCAATTTTTTGATAGGACCAAAATTATACGAAGCCAATTGGCTGGAATTGCAAAAAAGAGGATTCATCGCAAGAGTTCAATGCGCCGAAGTATGGTGTCCGATGATACCGGAATTCTACAGAGAATATCTAAGTTGTAAAACCAGCAAAAAGCTGGTAAGTAAATCGTTTTGATTAGAACTCGGATAAACGATATCTGGACTCATCTACTTTTTTTTTTCTTTTTTTTTTTTTTTTATCAATCCATATTCTTCTATCTTCAGCTACTGTACGTGATGAATCCAAATAAGTTTCGCTGCTGTCAATACTTAATTCGTTATCACGAAAGAAGGGGTGATAAAACGATAGTGTTCTCGGACAATGTGTTTGCCTTGAAGCATTATGCAATTAAAATGAACAAGCCATACATTTACGGTCCGACTAGTCAGGTAAACGAATATCCCAGGTTGGTATTATCGAAAAATATAAAATTCTCATTCGATTGTATTTCAGAGCGAGAGAATTCAAATTTTACAAAATTTCAAATTCAACACGAAAGTCAATACAATATTCGTGAGCAAGGTGGCCGACACTTCGTTCGATTTGCCCGAAGCCAACGTGCTAATACAGATTTCATCTCATGGAGGTTCGAGAAGGCAGGAAGCTCAGCGCTTGGGACGTATTTTACGTGCCAAGAAAGGTAGATAAATTTTGCACAAGAAAAAAAAAAGTGCGAATACCATAAAGTATCAATGATAATTTCTGAACTTAAAATTCGCAATGGTCCATCCTTTGTTCATAGGCGCAATCGCAGAGGAGTACAATGCATTCTTTTACACTCTCGTTTCCCAAGACACTATGGAAATGAATTATTCGCGAAAGCGTCAAAGATTCCTTGTTAATCAAGGTTATGCCTACAAGGTCATTACGAAATTGGCCGGAATGGATGACGTGAGTATTCAGTGCGAATCCTCAAACCTGTTCGCTACCTTCAGCCAGGGGAAGCGAGCAACAGAAATTTTGTACGAATAAGAGATAAGATGACCGAAACTCATCAACGTGGCAGATTTTTGTTTTTCTTACTTTTAATTATCAGTCCAGTACTGGAGGCTTTGCTAGGACGATCTTAAAATCACGGATATTGCGATTACGCAATGTTTGAATTAATGTTAACTAATCTCATCCGCTAGCTTGAATTGTAGTGGGCAGTCTTGAATCGTGATATTATTTTTAATGGGCTTCGTGTCACATGGCACGTATCGTCTTATTTATGGGGGTTTTGTAAGGCTTAGAAAGTGATAAGGACAAATGTATCGGGGAATTGGTTAAACTTGAACTAAACGTAGCCCATTATCTCTACTGATGATTTAATGATATTTCGTTTTAATGGCTTACCGAAATTTCGAGAAGAAATCTCTTTGCGCGAAATGGAAAGAAATTTCGAGAAGAAATCTCTTTGCGCGAAATGGAAAGAAATTTCGAGGAGAAATCTCTTTGCGCGAAATGGAAAGACATTTCGAAAAGAAATCTCTTTGCGCGAAATGGAAAGAAATTTCGAGAAGAAATCTCTTTGCGCGAAATGGAAAGAAATTTCGAAAAGAAATCTCTTTGCGCGAAATGGAAAGAAATTTCGAAAAGAAATCTCTTTGCGCGAAATGGAAAGAAATTTCGAAA
>JASANN010000004.1:2325695-2338024 GCA_031762395.1 Calameuta pygmaea | reverse complement strand
AGAAATCTCTTTGCGCGAAATGGAAAGTCTATAAGTAATAATTCAATGTAAAGTGACTCACTTCTATAACAACAAAGCCCACACTGAATGAGTCAGGACTAAACTGAAGTTTCTTTTCTCTTGATTGATTAAAATTCAAAAGGAACATTTAAGGAACAGCAGCAAGTAGAAAATAAGCGCGTTGGAAACATGATATATTCGATAGTGTCAGACTACACGCGATAATCTTGATCTAATCTACGAAAATTAACTTGTCCTTATCGATCTCTATTATCGCGAATAACGTAAATCTTTTATTCGTAGAATCGTTCGACCGTGACTTCCCTGAAATTAAAATACTTATCTGTAGAAAATTCAAGACGTGATACGAAATAATTAATTATCAAGGAGCGACTGATACATGAATTAGGAATTAGGGTAATTAAGAAAGTTTAGAAAATTATGTATTATTGATTTTTAATAGGAGCCTGATCTACTTTATAAATCTCGCGAGGAGCAGAGTCAGCTGCTGCAGCAGGTACTGTCGGCAAGCGACATGGATGCCGACGAAGAAAGAATTCCAGGAGAAGGTCCACGTCCTGTGAGTAAATTTGAATCCGATAAACTACGTGTTCTCGATAGACGCAATTTTAATAATTTTCAATCATTACCCAAATTCAATGACAATATTATTAAGATGTGATCAATGTTAGGAAATCTTTATCGCTGTCATTCAGGATCAGATCACACTGTGAATGTGTTCTGCAATTCTATTTTTTTAGGTTAATATATTTTCACTAGCATGATAACACTCTGATTACCCTGCGAGCAGTAAAGTCCCATAGTTTAATTTAAGTAACCGACTGATATAATTAAGCTCGAGTAGTACTTTAGGCGACAAGAATAATTCCATGGAGCTTTTAATTAACGTAAAAATTACGTTGCTTTCAGATCATAAGGAAAACAGGAAACATGGCCTCGATGTCCGGTGCGGATGATGCTGTTTACTACGAATACAAAAAATCGGCAGCATCCACAACGGCGAACAAGCATCCGTTATTCAAAAAATTCCGAGCTTAAGGCTGGTGCACGTTCTAAAAAAAAAAAGCATGAAAATTTTTCACAGAGATATGGAAAATGATAAATAAATGATTAATGTTATTTGAAAAGAGTCTCTTGGTACTCATCGATCTTCTTTATACGTCAAGCCGAATCGTGCCTTTAAATCTTTTATTTAATTGGAATATTATTTTGAAATTGAAATTTAATAAATTACATTCGTTACTTTGAAAAGCTGCCGTTTGGAACTTACGATATTTATGTAAGAATTTTTTATTGGAAGTTACGTGCAGTACGTGTTTCTAGTCTTATCAGTTCAAACTGTATATATATATATATATACGTATATATTTCGTAATCTTAATAATAACTGATAAACCTTATAAGAAGGCTGAATGTAAGCCGATTATAAGCTCGTAGATTAGTTACGTTGGAACGTTACTAGTCTACAAAACTGTTAGACGTCACTCGAGGGGAAAAAGAAAAAAAGAATTGAAAATTAGTTGTCGTTCGTTTACTTTCATTCTAAATATTATTTTACGTTAAGTGAAGTCATTGCATAAGTAGTTCGAGACTGATTGTGATACGTGAAGTCACTATCGGGACATTTATCACACCAGAGGCGGGTTTCGTTAAAACTGGCTAATCTCAAATGTTAAACCTTGTTTAAGTTCCATGAATCCTCCTGCTCTAGATAGAGATTTAAAATGGCGCGTCTCATTTTGATTGGTCAGAATTCTGTCGTTCAAAGTGAAGGGAGCGTCGAATCGACCGCGTTTCCTTTTAGTTGCCGGCTGTCACATGCCAGTAGTCCCGTCAACGCCGACGGTGTATTATGTTTGGGTGGGTTAGTTTTACGTTTGAAAGATCATGTATCATGAAAGATCGAGAAGTGAACGGTGGGATCATCGCAGTGAATCAGAAATCGAATAATTAGATGAACGGTGACGGTGCATTATAATAAAAAAAGGTGAAAGGTAAACGCTGCATTGTAAGATTTTTTGTGAACTGCGGGGCGACAGGAAGACGGAGAAGATCAGTAGTGTCGATGGGACGCGTCAGGATTTTAGGACTAAACGTCAAATCAGATATCGCATCCTGGAATAGGATTTGCAGAGCTTGTGAATGTGCTACGAGCAGCATCGTCGAGGAGGAGGTAACCTATGGACTGATCTCATCACTGGGTCTGAATGGCTTCTACGAGGACGTAGAATTAGCCGTAACATCGGCAGGAATGCCAAGACTACAGAATCCTTCGGGCCGGTTGAAAGGTCTCGAATTCAGGAAGCCAGAGGAATAAAGAGCGAGGACACGTAGCAATTTGGGAGTCTTCAAAGAAAATGAGTTCTAGGGTGTACACCCTATATGGGTTTGCAATATTCTTCATGATATTCTGGTCGGGCATGTGGATTGTTCATGTTCTCGCTCTGGTTGCTGGACGTTGGAAGCTTCATAGGAAGGTGACCCAAGTACCGACCTACGAGATTCCATTACCTGGAGTATCCATCATGAAACCTCTCATGGGAGTCGATCCAAACATATTTAGTAATCTGGAAACCTTCTTCACTATGAACTATCCTGTGTACGAACTTTTATTCTGCGTTGAGGATGATTCCGATCCTGTTCTCATGCTGGTACATAAACTTATGGAAACATATCCTCTCGTGGATGCAAGGTTATTTGTGGGAGGATCGCACGTTGGAGTTAATCCTAAGATAAATAATATGTATCCTGCGTATGAGGCTGCTAAGTATGAGCTTGTTATGATCAGTGATAGTGGAATTAGAATGAAAGAAGATACTCTGTTAGACATGGTGAACTGTATGACTGACAAGGTTGCACTGGTACATCAGATGCCATTTACTTGTGACAGAGAAGGCTTCGCTGCGGCCTACGAGAAAATCTTCTTTGGTACGGTACAGTCACGTATGTACTTAGCTGCGGATTTGCTCAGAATAAATTGCCATACGGGAATGTCAGCCCTTTTAAGAAAAGCTCCGTTGGATGAAGTCGGGGGTCTCAAGACTTTTGGAGTATACCTAGCAGAGGATTTCTTTTATGCCAAGTCCTTGACCGACAGAGGTTGGCGAATCACAGTCTCATCTCAACCAGCTATGCAGAACAGCGGTCACTGTGAGCTTCATTCATTCCAAGCAAGATTAAGAAGATGGGCCAAACTAAGAGTCGCAATGCTCCCACTGACCATTGTCCTCGAGCCACTAAGCGAGTGTCTGATATTGGGTGCGTGTGCCTCCTGGGCAGCTAGTGTTCTCTTTGACTGGGATTCCTTAGTGTTCTATCTGGTACATATACTCTTATGGTTTATGTTTGATTGGACTCTACTGTGCATGGTCCAAAATGGTCCATTGCCATTTAACAAACTTGAGTTTGTCTGTGGATGGTTACTTTCTGAAACAATGAGGCCGTACTTATTTGCCCAGGCTGTTCTGGATCCTTTAATACAGTGGCGTTCCCGAGTGTACAAGTTAAGATGGGGCGGTGTTGCAGAGGAAGTTAAGGCGAAAGTCAAATATTGAAGAACAGTGTTCTTCTAGTTTATACAAAGTCTAGTAAAAAAAAAAAAAGAAAAGAATAATTGTACATATGTAAATATACGTTGTACCAATCGATTTGTACGTATATCAGATATTACCAAGAGTCGCATACTGTCTCCGTCACGTGGTATGTTCAAGTTAGTGCAATACAATACGAGATACAAAAAAAACTGTTCTACCTACATATATTTAAGTATTATTAGATTAAATGTCGATCTTATTCGAAGATCAAGCGATCGACTGATATTTATTTCGCTAAAATCAAATCCTGCGCCAATTTTGCGTATTGCAAGATTTATTCCTGCCATCTCCGGAAAGAAGGAGAAGGGACAAATGTACAATGTAGCCTTTACGTTAAAGCAAACGCGACAAAATCGCTTTATCCTATTGTAATTATCAGTTTGGCTCAATAATCTTTAAAGAATCAAATTGTCAGACGAGGAACTAAGACTCGATCGCGCGGACAATTCGCAAAATTTATATCTAGCCTCTAGATTTCTATAATTTCTTCTAGATAGGTAGGACATTTCATTATTCTTCTTCGTGAGTCGAAATAGAGATAATTTTTATTAAATTCTCCAAATTTCTAACGAAAAGCTCAAAAGTTAACCTCTTTCTCCTTTTATCATTTTATCCAGCATAAATGCGTTATCATCCGCCTATGACAATGAACCTCACGATCGTATTTAACCCCAGTCCACGGAATTACGAGCAACTGGCAAGAAAGATAGGAAACAATGAAACTACATAAAAACTAACGCGACCAGATATAAATAGATTAAAAATAAATCTTACGTACATAATATAATGTGCTTTTCTAATCAATTATCTTTTCGTAACAAATGCTCAAAGAATGTGCGTAATGTGTAACGTGCCGCCAGAGGGAACCTTAAAATATTATTATTTTTTTTTTTTTTTTGAAGAAATTACTATAAAGTTACCTTAAAAAATGTATGACGGTGACGTCATAGGAATCTAAAATATTTTCAAGAAAGGGGACACCTATTAAAAAAAAAGAAAAAGAAAAAATATTTTTAAAACAGGTTAGCAGTGCCATCTCTTGCGAAAAAGAAACGTCAGACTGCCTTTTCTTTGAACATTTGTTAGAATAACTGGCGTATCTAACGATTTTAACGAATGAGCATAAGACTCGCGTGATTGGTGACTTGAGAAACTTCACACTCGTGTATTATAATCGTTCTTATCAGATAGATAAAATACTATTGTATCTATTTCGGACGATTAGAAAACGACTCGTCACAATTCTTTTTTCTACATTGCATTTTACACAGAAAACTGGCGCCTTTTACACGAAATTCTCTCCTGCGATCCTCGTTTTCCGGCTTGTTAGCTAATTATTACGCTCGTAATTTCGAGAGCAAAGAACACTCGAGCATTTTACGTAAAAAAAAAAAATCTATAAAACAAAATCGACAAATCGAAATTTTCTTTACTTCTTTATCGCACCTTTCCTCCCCCCCCCCCCGCCCCCGCCCCTTTTTTTTGCCGCGAAAAATCAACGAGCAAAAAACTACTTCGCGCTTAATGGCTCGTCACAAAGTGCCCTTAATGGTCGTATCATCCTCGAATTGGAAATTCCGAATTTATTAATTGACAGCAATTCTCTATCCAGAGGCTCGATACGAAACAATCAGCGTGAAAAACGCGACCAGACTTAAATCTTATTACCTACTGTCTTACCTATTTAAATTAAGTGCGAATCCTGTGAAATTGCTCGAGTCTGCGTGTCCCCGAGATCGAAAGAAATCGAGATGTAAAATGAAAAAAAAAAAAAAATTACACAAAAAAACCACCGTCGTTCAATCCTATGCTGCTTACCGTTAATCCGACTACGTTCAATCCTGCCAATCGCCGAGAATGAGATAAAGAAAACCTTAAAATAGATATGCGCAAAGTGCTAAAAAAAAAGGGAGAGGCTCGTTTTCATCGTTTTTAATGAAAATTCACAAAAGCATCCTTTATGCTCGTAATTTTTATTATAATTTTTTTTTCTCGTAATTTTAATCCTTTTTCATAACGCACGCCTGTAATAAATCCGTTCAATAAGTTGCATCTCGTGTGTCCTAGTCCTCGTGCAAGCGTGTCCTTTTTCACGTGCTCTCGCCTTAACGTCCTCTTTTCGCCCCATTAGTGGCAAGAGTCCTTTTTCACGGGTCCTTTTTAAAAGATTTTGGAAAATTCTCAAAATAGTAAATTACAATGTTTAACGGCGAGAGTTCGCGAGCCACGTTGCACCTCGAAATTTAGTGTTAATAATAATTTATATTTTTTTTTTCAACGCTCAATTAAAAATCTTAACGCGATAGTCACGACCCGATAGAAATTCATACTGATTTTAATAAAGTACTTAAAAAAGACGCGAAAGAAACGACAAACGACACTAAAGAAAGTGAAACAAAAAAGATTGAGAAAGATCCTAAACAATTTTAATTCCCAAATGACCAACGCGAAGACAAAATTAATGAAATTAATTAAATACATCTTATCACCCTCGGACGGCTCAGAAATATTCTTCTTGCTACTCGATATATATATATATATTCCTTTTCCGTTTCACCTCGTTTATTTGCCACCCTTTACATTTTCACAGTCAATCGGCACAAACACTAATTCCTAAGCGAAAGACAAACAAAACTTCAAAACTTCGTCACAAATATACGTCACAATTGGAACCAATTTCTCATTAGCACATAAAACTGTTATCATTCGTTGTAAATAATAATAACAATAATAATAAGTATCGTCCGTTCAAGCGAAACAAGTTGTGACGAATACATGTGTGAATCGTATGTAAGATTGATTAAATGTATGAGCGTAATAAAGTGGGGATGGGCAGGACTGTTATAGGGATAAAAGTGGGGGGGGATTTTAAAATAAAAATTGACAAACAAATTCTTTATCTACGTCTACGAAGTTGCTATAATAATTTGTATATAAAGAAAAGAAAAAAAATCAATGTAAATTCTCGATACAGCGTTGTGATCTATTAATTTGTGAAGCTTGTTATATAACACACGATAGGCATATATGTATATATATATATATACTATTTTATGAAAATACCACCGTGTATATATTACACGTATGAAATGGCAGATATTATTGTACATGTGTAAATATGTGCGCACCAGATGCTTTATCTCGACCGAATTCTTATATAACATTCGTACTGTGTATTCTAAAATACGCTTTAAAAAGAATACAAGTATATCGTTACTTAAGTAATGTGGCGCCATCTGTTTTTCAGAATGTTCGTTAATGCCAATTCGATTGCATAATTTCAATGACTGTCACTTTGCTGAACGGTCTTTACTTTATTCGATGGTCAAACTTTGTTGGATCCGTTGGTTTTTGGTTTGTTATGATTATTTCCTTTCACAAATTCTTCTTTTTTTTTTTCACGTGGATTTCTCATCCTATTGGCTTATCCTGAATTTCTTGTGAAAGAAAGATTGCCCAACTGCTCATTTACATTTTTCGATAACAGCTGCTTGATATACTTGGATCCAGGATTTATCAGTCTTTCATTTAGTATTTTTGTATATCTGTGTACGGGAGTAAAAAAAAAAACGGCCGATAAGAATCATTTGAGGTGTAGGAAAATTAAATCTCATTGCCGTGACGATACATCTGAACCAGTGCCAAAGCATCCGGCACAATAATGTAGCGTCGGAATTTGACTAGCCTGAGCGAGACTGGGTGCGCCTGCTGATGATTTTAATCCATAAAATAAATAACGTTACCTAAGTGACACCCTGTAGAAAATGTTAATAAATGCATCTTCAGAAAACGGAATCCTCGGGAAAAGGCATCCGGTCAAATTCACCTGAACACGTGTGTAAGATATGACGAGGATCGTTCGAAAATAGAAATGAGGTTAAGGTTAGTGTATGAAGAATTTGTACTGTGAAAAAAAAAGAAAGAAGAAAAAAAAAGATAAGTCAAAACGTATTCGAATTCGTTAAAGAAACGACTGCGGGATAATTTTCGAAACTTTCGTCTTTGTATAAAGCGACTTCTAGCACGTAAGTCTGCGGTGGTTTAGAAATATCGATTTACGAACGCGCGGATTGCTCAAACGATATTCTGGCTAGGACGCGTAACGGAGTGAACATTTGAAAATTGTAAAATGGCGATTACGCTTAGGTGGTCGAGAGAGGGAGGGAGGGAGGGAGGGAGGGGGGGTGCTGGGGTCAAAAATAGTTTTTTCAAGAACGTGGCAACAGCTTGGGATCAACATTGATATGGATTTCAGCGCTTCATTATTATCTTTTTAATAACTGACAGGCATAAAAAGCAAACTTTGATTAACGTGCTAGTCACTGATTCGTACGTTGGCTGATGTTGGGTGAACAACGAGATGGAAAAAAAAAAAGAAAGAGAAACGACGATGTACGATCGTGAGTCAAAAAAGGAGAGAAAGGAGTTGCCGGCTGGCGTAGCTCAATTCTAATGTACTTAGATTAGTTTAATAAGAGATTCGCGAGACTAAATTAGATTAGGTTAGGTACTAATCGGATTGTACGTAAGCGATGCAGATGATTGATTTATTTTCTTTTTAATTGCACAGATTTTGCATTTAAGGATATTAAATTTCTATAAGTAAAATATCTTTGAACCAATCCGAAGAGCCGAGACGTAGAAATTTTTGATTTCTCATACTCTGCATCGTTCAAGCATTGATGTAAAAATTTGAAAAAGTTACTCAAACTGAAAATTTCCAAAAATCCGAATCCTTTTGAAAATTTAAACTCAGGAAAAAAAATGTAAAATTTTCAAATCGCTTAGTCTCTGTTTTTGATTTCTACTTGAAGCATCCATACGTACGTTCCGATTAGGTGCGAGTTAGGATAATTTGAAAAATGACAATTAATCTTTGCACCCGAATTCTGGGTAGTAAATTTAGACGCGCGGAAATTCGGCTTTTCTGATAAAAGCGACAAGGGACGAAGGAAGGAAGAAAAATACACTAGTTCAAAATTTTTAGCTTTAACAACAACAACAACAACATAGATTTATCTTACACGTATATCAAAGAACAAAAAATGCCAACTTCGATTTATTATACCTATACGATAATGGCGTAATAGAATGTCAAGTCGTTATTATATCGTGCGATGATAAATTATTAAATTTATTAAAAAAAAAAAAGAAATACAATACCTATTGTCATTTCTCTCTGTAATAATCCTTTCGAAAATTGCACAAATATCATTTTCGAAAGTCTCACCTTTCTCCGATGTACGAATCGTGTCCAGCTTGAATAGCGTACTCGAGCACGTGTTGTATGAGATTGTCCTCGATTTGCAGTTTCTTATCAGTCCACTGCCCTGTTATCTCGATAACGATACGGACATTGAATATACAAGGAAAAAACAGCCGATCCCTATCCGCCCAATTTCTGACCCTTATCACGTATGTTATTTCCCCCCTTTGTCTTTCCATTAAAAAGAGACCGACCACCGAGTACGAAGAAGCCATTTTATCTATAAAGCTGCAGGGATAAATAATTAATTGAAAATCAATGAAAATTCGATAATTGGCTGGAGAGGAAATAATAAAAAAAAAACCTGAGAAAACAAAAGGATCATATTCGAAGGAAGCTTTTGCTTGAGAATTTGCGTTAAAAGTCCCGCTCGGGAATTTTTTTAATTATTATCGTCGCTTAGAAATTCGACGGCAATCGGCCAAATTTTGTGTGCGAATGAAAAATTAATCGCGAGAGAGAGAATTTTTAACGGCAAAAAAAAATCCGTTAGCGAACGACTAATCAACCTTTCTACACTCGTTCTGTTATCGTTGTATAACCAAGCGATGAATCACAAACTATTTTTCGAGAGATACGAAACCATCGGATAGATTACTAAAGCTCTGTACATATCGACATGTATATAATGCGCGAATTCACTGGTATTCTACGCTATTGATAAAAGGAGTAAATGGATTTATTTTTATTTCTCTCTCTCTCTCTCTCTCTCTCTCTATAGTTACCACTTACAAAGAAACAATCGATTCCCTATGTAATTACCGTCCAAGTTTTCGTTGCTCTCCTAGACCTAAATACAAAGCCGTACTTGTGCTTTCACCTTAAAGATTATTCGCGTTCAAAATGGACGACAGATTATTTCAAGGTCAAAATATCCGCAATTCCATTTACGACGACTTTATAAAACTTCGCTGCTGATTATCCGTTACATGAAAATCAACATTTATTTCGGTCACGACACTCGGGCGTCTATGTTAACCGAACGGATTATATAGGGTGACGATTACGAAGCTGCGATTCCGATCGGAAACTTTTGTATTTCCCTAGCATGCCGGGAGAGCTTTCAAGGATAAAAGTGCCGCAATGTAGTTTAGTATCAAAACTTGGCTCGAGGATCATCCCGGTATCCCATAGCAACCACTTGTTGATTGATCAATTCTAGAAGGGGATGCGGTCGAAAAAATATATAGAAAAAAAAAAAGAAGAACCGCGAGCGGCTTTAGCTTTTCGTTATGTCTAAATAAGTACGACTCGACGGGACGTTTAATAAAGTGATTTAAAAATAAATTGATAATTCAGCGATTCTCTGTATTCAAGTTCACATACGTGTCTGTGATAATAAGTTTTAATTTGTGTTCATGGATAGCAGCGTTGCGTGCGAGTGTGTAGGAAGTAAAAAAAAAATAATTTGCGACCGCCGACAACGAGACTATCGAGCATTCGCTGCGTCGCCCCTCTCTTGGCGGCAACAAATATGATGAAAAATGCGACGTCGGAAGAGTCGAGCTACGAGAATATGATAAAAAAAAAAAAGAAAAAAAAATACACACGAGGAACATTCAATACGCAGATTTGTACCTTGAATGACCAATAAACGCAATTAATACATTTTTTCTTGTACTTCTTATCAATAAAAACCTGTTATCCGCTCTTTCAATCGCCTCCCAGGAAGGCCAATACGCACCTACGCATTTCCTGTCGATTGACCAATACGCTTTAACATCTCCATCTCATAAAAGACAATGTAATTGAATGGCACGTCTTATTTACTGTATACGATTTTTGTATAAAAAAAAAAAAAACAATGTTTAGATAAAAGCGAAAAACTTGTATCATAATTATGACTTACGCCATTTCTCTGTACAATGGCTTATAAAATAAAAAATAATAAATTGACAGTGGCATTCGACGGCTCGCGTGATGTGAAATTGATTCTCCACCCTATAGATATCAGAACTCGGCTCGTTCCTTCGATCGACTTCAGAATCTAATCAATTCGAATTATCGTCTATCCGACTGACTCCTACCTCTTTGATTCCGCCCTATATAACAATATACCATTATTATCCTCTAGATAATATCTTGGTAGAATCTTTGCTATACCCAGAACGTACATAGTCGCTTGTGGCACAGTTTATTTTTTTGGTAAAATTACGTAAACTGCTTGGTTTCTGCATTATGATAACAAAACGTCAAAGTAGGTCAGAGTGTTATATCTATATGCTGACCTATTGAATTATCAATAAGTTTCCAATTCCTAAGTACTTGCTTGATCCCTTTTACACGCCTATTCAATACGTATCACGTGTGTTCACATGATAAATTAGAATTTCATAAGACGTTTTATACTTCTAATGACTTTTGACATACAGTATATGTTTGTTTGTTTACACACGTGGCGCTTTGACAGGTGACATAACATCGAAGTACTTTTCGTAAGATTGACTCGACTGATAATAAACAATCATAACAGCTTATTGACGTTTTCATAGAAATAAACTGGACCGCCCTTAACTATGAAGAATAGTCTACGTGTGGCAAAATTGACATGATTGCAAGTTACGATTCGCTTATAAAAAAAAAAAAAAAAACTTAAGATTATTATTTCGCTTTATTTTCAATCTTGAAGGAAAGGACGTCTTTCGTTAAAAAAAAAAACTACAAATATAAGCACATCGTTCGTAAGGGCAGCCAATGAGCGATGAAAGAAAATTCCAGACTTGATTTCTAAAATATTCATCGCCCAGGTAGAAAGACCTGGCAGGATTATGAGTTCTCGTACACAATAATCGATAATCGCATTTATTAATAACATTGCGAAAGTATAGATCGTCGTTCGATTGGAATAAAATTTTGATATAAAAGTCATTGTCGGCAACGTACGGTACCGATATTTTTTACTTTATTACAGGAAACGGAGTACAGGCTCGTTAAAAGAATTACTACGAATAGACCATTTTTTTTGTGAAACTAAATTTTATTGTTGTTTGAAAATGGGTGAACGACCCTGCAAACCATAAAAGGGGAAGCTAACGCAGAACAATATTGGATTTTATTGTCCGACCCGATAGGTCCGTCACTTTTTATCTCATTGATCGTCTTTTGAACGAAGCGAAAGTTTCTTGAGGGAATTTCGTAAATTATGCGAAAGGAAAAGAATTCGAGCCTCGCACTGTACAGGATTTACTACGTGCGTGCGAGATGAATTTGACAATTAATTATCCGTTACACCATAGACAATTGGATCGTTATCAACGGATGTATCATTTTCTGATGGAATAATAATAAAAAGAGTGACGTTGAAAATAAAATTCTTCCCTTATCCTATTGAACGAAGCGAAAGTTCCTTGAGGGAATTTCGTAAATTATGCGAAAGGAAAAGAATTCGAGCCTCGCACTGTACAGGATTTACTACGTGCGTGCGAGATGAATTTGACAATTAATTATCC
>JASANN010000004.1:2310386-2325595 GCA_031762395.1 Calameuta pygmaea | reverse complement strand
TAATTATCCGTTACACCATAGACAATTGGATCGTTATCAACGGATGTATCATTTTCTGATGGAATAATAATAAAAAGGAGTGACGTTGAAAATAAAATTCTTCCCTTATCCAATACCCTTGTAAAACGCATAATTTCATTCCACAGAAGCTTTGCCGTTTATCGGAAGCTAAACACAGCACTGACTCCGGAATATCAATTCGATTTTTGTATTAAACCTTATCGAAGCTATCGACTGTAGGTTCAAAGTTGAATTTCCTGCAGCTCCATGTGGATATCCAACGATGCACATTTTTTTTTCATGCTTTTGAATTTTTCCGTGTTCGACGTAGTAAAATGCTGCGTTACGTACTGCGGAACAGAGGATAAAAAAGTCTCATAAAAGAACTGGTCTGCAGGTAGATTTTAAAAAAGAGATAACAGTAGATAGAAAAAAATTACCCAGATACGTATTTCCTGTACGCTGCAGATACAGACGCGCAGTTAAAAGTTTTGATATTGAACGTCAATCGTTGTCACGTCATTTCCGTCGTATGCAATTCGTCATTCCTTTACATACTGTTAAAGAAAATCCAACGCTGTATCCGGTTCTCCGATATGTTTAAGGATGATTCACAGAGAGCGACGATAACGATGACTATTCCAGGCAGGATTTAGACACATCTTAAAAAATCTTTTTCACCCAACTTGTGATTATATTTTATTGTGTCGTCGATGAAAGTCTTCACGTTCTTTTCTTTCTCTCTTTGTTATCTGGTGTAAATTTTCATTACGGGATTTCACGTTTTTTTTTTTCTCGTGTACGTTAGGCCTATTGAGTAATATGCAGACGACAATGAAAATGAGGGGGGTAGGAGTTATTTTTGACATTACCAAAATTCGTCGGAGACTCATTGATGCGAAGCTTATCGTCGCGTGAGTCACGCTTCGATCGCTTTATTAAATTGTAAATATGTTCCCGGGCGTCACTTGTGTAGATAGTAACAAAGCGTCATGGATCTCTCTGGAATATTTCTTGGTCTTGTTGATGAGCTTTTTAACTCTTCGCACTGAACTGATTTCACATCCGCTACGTGTACGATTCCTACTCGCTGATATAATTCTTGGAGTTCAAAGTGTTAAATTAGTGAAAAAAGATTAAAACACGTGCATGCGTATGTTTGACGGATGGACGTGATAACAGTCGTTATATTTTAACAAAATTAGTCACGTACGTTCAAGGGAACAGGATGTGACAACGAGACTCGTCAATGGATGAATGATTACGATTCTTTGTACACTGTTAGTTCCTGCTGTTAATAAACACTCGATCGTTACGTATTTTCGCGGAAAATGATAAATGAAAATTGAAGATCGTCTGATGTTTGCGTCTCTAGAGGAATTACTGGATTTAATCTCCGATGGAATTCCGTTCCCGGAGGATTTACTATTTTCTATGAAATTATCTATTGAGAAAGTAGAACAGCCAGGATAATAAATTCTTACCATTCAGACGCTAGCGAAAATCTTCTTCGACGTTTAAGCAGCCCCTTAAGCGCACTTGGTAACATGACTTAATTCGATTTGTCTCACTGAGAAGTATTCTCCGCTGTCTCTTTACGTATCTCTGTATCTGTCTATTATAAATCGCGCGGAGGTATCGATTTTCCCATTTTGAATCATTAAAAAAAATCTAGTATCAGGAAGGAAACGAAAATTACTAATTATCCGACTGCAAGAAACTCGCGTCACGCCGACATTACCGACAACTCTAGAGCGTCTGTCCGCTGGCGCGCTCTGTGGTGGCGTCCGGAACTAACAGCGAACTAAATGACAATACCGCGCTATATTATCAATAACATAGCGAAGCTTTACACTGTTAATCAAAATAGAATTTAAATAAACGCTGAACTGCTCGTTCTACGAGCTGGTTAGAATTAAGAAGTAAAATTATAATTCATAAACCTGTTTCTAACACTGCGGCATTGATTATTCGTATTTAAAGATTAATTCGCATTTTTGCCACAGAGTGCGCTGTGTGTCTGATTTCAGTTCGCAACGGTCGGTACGATAAAGATGTCCTCCTCCCACAAAAGGTTAGTCGTCAAGTTAGAACACGCAAAAGATTCACTACGCATGCAATGTAACAAGCTGGACGGGTACGAAATTCACTATGCTAATATCTCGTGAAAACATTTGTGTTACCGTTTAGACAAACTATCGTACGTACACGAAAAAAAAAAATACTCGTGACCCACGAAAATACTCAATCTTTGTTTCGTAAATCCCTGACATAATATATTTCTTTCTTATTCTTCGCCAAAGACAAAAACAACTACTAAAATAGTTTAACAGTAACGCAAGCAAAGTATCAGTCGTTTTGTTCGGATAAAAATACTTCCAGGCTACCAGCAATACAAACAAATCAACTGACTCGAGTTGTTCTACCGAAAAGAGATAGAAAAATAGCCAATCCGTACGCGTCTACTTCATTCCACTATCTTAAACGTAGATACATATATTAACTCCAGTCGACTTATCGCACTAATAAATATTATGAAACCAACGAATTTCACTAATAGAATCAAACAGCACACATTTATTAATAAACCCCACTTATCATATATTTCCCATGCTATCAGTAGACTGAACAGAAACATCTATTTTCGACAATTTATCTAAATACGAGGGGAATCCCCAGTAGAACGTTCTCAGCTGATTGATGTAATTCTTGATTAGGCCACGACTCGCACCGGACATGTTCTGACAAGTTCATGGCTGAGATTACAAGAGTCCATTCAATATAATTGGATGACATTCGAGAACAAAAGAAGAAACAGTCAGACCCATTGGATTGCGATGAGCTTCGTCGATATAATTACTGGTATGAGAATATTAAAATATTATAATGAAATTAATAATGAATAGAGAGAGAAAAACAGTCGTATAAATTTCATTTGTTATTTATTTTCTTACTCTGCTGTACCTTCGGCGAGTCCATTTGACAGTTAATTTATATGTATATAAGCTATTCGCATAATCTCTTTTATACATGAACATGAAAAGACGACCTCCTTCGGTCTTATTATCAGACAGTTTTCCTTATCCACACGTGCACACTTGTCCCGTTACGTTAAGAAAAAGTCTCGCTGGTTGCGCCAACGAAAATTGTCTCACTCGCTCTGATAACAATTTTCATTTATGTTTTCAGCTAAGCTGATTCTCTCTGGTTAATCGTGACGATAACTGATTCATTTTGAAAGTCGTAAATCCCTTTATGACGTTTCATTACACTAAGAGATATTCTTTTAGTTCCTCATTCTCAACGAGCTTATCGAGCTCCTCATTCTTAACGAGCAAAGAGTATACTAATTAAAAAATTCATCTTTAGAGGTTACGTACGACGTATACAAGACTGCCAAAATCAATGTAATATTTATTTAAAAATTTTTTTACATATTTATTTAATCCTTTCGATCAACAGGGTTCCCATCGCTAGACGATTTTTTTATTCTTCAAATTTTCCAAAACAGTCGGACTATTTACATGCAGTTAGACGTTAACTTGGATTTTACGATCTGATAGGAAGAACGATTCAACGATTTAATGTAATTATCCTCCACCCCAGGTCCTTGACTCTGGCTGGGTTTATGATCTTATTTACAAGGCACAGAATTAATTCACAGAGTCCCCGTACAAAGGACTGTACAATAATCCAAAGATAAATGACGTCTGAGAGGCATACAAAAGAGATTAGTAGGACAAAACAAAGCTGGACTTTTTTTTTTTACAGCTATCGCACCTCATCTCGAGACTATCTCGTGAGAATCCGTCGACAAAAGACAGAGGGATTTTTTTTTAATTTTAATACATAATTAAACGAGGTTCAGTATTTTTCAAATTTTCCTACGGGACGTCTCGTTTAATCAAACTCTTAAGATATTATATTATCGTCGCTTTCGTCAAATAATTATAATGGATCTACAGCGTCGCCCGTATCGGATTCTCACAGCCGTATGAATTTTCTTCTTATCACGCCTAATACTTCGTCTCTTTATTTTTTGACAGGCAAATGGTTTCCCGCGACGACAGCTCGGCAAAACGTTGGATCCTGTCACTTGTTAACGTCTCGACTGGTAGGCTGGGACTGATGCGAAATCTCAAGGGCGCTGCCGACCCCCTCAGGTGAGCTTTTGGAAGTGGCAAAAGCTCGTGAAAATTTACATACCTGGTTTACTCAGTATTACCTTTTTTTTTTTCACTCCTTCCAGGTCACACGCGTACCCGTGCGTATCAGGCGGTTGGAAAAAAAAAAACGCGTGCTTGGCTCCTTAAAACAGCACGCACGCTCGTCCATGAAGATTTGCCTAACGGAGTCGTAAAAAAAAAAAAGGATCCCAGGAGACACGAGGGTGCGAGGCAAAGTGCACGTGTCAGAATTAACAGGCGAGACCTTTGACCTCAGGTAGACGCAGGTTTAATTTCATCATCGAATAACGTCAGACGTGTCAAAATGTTTACCTGGCATTAATTACTTGGACTGGTTGATTAATTATGGTATTTTTTGTACATATTTTGTAAAAAGTCGCAAGCTCGAGTTGTTTTTTTTATACTTATTACTTTTTTTTTAGGAACCAGAAAAAAAAAGAAGGTTCATCCCCGTGCATGAATTTTTGAAAATTCATAAACGACCGTCTCTCCGTCCCACTCGCAACTCGGCCACGTTATTCGCCGCGAAATTCCACCGGTCGAATTTTCAAGGAACGAGCTTGCGCAGCTGACGCCCAGAACACCAGCCAAGTTCGTTCGCTTTGCGCTTCCCACTTGCGAAGCTCGTGTCAGTAGAGACCGCGCGCTCACCTCTCCACGTGCTCCGCGCTATTCGGTTCTCGGTAATTTCAATGCGTTTTGTCATTCGCGATATCCCGTCGGTGTGTACGGTCATTTATTTTATTTATATCGATCTACCCGCGACATAAATAGTCACACGCGTTACCGTCTTACAAATAGTGTATCAGGGCTTAGAAATAATATTCGAGTCAATTGTCAACCAATGGTACGAAAAGTTCACGAGTTCGTTTCCTTATCGTTCCGTAAGTTATTGCCGATAAGAGATATATAAATTAATACGTAATTTCGAATGCTGTATCAAAAGCTCTACAGTGTTCTTTGGATTTTAGATCGGTACAGTGTTTCTTACATTACTCAAAATTTGTCGCGCACTTGCAAGAAGTGCTTCAGTGATAAGTGTCTGTGATTAGAGGACCTCCTGCCTCTGTAGGCTGTCGTTTGGTACTACCGTGTAAGTTTTATACATGTTAAGTTTAATATCTAGTTTGAATTTTTTTTTTTTAATTCTGCCATCAATCTACTATGTAACTTGTAGTTGTTATCGGTACTTTATGTTAGTACATTTTTCTGACGTCCCGGAGGTTATTGAGAATTTACTATGACGTTAGGTGTCAGAGCATTTTCGTCGAGCGGTCAATTTGTTAATTGCAGATAAATGCTCTTGTCAATATATAGAATCTACAAGTGGGATCTTTCATTTTAACCAAATCAATCTGTACACGAAATAGCGATGGAAATCAATTCTTCAAAGTGACCTGAAAAATTTATTCAGGCGATTCGAACGGTGATTGGTCGAGGAGACTTAATGGACCCGTGCAGATGTCTTGATGATTTTGTTCCGTTTGGACGACCTTGAAAATAATGTTTGATCTTTTGAATTTGATTCTTTTTTTAATTGTATTACTCGGTCGTGTTTTCGAAATTTGACAATTACCTGGGATAACGTTGTTAGCTGTGCTAGTAAACGCTCGAGCTGGAACTGTTATGTGGTACCTACTGGGCACGCTTGGAATTCTATGCGAAATTACCTCACGTATTTGAAATTGAACGCGAGAAGCCGCAGCATCAGCACAGGAGCACGAACTTCCTATACACTTTATGGAAATTCAATAACTGGCTTTTGTCGCTCTTGTTAAAGAGACTCTGACAAATATGATGGGACCTATAGGATATCTGGTAAAAGTTGCCTGGATCGATATTATGGGATAGTAAGAAATGTAAGGAGGATAAGGGGACATGGGTGGAATATGTGCAGCATTCAATTTGTGTCTGTCAGAAGTTTTATTTGAAATTTTTGAGCTTTAAAATCGAGAAAGTATTTTGTTATTTCAACTTCGGTTTGATTTACCAATAAATAATATTGGGATTTGATAGATTTTTCTATGCTTTGAATTCATGTTTTTTTTTTTTTTATTTGGCGCGTTACTCAAATTTTTACACATTTTTCGCGTGGACAATCTACAGTATGCTCGATTGGTTCGAGCCTATGATATTATTTTTTTTTGGATTCTATAAATTGAATTTTATGGGGGAAAAAAAAAGGTTTTTCTAGCTATTTCAAAGCCTCTCATTGGTCAATACGTTATAGCTTTGTCAATCGTACTGGCTAAGCTTTATATTAATGATAAAATTGATAAAGCGTTACATTCAGTTTGACAGTTTGGACAAAAAAAAAAGCTCTGGAAGCTTCGTTAAGCGGGATGAAAATAACGATTTTTTTTGTTATTTCTCGATGCAGACTCGCCTTTTTATTATCGTTCGATAGACCAGCGATAGAAATTCGCCTTTTTCATTTTGACCTATAAAATTGAAAGGTGACTTGCCAACGGTGCTTCCGAAAAGTGAGCTTTTTTAAAAAAAGCACGTTGATCGCTCGTGACTATATTATTTTTGATTTCTATTTTTTTTTTGAAACTCACTCAAGCGTGCTCGATGTAATTTTTAGTCGAGCAAAATAAATAAGGGTGGACTTCGTGGGATACTTAATTATTTTAAATAAGGCGAATCTCTTTGCTATTGTTTTTTTTTTATTTTTTTATAGACCATCTCAGTGGTCGAATTATTCAGTGTATTTATTTTTGGCCCTGTTGGTATCCCCGGACGAAAGTTCTTCGTCGGTAACGCAGTTTCCTGCCGTCCTGCAAGTTGACGAACAATATTTCAAGTCGGTGACCTGAAAAGATTTTAATTAAAAGCTCTATTGTCAAAATGGCCGACAGTCAAAACCGTCAGCCGAGGTTACTCCGTCAGGATCGCTACCACGTAATCCGATTTTCTTGCGTTTCCCATGAATACGAAAACTATTTCCGAGAGAAAAGAGAAGGAGAAGGAACGACAAAAAATACGTTTCATAGAGAAACGAAATGGAACTAGAATTTCTATGGTTTCTCATTTTTTGCTTTTATAAATTGTCTCTCTCTCTCTCTCCCTCGTCTATTTCTATATTCTCGTCTGAATTATCACATTGAACCAGTCTGAAAATTAAAATTGATCAACGGCTTCGCCCACGTCGTATTAGAATCCCGTAGCTTTCTTAGAGACTCAGAAGCTTGAAAATTCTTAAAAGGAGATTCGCCCAAAGTCCTTGAATGATAGAAGGTCAGGCATTTGTCAAAGCAGAGAATTTGAATGGGCATCGTCACCTGCGTCTTTCCCGAAGACTTCACGAGTCTCCTTAAGAAAACGCTGATCTTTGTACTCGAGTAATAATTTTCTGAGAAAATAAAAATTTCTATAGAGCCTTAATATGTAATTCAACGTCTGGATCCGACTATAAGCAGACGCAGTCCAGATATAGATTATCCCTGGTTTCTGTCTATACCGTAAAGTAAAAATGTTTGGTCGTTTGGAGCTAAACATTATGACTTTTCTTTTTTCTTTTCTTTATCTCTCTCTCTCTCTCTCTATAATCACCAAAAACTCATTCTCGCCCAAACCAATAAAGCTGCTCCCGTACGTCGTTTTCATTATGATTCATAATAAATTCCTAAAGGATTCAAACTTGTTCGACAGCAACCGCAGAGTTTTGTCAATTTACTTAATATCAGCAGGATAAAACATTCCAGCTTGGAATTGCGTAACCCTGTATATTATTTTGATAACCTCTCAATAAGCCCAGCACCATACAGATTTATTGGAACGTGCTTGAAAATTCGTTTGAACCTATACTGCCGATAAATTTGCCTACACACTTCTTAGTATCGTGCTTCGGGGCGTGGGCGCGGGAATTTTCAAATATTTCTCCGGTCCTTAAGCCTAGCAATAAAAGTGTTCGCGAATAAGCATTTATTTGACGCCACAAAGTATCGAATAAATTTATCATGTTTTCTTTCGCATGGAATTTCAACCATCCAAAAATTACGCTCTCTCCAGTTTCAGGCAACTCTGGCAAATTTATTTTTTCCAAATTCGCAACTCCCTCTCTGTAACCGCGACGCGTTGTTGCGAATTCGCTCGAATGAATCTCGCGCTTGGCAAACGTTCAAACAAACAAGCGACACGTGTATTGCTTTTTGCAGAAAAAAAAAAATTCAAAAAACGTTCGATGATCGAAATTTTCTCGACAACAACAAAATTTTTCAACATTTTTCTCGCCTCGATGCATTCACACTTTTTTTCCAATACACCATTTATTTATCCTTGATCCAATTTTCTTATCGTCCAGCGATTTCTTTCACTCCCCAGGATGCGACGCTCGATAAGATTTCGCCCGTGGACCAAAACCAACGTGATTCGACGCTCAGCCAAACGCGTATGAAAAACGTATTAGTCACTATAAGGCAAAAAAAAATTTTGGACACGTATTAACAAAAATTCACATCGCTATACTCGCCTCTCGTTCGATAACAAATCCGTTCGCTAAAATCATAAATTATCCCTGCAGCGAGTGCATTTCGTTTATAAACGTTTTCACTGAAAGCACATAAGCCAAATGCAAATGCACCTGGAACGTATTAACTATTTTCTGACATCTTCAGCAAACACGCACGATCGTTATTCAACCTCATATCCACACGTATACACAGCACCGCCAGAATTATGCACACGAGTCCCGTCTCAAAATAAAAAAATTCCCACATATCAATAATCGTGATATTGACAAATCGTCCCGCGGTATCCAGTGAAAATAATTTTTCAATCTTGATAATTTTCCCCCAAAAAAATTTTTTTTCCCCCTCCCATTCACCTTTCGAGAGGGCAGAGAGTAAAGAAATCAAAGTAAACCTGTCAGAGGGATACTGGATTCCTTTTACCTCCCCTATCCTTCCTCACGCCGCAGGACATTCCATGAAGCTTCGAACTTTTTCTCAAGAGATTCGGCCTACATTTCTATACATTATGTACACATGTAATTTCAACCAATTACGGAACTCCGATTTTCCAGCAACCCTTCTGATTGGTGGAATTCCGTAGCAACCTATATGGCGTCTTAGTTCTGAGACGTTACGCCAGGGGCTGGGTCGACAGTGTCGACAGCTACGAAAGTTGAGGTTAGGTAAACTTAAAGGACGCGTATAGCACGTGCAGGTTTGCTCGAGTTATCCTTCACTATGCCAGTCGCCACTTTGGTTGTAACTACACGTTTGTCGAAGGAGATATTTGTCATGTGATGGTCTGTTTGCAGGAAGCTTCCTTGAGGTTTGACGTATGGAAGATAGTTGAGGGAAGACGGAATAGGCGACAAGGGCAGAAACTAATTGAATCGTATCGGAAGACTGAATCAAACAATTGCCAAACGATTAAATAAACCAGCTCGAAAGGGGACTGATAAATTTTAATGTCAACAAAATTTCAAATTAATCCCAAAAGCGAATGAAAAAGGTGGAGTGATTTTCTTTTACACATCCAATCTGTCTTCCGGTACGTTTCGGTTTCGCACTTACATATACTCGGTAGGTAAATTGACCGACCGGTCAATCGTACGAGGTTACCGACTGGGATCAATGTAGGGGGTCTTTGGGCAGGGGGCGGGGTTCTCAGAAAGCAACCGATACGCGCATTAAGTTTGATTATTATTTCCGGAATTATATATGCTTAAGGCACGCAGCCATCCGCAGTAAGAAATATGAAGGAAAAAAAAAATAGATTTTTCTTTCAACTCGCGCGAAGTGAGGTTATAAAATCGTTACCTAATCGAGCGTCGCGTAAACCATGTCAAAGTTTTGGCGCGCAGGAAGTCGTAAAGTCATCGGGTTACGAGGTACGATATTTTTTTTTAAGCTTCCGCTGGATCTTCGCGTCCGCCTTTTGCTTCTACGGCGATCGGACTGTACATTGGCCCGAAGTGTTTTAACCTCGTTAAAGAAGACACACGAAAATATGACAAGAGTGAAGTACAGCAATTTTTAGGAGGTCCTTGCAGGCTGAGGTTACCTGCTGCAGTATGGACGATGCAATATTTTTGGGTACTGTCGATGGAGAAATTTTTTACTTCGGGATTAAACGGCGAATCGGATGTCTCGTGGCTGTTGAAAATAAATGGAAAATTTTGTATCGTTACGAAAATGTCACTGTTCCTATTTCCCGAGAGTGTTGAACTTGTAGAGACTGAAAAAAACAAAGGAGAAAATAATATCCGCAATTTCATAGACCAAGATTCGATATCAGTGACGCTTTGATGAATGATAATGGCAATACTTTTGTCATACGGCCATTTTATCACTGCGCAAGGCCGATCCAATGAATGACCACTGGACGTAATCGGTAGCCGCGTTTCATCTTTGAGGCCACAATGATAACTCCTGATCCTCCGTACCAGTTATATTGTTATAGCATTTGTGAGGTTATGGTCGCTCTTGATTTATTCGGATAATATTTTTATGCATATCTATTCGTATGCATTCGAATGGAGACTTTTTTTTTGTACCTGCGAAAGCGTTGGCGTTGGTTTAGGTATTGTGTATTAGTTTGGAAATATATATATAGTAGGTAATATAGCTGTTGTACTTTGTACTCTGTAGCTGTATAATACCTATGTATGCTCTAGGCTGAGCTTAGATGCTCTGTCCGCAGATTCGACTTGGCACATAAATATTTATTGAATCTTCACGAAATATAGACCAGCCGAGAATTCACTGTTTGGATTGAGACAGCCTGGACGAGCCAAGAGCTTTTAGCTTGGATCGGCCTTGATCCTTTCAGGTATTTTCGGATTGGGCGCTTCCCATATGCCTAAATGCCTATTATGTGTACCTTATCGTCGATTACAAACTTCTGTAGTCTCATGTGACTGGTGATCGTAAACTTCGCTACGTTAACTTCTAAAAAATCCCTCGTGGGGCAGCTCTGTCAATAAATTGATCTGTTTTACCTACAGGAACAAGCGTGCCTGTCGGTAAAGAAATCTCGTTAGCACGAGTCGAAACTTAACCGAAAATTTAACGTAAACCCCTCTGAACTCTCGTTTCGAGTGCTTTTGATATTCCGTTGCTGCGGGTTGCACGTGTTCGTACACTGAATGGTAAATTGGTATTGGGAGGCTGTGGTTTGCGGTTAATTTAGCGGTTGCTGGCAGGATGCCCAGACGATACGTGCTTCGCCGCAAATCCCTCGTGAGGAAACGACAATGTGAGAGTACGAAATTATCGTTTTCTTTTTCTTTTTTTAACCATACTTTATCCCATTGTACTGTATAATTCTCTTTATTGGTGGAGTCTTAATGGTTTTGAGGTTAGGAAGAGTCTCTTTAAGTGCTGACACCTCTTTCCCATGATGCACTGCTCGTGTATTTCTTTGCCTGGTAATTTCAGCAGTGCATTGTGGGAACGTGTCGAAGGGCCGAGGTTGTACGTTCAATTCGACCTGTTGAATTGAAAAGACAACAAAGGTGCGACTGACACGTAACTCTTGACGATTCAAGTCCTGAAACGTGTTTTAATGGGTCATTGATAAATTTCTGTATACAGCACGTATAATTCCTGCTATCAAAATAGAACAACTCGTACGCGCTGCCCTACGAATATCCTGGTTATGCTAATCGTAAATTCAACCTGATATGTTAATCGTATTGATTCGCAAGTTGCGCTGGAACGTGTCGAAGATATCACACATGGCTCCGCGTGAAAAATAGACCGAGGTCTCAATTTTAATCTCTCTCTCTCTCTCTCTCTCTCCCTCTTTTCCCTCTCTCTCTCGTTCCTTCGCTACAGCTCGAGCTCGATTACGTATTCAAAGTAGCTTTTACCTCGTTTCACCAAGCAGCAATTCCCTTGGGCTCTTTTTTTTTTTCGGAACATATGTTTTTATTAGATCCATATACGTAAATCAGCATGGGTTAATATGACGTTTAACGAGAAGCAAGAGTTTTAGGAAAATATTGAGACACGTGTCAGGAGAGAGAGAGAGAGAGAGAGAGAGAGAGAGTTTATATCGTAAAGCCGAGAATTTTTTTCAATTCCGCTTATTCGACTATGAGTAAAGGTTTTTTTTTTTTTACGAATATATATTTTTTTTACTTTACTGTTCCAGGAACATAACACGCGTTGCCGGAGGTGCTTGGGCTGCCTGTTAAGGAGGAGGATCGAATTCAAAATGGAGACACAGACGGAGGTGAGTTTATCCCACGTACCTCCTCTTGTGCCAAATGTCTATGAAGGTTCGAGGGTTGACAGTGAAAAGTAAAATGGCGCACAGCACACTACTTCGAAGCCTCACGCGAACCTTTGCGTTTTGCCTTTCGGTGCTGGACAAGCGATTATACGAAAATCGTAATCAGGCATGCGAGCCAGTTTTATGCAACCCGACGGCATGTCTGTTGCCTTCTAATCACGCGTACCGGTGTAATTACATCGGGGTGTTAAGTCTGTTTTACTGTGATTACGTTTTTCATTTGACGTGCGCCATTCGCACTGTACGATACTCCGCTTATAGGATCAGGCAAAATATTTGCACGCTACCTTGCCAATCTTACTGGTCACCTACGCGTACGCGCATGGTTCTTTAACGCGCGCGATTATATTTCTCATTTTTGTGAACGCGCGTTCCTGTTTATTTTCTGGTTACAAGAGAGACCAATTAATTGTTCCTAGGGACTCTTGGTGAATATTAATTTAATTCATAGCTTTCAGTCGCTTTCTGTGTACCGTAGCCACTGGTTACAAGTAAATTTGTTTTTATTTCGATCGTCTTGCCGATCTACCTTACCGACGGTAGGTAAACCCGCGCGTGGGTTCGAAGAAAAAATATAGCTCGACGAGGCCACTTTGAACGAATGATAAATTACAGGTTAAAAACTATAACGATTATCACTTTTATTCCCTCATTGGCCAAGATAGTCTTTCATTACGGGATTATAGAGTCCATTCGGGATCGAAACGACTTTACTCACGACTATGATGGTTCGTCTAACGACAATGGGTAATCCTGAAGAAAGACCGACGATTATCGCCGTTTGAGAAACGACGGTCAATAACCGTCCGTAATTTTGTAACCGGAAGTATTTTTTTTAAAAAAGTCAAAATCAAGTCCATTAATTACGATCGATAAGACTATTAATTTTATCGATAAGGAAATTTTTTTTCTATATAAAATACAACGAACTCCAGATCATCGACCAGGAACGTAGTCAAAGACAAACGACTGTTGCCTAAACGAAGTAAATTCAACTTTTTAGCCAGTAACAATGACGAATGTATCTTCAACCAAGTTTAAACTCTTTCACGTCCAAAACCCAAGCGTCCAATGTGTCAGGAATTCGAATTAATGATTTTGAAGTGTATCGGCGCGATGCGTACCTAAGGGAAGAAAATTACGGAAAATGGTGTCCGAGCCGTCAGGCCTTGGTAGCACGTAGTCCGTCAAGGGAACCCGTGGGTGGTAATAGAATGGTTTATTTTATGTGAGGTGGTTAACCCATATACAGTGATTGCGATTTATGGACACTAAGCCGTAGTGGTTATTTTTAGACGATAACACTACCGACCGATCTCGTATACGATTCCTTGGTCATTTAGTGGTATCGGGAATATTTATTTATTTACTTTTTTTTTTCGTCTTTCTCTTCGCCGACTTCCGGTTCCGTCGCTTCGTGCTCCGATTATCATTCTTATCAATTTCAAGTCTTCGACCTTACAACTTACTCTCGGTCCCCTCGTACACCAACGTCCACTGCAAATATTTATACTGTACATTTTCTCATATACGGCCGTTTATGACGTCACGGATAACGCTTCGACCAATCTCCTTCGACTGGAGCATTTTTTCTTCTCGTTATTTATTTTACACTGGCACGAGCCAGTTTCGCAAATTATGGGCGCTTCAAATTTTACGAGATTTTTTTTCTACGTTAAAATGAATTTTTTTTTAATCTTCTACGTATAATGATAATAATGAACGAGCCGCGAGTGCTGCTTGACGAATTTCGGACGTCGTTACAGACGATCGCTATCGCGACACGGAATGCGTATATTAATAATTTGAGTATGGGAATTGAATTTTGAGATGTTATCATTATTCGGGTTATCGTCTTTATCGTTCGATGTAAAATCTAAGGTTAAGTTGTAATAAATTATGGGGAATTGTGGAATTTCGTCGGCGCCGATAATACCGGGATTAAATGGCGAATTTTTGCGAATTTCAATAATGCCATACGAATTACTTTCATTGAAGCCCAATTACAAGTTCGTTATTATAATTTTATGTAAAGTCTCCGTAGGCTTTTAATTAGCACTTCTTGCCTTGTCCTAACGAGATGCTGCTCCGTGCTTTCGGATCATTTAAATATCGGTTATCAGCTCTTGCATCACGATCAATTGCGATATACGCGTAATTATATATTTTTGCAATGTTCGATTTTTCGATTTAACCAGCATCGACTAATTTTTACTTGGGATTTTACCTGTCTGCGGATTCGCGTATTCGTATGGAAGTTCGCAGTCGTTTATAGAAAATCGCGAGTCTTCAGAGTGAATTCCCATTTGCGAAAAAAAAAGGACCAAACAGCAGAGCGCGAAGGCTTGGCGAAGTTATTGCACGAAATTGTTATTTCAAATTTTTTTTTTTTTTCTTCTTTTTTTTTCGCCCCCTTTTCTTTCAGCTGCTGTTTCCCAGTTTACCAAACTTTTCCACCGACTCGACGGGAAACTTTAAAAAGTTTTAAAACGCAAAAAGCATCGACCACGTGTTACGCCTTTCGAATGTCAACATGCAAATTGGTTAAAGCCCCTTATAACGAAAAAATCCAAAATTCATTGTTAAACTTTTCCTTCAGAAAACTTCCTACCGACTTAAGCTGCATTAAAGTAACGTCGAATTTTTGTCTACCTATATGGTGAACATTAAAGCAATAAACTTATTCCGTCTAATGATGTCCTGATTACACATATATATATATATATATATATATATATATATATATATATATATATTAACAATTGAGGTATC
>JASANN010000004.1:2287920-2310286 GCA_031762395.1 Calameuta pygmaea | reverse complement strand
ATATTAACAATTGAGGTATCTCGTAATAATCAGTAATACCGAGGCAATTATTTATATTACGTTTTATCGTTAATTTTAGTGAAAAAAAAAATGAAGATATATCGTATCATTCAAAAAATTGATATCCCAAACGTAAATGCTGTCGTTGCCATGAAAAATATGCGTACAGATAAAATTGATCGTTCTGTAATTTTGTTCATGTTTCGCGGACGACGAGGCATTCGCACTTTACGGTGATACCGAATTGCGTTACTCTTGTGTAAAATTCCATGCTCGGAGAGTCCTATTGATTTTCGATGAAAGATTGAAAGAAACGAGTGACGTAAGTAGTAATTCCAATAACGCGAAATTCAACGAGTATAAGGATTCGGTTAGTAAAATAATTTTATCCTTTTTCAAACTCGCATGCACGACGATTGCTCGTAAATTGGCGGAATGTGACATTAAGCGTTCGTAAACTTGGCGAACAACACGTTTAACGAGGGCACGAAGAATTTTCATTGTTTCCGAAGTAAACGGTCGTTATGTATGTTTCAAAAGTATGAATTTCACGTCGTGTTTCTTTAACCGTCGTATTTGAATTTGGCGCGCGTCCGTTAGTTTGACTCGCCGCCGACGGTGGCGCTGCGGTCGACTCCGTGCCGAGACGAGTGTTCGGACGCTGAACGGAAAGGAAAAAGAGTAACGATGAAACAATAAAGAGCCCAGTGGCAATTTTCTTTTCTTTTGTAATCAAGATAATCAACAATTAAGCAGACAGACAAAGTGCTTTGAAGTTTTTAATAAAATTTATTTAGAAAAACCAAGTTTTCCGAGCATCAGGCGTAACTGTCGCGTGACGAGCCAAGGGAGGACGCTTAATGGCTGCCATTGCATCCAAGGTGCCGTCCTTGTCTAGACACTCACTTATTTTCTTTCTTTCTTTTTTTTTCTCCTCCCATTGTTCACCACCTGCTCGGGAACTTTGTATTTCGTCGTAAAAACAAATGTCTTAAGAAAATCTCCTTCCAAGCACGTTATACACGGTAATACGCAATATCGGGGTGACCAATCCCAAGTTTTCCAGAATATATATTTTTCCCACCGGGATCCTCGGCGAACGCTTTCACACGATTTTACACGATTCAGGAATGCTTTCTCTTTTCTTTTGGGAAAAACGATTCGAACGTGAAATTTTTAACTCCCTGACGCCTATTAACCTTCTCCCTGTTAACCTTCTCATGATATCAAAGCTGCCTGACGAAATTGGACCTGGCTTACGTAACTTTGACAAACTGTATCAAGGAGCTCTCTCTCTCTCTCTCTCTCTCCCTCCCGCCCCCCCCGCCCCCCGTCTCCTTGTGCTTTAATCGAGAAACTTTTCATCAGAGTAGCTCGAAAAATATTTCCTTCTTGAACGAGATTAAGAAAGCTCCAATCCGTGTACAACAAGGTAAGCTTTCGTTTCTTGTTGAATCGGGAGCAGCTTTCTTGTAGTTTTTTTATTTCTCTCCTACGGCGTGTCGCTTCGCTGCGTACGGTACTTAAGCTCGAGTAACGCCTTAAGGAGCTTCGTACGAGCGTTCGATATGGACTTTTATATTGCAGGTTTTACGGTTTTCAGCTGATGTGTATTTTGAAGCTAAGGGGCAAACCTTGTGGTACTGTCGGTATTAGGTTATATAAGCTCTTTTATATATGTATATATATATATTTTTTTTTCTTTTTCTTACACCAAGGATAACAATTTTTTATGCCGCTTTTCGTAGCTCCCATGTGTATATATAACCTTGAAAATGGTTGGTACAGTATCAGCATCGGTTAAGGGTTCTTCTAATCGAATTTCTTATCAAGGCTAGACGTAACAGGGAAATTTACTTTGATAAAATATCGATACAAACTTTCAATTATCGCAAGAGACGAAATTTCAGTGAAAATAAACAGCGACTCTTATCGTACTCTGTTTTTTTTTTTTTTTTTACGATTTTTGGAAAATTGAAACGATTATTTTTTTTTTACGAAAAACGAAAATTCGATCACGTTACAATATTTGCTCCAAAACTCTTAAGAGATATTATACGGTCGATCTTAGCACCACGTATATATATATATATATATATATATACATACATAGTCATCCTCGATACACCTCAGTACTCAAAGTCAATTTTGCGACGAACGACTTGAAAATATTTTCGATTGATTTCCAAAAAAAAAAAAAAAAAAGATATATCATCGTTTCTTATAATAAAATTTATCAACGTGTTACATAATATCGATAAGAGCCTTAGGAAAGGATATCAAAATTTTTCCCCCGACTCTACGTACTCGACTGATTGCTAATTACCGTGAAACCCTCGTTCAATTTGTTAATTGATTTCAGGCGTCAGTAACCCACTGAACGTTCTTTTTCGATTCCCTCAATATGATTATAGGCAATGCAATAGACCGTAGCCGCCGCCCATCGAAATTCCTGTCCATTATTTTCCGGACTTATGTCATTAGTAAAACCGATCAATATATTATATTATACCCAGTTAAGCTTTAATCCATAATAAAAAAACGTTGAAATTTCCCCAAAAAAAGTCAAGTTAATATTTTTTGTATTTATAATTTTAATCGTAAAAAAAAAAAAGAATATTTTCCGTCGACCGTACAATGTATTATCTGCATCCATGATTACGCTCGAACCCCCCCTCCCCCCCTCCTTCCCCCTCATGTCGGGAATGAAATATTTATTATTTTCACCGACTGTTAAAAGGGGCTGTAAAAATTTAATTACGCGCAAGACCGATCGCTCGGTCTTCTTAGGGATGAGCCTTAGGGGGGGGGGGGGGACATGTCCTCTCGCGCGTCCTAAGGGCGATTTTATAGGTTGCCGATATTAACGCTCGAACGGAACGCTTATGAGGTAAAGGCGAAAGCGCGTTTGGTGCTCCGGGTGCGGCTTTAGTCGGCAGAGTCCTTTGGGCGTGGAGAAAAAAGAAAAGAGTGTCGTAGCCGATAACAAAAAAAGCAGGTATAAATAGAAAAGGACGACCCCCAATAACAATGAGGAGAATCGACGTACGTTTCACTGGAGACGAGATGCAGTGTTGACTAACGGCGATAATTCTTGGATGACCTCATTGGGACGTACGGGAGACGTCCGATCTCTTTCTTCTGGCCGAAGGCTGTTTGCGGAACGTCGAGAGTTTCTCACTGCAATTCATTCGTCAAATTAAAAGTATCGCTTGCCGGTGTCACTTCTGACCGTGACTTGACTCTGTCACATCTTAGCTTCACGTTTCGCGTGTCTTTCCTAGTGTGACTTGGACTCTACGTTCGTGATAGAGGGGAAACGTGCATGGAAAAATATGGAAGGTGGGTTGCGCGGTGGGTTTCTCGGTCGGTACTGAAGCGCTCCGTCGGTAAGTCGGTATACGAAGCTAAGAGGAAAAAATGTGCATTGCTGCGAGACTAAATTTAATCTGTTTCACGCGTCTACGGTGATGCTCGAAATTATCGCTAGAGTGCGCTGCTAACGGTATCGAAACGTTAATGTACTTTCGGACGGAACTGTACTCGTGTACGAGTATCGATACTCGTATCTTTGTTGTGTCGGTACAATTTGGGGTAAAAATATGGTTTTCGTCCGATCGCCGACTTGAGCGATATTTCAAACCTACGGAAGGTCGATTTCGCGAGTTAGAAATTGCGCGAGAGCGAAAGGAAAGAAAAAATATCAAAATAATGTATATAAAGATGAATGCGTTGTTCGTATCTTTTGGGGAAAAAAAAAAAAAACAATTTTCGTGCCGTTCACTGTCAGGCATCCTTTATTCCCCGGGGCAGCCTAAATCTCCTTCTGTTTCATCTGGGTCGACTGTGTTCCTTGGCTGTGGATCAAACGAGACAAACCTTTCATTCACGGACGTCTTATTCGTAGAATTGCCCCAGGTTCAGTCCCGACATTTTTCTGCTTCTTTACCCTGGACAGAGATCCATCTTGGTTCTTTCGAGTCTTTTTTCTTCCTTCTCCTCATCCTGATCATCTAACCAGAAGGTGTGCCTCTTGATGTCACTAGGTGAAAAACAATACCGTCCTCCAAGGCGACTACGCGTTAACGAGCATTTCATCTGAAATTAATTAATTAGTATTTCGGTCGGAGAAAAAAAATTGTAATTATCAGGAATCCGAAATTTTTTTTTTTCAAAGCTAAGATGCATTTTTGAAAATTATTTTTTTGTTCATCTTTTTTCGTTCAAGTAAAAGAAAACATTCGGTGGGACTTTAAGCTCTAGGTGGAATTTCTATTTGTATGTGAAACTTTTTTTTTTTTTTACGAACCATTCGCTTTCTTCGAATTTTCACTTTCTTCCTAGTAGCGAATTGTTTCGTCGACACGAGGAAATTGAAGGGGAAGCTCTTTTGTTCGCAATGGAAAAACTATGGAAGGTCAACTCGACTGAAGATTTCTTTCTACCGTTGGTTACTCCTCGGGGAGTACGAACTTTGCTGTAACCTTTTGAACTTTTTTTTTTGTGAACGACTTTTAAGAGTGACTTTTGTCAAATATTTTTTTTTTTTTTTTTCATTAAAATACTTTAACTTGCTACAGGTATTCTCGTGCGTCTAGTCGAGCGCTTTGGATTAATTAAAAGCATCGATAAGTTTTCTCATTAAAAAAAAAAACCTTGACTCTCCTTGTCTTTTCTCTTGGCGTTTACTCCAGGAACACAAACCAGATACTTCCCGGTTATCTGATAGTCATTGAACAGCCTATCGATTTCTCCGCGTACAGCTGCTAACTGCCTTATCGACCGAGTCACGAACTTAACCATGTTTTAAATTGGCTCATCTGTTTTTGCTTCTAACTTCTATCCAATTCGCATAGGACACATGTGTGTATATGCAGGGTTCATATATATACTGGGTGTAAAGTTCGAATTCGTTAATGGCATTCCTTAGCTGTGTCTAGACAAGTCGGTGAAGTGATTTATGTACGTAATTAGTATATTAAGACGAGTCCAGCTGGTAAACAGATAACGAAAACACATTTTGCGTCTTCAAGGAATAACAAGGTGAATAATGCTCGAGGTGACAAATTCTATGATTCATCGAGCATCGATTCTTCATGAAAGGCTTAACAGACATATTGAAAGCCGAGGGCACCGGCGATCATTTCCATGGATCCTTGTATAAGGACAAAAATTACCACCGGTCTTTTCTTTCCTTTTTTAATGGGGTTTTTTTATTTCATCTTGCTTTACGTAATTTCCAATTAACTTTGTCTGTACCTTAAAGTCGTTTAAACGATTTAGCCTGGAGATTTATGGTACAGCGAGGGATTTAGGGGTTAAAAAAGTAGTTATAACGTTGAAAATTTAAAAATTTATTGTTTTTTTCTTTTCTGAATATCCTTCCTTATGACTGACTCCTCGAATGAGATGTGCCAGATTTTTTGAATACAATTTCGAAAATTCGTCAAAATTATCCTAATACAATTTTACGTCGGCTTTGATTATCGCTTGAAGTGATGGGGGTGACTAGGAGCTCGATAATTTTTTGGAAAATTTTATTTATTTCTAGGACCGCCTCGTGTAGCCGGAATCGATTTATTTTCGTAAGTGTAGATGAAATTTAAAAAAATTTTATTTTGAAAAGATGCGTCTGTCACTGACCATAAATCATATAAATTCCTTGAGTTCGTTGCGTGATAATTAATCCATTGACGTAACAAAGAGCCTCGATATTTCCCGTAACGTAATACACGATTTCCCGAAGAAAAGTTTTCGTGGTGTAGAAAATTTGAATATTTTCAAAAACTTTACGCAATACTAAAACTTGTACGCAAAAAAAAAGAAAATTTCATTAAATTTTCTTTTAATTACCAATTTCAGTCAACTTTCAGTTCATGATAAATTTCACGATATCCATTGCGTTCCTGAGATTCAATTTTTTTTTTGATAATCCATAAATTTTTATAATTCACATTAAGGCTTATCAAAGTCACTCAAAAGTCCATATCCCGTCTTTACCGTAGCTCCGTCACTGTAATATTCGCTTTTATTTGACTTCAGTCGTCCGTAAAATTAAGGACGATTGACCCAGCTTAACTCCTGACTCGATTCAATGGCTGAAGAAAAGCCGTACAGCGACTTCCACGAAATTTCAAACACTGGCGCCATCTATCAGCTAAATAAGTAACCGACGATTTGTCGTACGTCGCGAGCAAAGCTTCGAAAAACTGCCGCCGGCTAAAGGCGCCGTTAGTCTCAGATAATTGCGCGGATCCCTCTTCGTTTTCTTCTTTTGTTCGATAAGAAAAAAAGAAAAAAAAGCCAAACGAAAGGTGCTTCTCGATCTTAGTGTTTATTTCTCAAGCAGCAGCTACGACACAAGTTCAAAGAAACGTGCGTCAGTTGTCTCGCGCTCAGTGGCGCCAGTGTCGTTTTCCGTTACCATAAAGTTAACCCAGTGCTTTTTTTAGTACTCCTCCTCCTCCCCCCGCAGCCCCAGGGTCATCCCTCTACTTATATAAATTTTCCATTCAACTTCGATCAAGGTCAAGAAGAAATTCTCGCCATTGGCGTAGACACTAGTGGGGGAAAAAAAAAAAAAGAAAAGAAAAGAACGTACTTCGCGAATCGCGTCTTAGCCACGTAAAATTTTCAAGCGGAATAAGGTGCGAAATTTCCTTATTCCAGTTCGTTTCAAGTACCCAAAGGAACGGAGACCTCGCGGCGCTTCCACTTTACTGCCAGTCGTAAAAGCTTGCGAATAGGGAGGAGAAGCTTTATTCACGGGTAAGGGAGCTTCCGTCGTTACGAATAGACAGGCCTCTTATTACATGTCGATTTAACACACTGAATGCCCAGCGTCAATCGGTCGAGTTTTTACCGGCGCCCAAATCTGAGACTTCTTTTGTTTACTTCATATTCTCTATACTCGTCTTAAATATATCAAAAATAAAATTACTATAAATTATCATCAAAATCATCATTTAATTGGACGAAGAACAGCGTCAGCCGTTTACGAGTGAAAACACAGTCGTCACCCAGACACGGATGACGTGTCGTTCAACGTGTTAAAAATACTTTTTTTTTAAATTAAGTTGTTTTTTCCTACCCCCCCCCCCCCTCTCCCCCTACAAAATTTTCGTGACGTACAGATACACTTTTTTGGAAATTTCCAAAAATCTTCAAAACTCTTTAAAGCGTTTTCTCGCCCGAGTGACGTCACTTTCTGCTTTTCCCATTTCTCAGGCTTGTAATATTTACTCAAGCCTAAAGGTTAATCCACACTGAAGTTTTCCACTCGGTATATCCGTTTTTCTCCATCCCCCTTGTATTTCCCTCTCTCTCTCTCTCTCTCGAGCTTTCAGCCCACCTCCATCCCAGGCTGTCCCTTTTATTCACTCTTGCTCCATCGCGGAATCGTTTAACGAGAACGTCTCGACGTTTTCTCTGCATTTAAAGGGGACTGCGGTAGACGCTGTTGTATATATGTATATATGCATCATTATTATTATTATTATCTCGCATTATTTGCACGATATGATCCATTATGTAAACGTCTGGATACTCGTAATTGATATTTTCTCGAAGCGATTGACATTGAAATCATTGGCAATAAGAAAAATAAAATAATTTCTAACGAATAGTGTGTAATTGTAATTTTTTTTAAATGACTCCGGTACGCAAAAATTCTTTTGTCGGTTTGCGATGGAAACAAAAGAATGGCAAAAATTTCAAAAATTTTTTTAATCACCAAGATTGAAGAATTTTCATAATATTCGCTGTCCGTGTAACCTCCAAGATAATTAGTGGAGGTTCATCAACGTTTAATGTACTGGTCGTTGCAACTGCATCACGTTTCTTGATGGTCTGAAATTGCACATGCAATAACGCAAGTGCCATTAATTAAGTGCATATGCGCAAATGACGTTGTTCGCTGCGCAACGGTTACAATTAGTCGTAATTATCATCTTCGAAAGTGGAGCACACGTGGCGCGCAACTCCTGTCTTATTGTAAAGATCGAATAGAAGTTTTTTTTTTTTTTTTTCACGAGAATCGCGTCTCTCGGGACTTTGACGTTCAGGACGGATGGATTAGCTCGGGATGGATGCTAATGTGCAAAATATTTGGACGACGCAGGATTGTCGGTAGGTCTGGGTCTGATTGAATTGGCGAGAATTTGCACGCACGCGTTTCGCTAATGGCGCTGCTACGAGTGTGCAAATTTTTAAAATAAAATTAACTGCGCGGTCAAAATACATTTTTTTTCGCGGATGCTCGGGAAGGAAATTTTTTTTGACTAAATCCATTTTTCTTATTTTCTTCTCATTCGCGATTTTTACAATCGATACTGAGAATTTACGATTTTCAAATTGTCAATGTTGAGTTTATTTATTTTATTTTTTTTTTTCCCCCAGAATATCACTGATACCAAATACAAGACTATTGAAAAAAAGAGACTGTCTCGTGGAAACTCGTGAAAAATATCATCGTAAATGGTATCTATTATGTTTTATCTTTTTTTTTGGTGCTTTTTTTTTCTCTCTCTCTCTCTCTCGGCAAATAAAATACAATCTGTCCCTCTCCCCTAAAACCCATCACCGCCATTTGCTTTGCCTAAAATTTCATTCGCTCGAATTTCAAACCCAGCTGCAAATATTAGCTTCGCGAAGATCCTGGAAAATTATTATGCGATACTTTAATAGCGATTTTTCCCATTTTCCCCAATTAATTGTCCTTCGCGCGAATGAAGCCCGATACGACGAAAACGTTCTTCGAGATTAAAAGCTGCAGATAAATCGATTCGCCGACAGACTGTTGCCAGATACATGAGATAATCGAAAAAAAAAAAGTGGAAAAAATGTTACGAAATTTCAAAATTCCCGAAAAGAAAAAAAATCTATTCACATAGAAATTAATTTAACGTTAAACTCGATCGAACGAAATTTAACGAACGATCATCCACGAGCTTTCGACCTTGTTACTTATACATGCAAAATTCATTTTCATTAATGCCAACCCTTACGCCCAAAAACGACCTTTGCGTTACCCTTAAATCCTCAAGGACAAACCTTTCCTTCACATCCACATGCTTCGCCTCCATAACGACTAATGGGATCGCCAAATTATTTTGCCAAATTTTCCTACCGATTTTCTCGTCATGAAAAATGCAGCTGCAGTCTCCCCACTAGCTAACGTAATATTTTCACGGTTCCGACAGATGCCTGGAAACACGACAGCTGGCAGCACCGTCCAGCAGGAGGAGCTGCGTCGTATCATCGCGGAACGCGAACAAAAGTGCATGGAGCAGCTGGCACAAAATACGACGCCACCCACGGGTGAGTCTGACTGTGATCTTGCTAAATGTTGGGTCCAAGAGGAAGTGACGTATCAAAGGTTCCTCGCCAGGGTAGTCGAAAGCTTCGCAAGCTCACTAAAAGTCTAAAACCCGTTACTTATGGATAGGCCTTAATAAATGCACAGGCGTCCTGGACGGATGTGAAAAGGACGAGCCAAGGTAGTGAGAATAATTAAGGTAACGACAGAAGCATCAGCTTCCGTTTAAGCCTGGCAGGAATATAAACTGAGAGCTTTAATTAACGCAAAACTTTGGATACAACGAAAAAATGTAATTTTCATAACCCTCGATCTCCGAACTTAATCCAAGACTTTACGATCTTTGCAAACGGCAAAGTTTTTTTATTTTTGCGAAATATTTTTTTTACCACCATGACTTATTGAAAATCATAGTCTTATCTTTTTTTCATCCCTCGACGCCTACGACCTCTCAGTTTTATCAATAAAGCTTTAGTCCTGGTTATATTTATATGTCGCTGCTTTTCTTTCCCGATTGTAATTTTTGGTCATCATGTGGATCCGCCCGAACGTCCACGTCGTCGGACGTTACGGCACTTTGAACCCTCATCTTTTCCTGCTGACGAATTCGCGGATTGCACGATTCTCGTAAAGGCGGTTCTCACGTATTCGGTACCGTAAGTAGTAAGTAACCGCAGCTGAAAGGGATGAAACGAAAAAAATAAAAGGTCTTCGCGCTTTTACCGTGTTCTCAGGATCCTTGCGAATCACGTCACGACGTTCCCTTTTGAATCCACGCGTAAAGTCTAAAGTTAGGCCGAAGCTTTCTCACGGTTTTTTTTTTTCCCCTGAAGAAAAATCTCATGGCTAGGACGACTTACGGAGAGCAAGAGAGACAGGAAGCTTCTTTCAAACTAAATTTCGTTCCGGTCGAACGATTTACCTAAAGACTTTTTCTACCCGCGAGGCTTTCGCTTCCCTCTGGAAAAACACGTGTGCCCGGAATCTTCGTATTTTTTTTTGGTTACGCGTATACTGTGTATTTAACGATAAAAAAAAAGGCGTACCCACACGAGAACTTCCGAGCGTTTGAAATTGAGTGAAGGAACGATTAAAAAAAAAAAAAAAAAGGCAAAGCACATCGTTAAGCTCGTCGAAACGAAAACGCGTTTGCTGAGGTTAAAGTCGAAGGAGGCATAAAGGGGGTCGCGTTAGTCGTTAGGCCGTCACCCGGCACAGCTTTAGGGGCTGAAAAATCTTTTCTCTTTGGCAGCTGAAAAGTATCTTTTCGCACGGTGGAATTATTTAAGGACCACCCGGGAAAGTCTTTTGTTTCTTCTTCGCGCAATAGGCGAGCGCGCGTGCTTAGGATATATGAATTTTCAATGGCTCAAAAGTCGCTTCAGACTTTGACATTTTCATTGGTAGAGAAAAGAATGTTTTTTTTTATCATTACTCGTACTCGAGTGTCGCGATCACTGACGCTTCTTTCCTTTATCCACGTTAGCAGCTGTCGAACGTGGCGCCATGAGCTTCCTGTAGAGGAAACCGATGATCTTGACAACAATGAAAATCACGACTGCCACGCATGACAAATAAAAGGCGTAAACGTCGATCATGGAAACCTGCCACCAAGTCAGGTCCAGGGCTGGTGATCTCAGGACGTTTCCGTTGCGCGTTACGTATTCGATCCAATAGACAGCCAAGTCCAAGGGATTTATTGGACGGTCTTGGAACAGTTTCGAGATCTGCTTCATGTTTTCCCTACGGAATGAATATTAATTGTTCCCGTTAATGAGCTTGCTCGAGCGATCGAGAGAATTGAATTCTGAACTGACCTGTAGGTTGGATCGTGAAGAATAGTCGAGATAGCCTGGGTCAATGTCTTTTCGTCGACAGTCGCGTAATCTATTGGAATCGCCAGCTTCTTCTTGGCACACTGTTTAATGTTGATGATCTGATCGCCGAAGAGCGGCATACCGATCAAAGGAACTCCATAGTAGACAGCCTCCTGCGTCGAGCCAAGACCACCGTGAGTTATAAAAGCTTTGATGTTCTTGTGTTCTGAAATAAGAGAATTTTGCGTCAGGTCAGACTACTGAGTCGTCCAAGATACATGACCTGGTCCTGGGTGAAGGTTCAGCTTCCGGCACAGTCCAACTCACTCAGTACTTTGGTCTGCGGGAGCCACGGTAAAATCATAGTGTTTTTAGGAACGCCGGCCGGCAGTTCCTCCTTCTTAGCTATCTTCATGAGAATCCTCACCGGAGCGACTTTCCTGAAGGCCTCGTAGAAGACCTCGATTGTTTCACGGGGAAAAGTCTCGAATCTCACCATGGAGCCCAAAGAGAAGAAAATAAATCCATCGTTGGCCTCGTCCAGCCATTTTTTCAAATCCTGCAATCGGATCCTCGAGCAATGACAAAAGTTCAAAAACTCGATCGATTCCGACAATCGAGCAAATCGCTACGGGATCCGCCAGTTCGGTTTCATAACTTTAATACTTGCCGGTGAAAATTCCAGCTCGTCTTCCCCCTGAAGATGCAACCCTCCCACCTCCACTATTGCAGGGGTCAACGATCGCGGATTGTTGAACGAGAAATGCGAATTCACCAGCAACAGCGAGATGTTCCTTTCCAATTCTCGTACACCCGGTGCATCCGGTCCAAAGTGTTTCTTCACTATTTCATTCTGTATCTCCGTGTGCTTTCGAAAATTGTGTATCATCAAGTGGTCTATGAAAGCATTCTTGACCCTGTCCCAAAATTTCATAGGCACTTGGAAGTCAGAAAATGGCGACGGTACCAATGCCGGATTCCATGAGTTACCCATCGGTTCGTTTAACCATGGAAATACCGTTGACGTGCTTATTGCAACGACCGGAACTTTGAGATGATATCCAAACGCCAAGTAACAATTTGCAGCAAATATCTAAATGTGACAAAATATTATCAACAAATTAAAAAAGAAAAATATTAAAACTAACAAACACGTTGAACGCGTGGTATTTCATACCAAAGGGTGGTACCTCCTTTTTTCAAGATAATGTATCTTAATGCAATCAAGGTACAGTCTAACGCAAACGTGATTAACAGTAAAAAAAAAATAAAACCGTACCAATCAAGAATGATCTTCAAAGCACAAACACTTATAAACTAATCTTGTTAGTGACTGTTAGCAAGTTTGGCTAATGAACCATTTGAACGTTTCCCAAGGACAGTCCCATTAAAATATTCTCAGTCAACGTCCGGTCGTAACGTAATAGAATAAAAAATATTTTTTGTAAAATTCAAAATTAACTTTAACCCCCCCCCCCGGTTCAAAATTACACTCGTCCCTTTTTCTCTTGAAAATCAATGAAAAAAATCAACCACATCAATCATATATCCTACCTCGTGAATAACCAAATCATAAGGTGGATCCTGGGGCGGATTTCGAATGATCTTCTGAATCTCCGGATGATCCATCAATTCGCAAATAGTCGTTCCGGCCATGTACGTTAAGAAGGAGATATCCGTCGCTGAAAACTGTTTAATCGTACTGAAAGGCAAATTATTCACTATATTTGGAATCGAGCCCGCGATGTTGATGTCAGTATAGTTGGCGACGGGTTTCTTCAGTGGAAAGTGACTGACAACGTCGACCTGATGACCTCGAGCTGCCAAAGCCTTCATCAGATAGTTACACATAATAAAATGACTTTTCCCATGAAGCGGAAAGAGTCCCAAAATCCTATAACAATCTCCTGCCGGACATTCGCTCACGAATGTTATTCCGATTAACATTAAGAAACACTGAAACTTCATTCTTCCACGTGTTTCTCTGGTCCAGGATGTTTTTTTTTTGACGTTCCTCAAAACACTGACTTTTAAATTTTAATCTCGTACGAGCTTTCCGATTAAATTTCTTACACCTCACAAATTCTTATATCATTTTCTCTACTTCTATATAACTGATAACACCCGTGTGTACATATTAAACCTGAACAGTCTGTATTTACAATGATGACTCCGTAACCACTGCCACTTTACAAATGCTGCGGCTAGTACCGCTGCTCCATCCTTTATATAGATGTAGCCGATAGCCTTTGGCTTTGATGATAACGTGACAGATCCACCTGCAGCCAATGGCATAAAATCGATTTATCTATTATTTAAAATCGAGCTATAATAAGCGTCACATTTAGTGTACGTGTAAGATAGAATCTTTTGTCTTTCATGAATCTGAGATATTGTTTTTCAAGTAAATGAACTTTGACGTCCGCTTGCTGTTGTCGTTGCGTAAGAATTTTTTGCGCATGCGCAGCAGCTACTTTCCTTGTTATTATGATGAACATTACGGGTGAGTTGAAAATATGCATTGTCATCCTCATCTTCCCGTCCTTGATTTACCTAGAGTTGGTGACTCTGAGAGCGAGACGCTGCTGCCGTCTGGTGACTCAAGATCAAGTTCAAGAGGTACCACCCGGTATAGGAAGAGACTGTTATCGAAATTCCCTCGGCGTCCTGTACAGTTGGTCCAATAAACTTAACGTGGACTTTACATTTAACTGTCCGTATGTTACGTAATTGCGAAAATAATAATATATATATATATGTTACAGTACTCTTTCCTGGATACGACGAGGCTTTGTTTTCTTATATTTTTTTTTTTTTTTTTTTTTTATTTGATATTATTATCGCACGCTTCTACGGCAATAATCTAACTGGACTTTTTCTTGGAAAGTTGAACTTTTTTCACGGCGTTCGAGACTAACGACGCTACGTACTTAGCCATTAAATAGATAAGATAAATTATAGTTAGTAAAGTTAATAAAATCGTGGCGTGCACGTCAATTAATTGGATCTGCCACCACGGTACGTCTGCTCCTCTTGATCTTAATGAATCTCCGCCATTTCTAATTATATACTCGATCCAATAGATCGACGTATCCGTAGCCGTCATGGGACGATCACGAAATTTAATTGATTCGTGTTTGGCAGCTTTCCTAATTAAATGAAAAATTAAGCTTGTTAATTATGGATTAAATTTTGTTTTGCTTGATCGGGCTGTCGGGATTTCTTTTTCCTTTTGTTATCCAGGTTATCAATAATTCTTATCAGGATATTCGTGGGATTCGTTATCGTATTTTATCACCGGATGCTCTACTTAATTGCAAATGGTGATTTTGGGATTTCAAGGGATTTTAGGTTTTGGGGTCAACCTCGAACGATTAAGGGGTCATTCGACCAAGGGGGGGGAGGGGGGGGGGATTATATTGCAGGACAACGACTTACCAGTAACTGGGGTCATGGAGCACACTGTTCAATGCATTCCCGAGGCTTTCAACCGTTATCTCGTTGTGGTGCAGTGATACGGCCATTTTCTTATCAACGTACGTTACGACATTTAAATACTGATCAGCGAACAATGGAATGCCTATCAGAGGTATTCCGTAGTATTGTGCTTCTTGAAGACCCATCAGGCCGCCATGGGTTATGAATGCTTTGGTATTAGGATGTTCTGGATTGAAAATTATTTAAAAAAAATTAATATATATATATAGAATTAACGTTATTCACTATCAGGTACTTACTCAATATTTGTACTTGGGGCAACCACGGTAAGATTTTCACATTTTCCGGAAGTCCTGCCGGCAGAGAATCGGCATTGGCTATTTTCATGAGGACGCGAATCGGCGCGATTTTCGAAAAACACGTGTAAAACGCCGCCATTGTCGCATTCGGAAAAGTTTCGATTTTTATCAATGAGCCCAGAGTGAAGTATACGACGCCATCTGTACTTTCGTCCAGCCATTTTTGAACTTCCTGAAGAAAGACAAAAAGTTTGTTAATTAGACTTGTGATTTTTTTTTTTTTTTTTTTTTTTTTTCAAAATTTACCGGCGACGATTTCGAATCTTTGTCCTCCACGTGAAGTCCCGCCACTTCTACCAGGGCCGGTACCGCTGGTCTTGCTTCGAACTGACTGTGATGCGTGTTGACCAAGAGCAGCGAAAGCATTTTTTCGACCTCGCGTATATCCGGCATATCTGGACTCAAATATTTCCTCATCAAGTCGGTCTGCACTTGGGTTACTTTTTGAAATTCGTATTTCGACATTGCTACGTTCACGGTGTTACGTAGTCTGGCCCAAAAGTTTAACGGTGCCTTAAGGTGGGAATACGCATCGGGATAAAGTGCTGGTTGAACCGGATTCCCAACCATTTCGGCCATCCAGCTGAATTCTAAGCAAGTCGCCACACCGACTACAGGCACTTTCAATAAATGACCAAATCCTATGTAACAGTGGGCGCCAAAAACCTGAATAAAAAAAAACGAAGTAACAAACAAAAAAACCAAAAGTCGAAATAAAAAAAAATTTTTGTATCCGACTGTCATAAAATAACGACATTCCATCCCTGCAATGCGTGCGTAAAGTCATCAATTTTTGACCATAAGGAAGAAAAAGTGATTCGGCTCGCAAAAAAGTAAATTTGCGTACAAAAAAATGATTATTACGGGAAGAAAAAAAAACAACTCTAAACAGAAGAAACCAAATGCAAATCTACAGCTACGTGTACCGTTGAAGCCATAAAAATTTGATTTGTTTTAAAAACAGTCGAGCAAAATGTAATACGCGCCACAGGGCTGGAGCGCGAAATTTTGAACAGTAAATTTCGCACTCGGCTAAAGTCACGGAGTTGCCTAACCTAAGCCTACTATTTTTCGCATTATTTCACTCACCTCGGTAATAATCAAATCGTAGGGCTCGGAATTGGGCAAATTTTTAATAAATTTCTGCATAACATCCGTTCCCAGCAATTCGCATATCTCATTGCCAATTTTCGTTCCCAGTGTCATAGCAATGTTACTCTGGAACCTGTCGTCCAAAATTCCAGCAATTGAAAACGATCCAACGATATCCGCCATTGTTCCCTTCAGATTTATGAGAATCGTGTAATTCTCAACCGGCTCGAGAGTAGGGTGATGACTTATTATATCAACTTTATGACCCCGTCTGGCCAAACCCTTCATGAGAGCCTCGAACATCGCCGCGTGGCTTTTTCCATGAAATGGAAAAATTCCCAAAATTCTCGAACCCTCGCAAAATCCATTTGGACTAACGAGTACAGTCAGCAATAAAACTTTCAATTGTTTGCAGATCATGCCTGTAACAATGACCGATACTTATCACGCACTAAAAACGATTCTGCCGAAAGACCTATTGTCACGGACAATTTATAGAACGAGTTTATTATTAATTTTTCTTCTTCTTATTCTAATTAAAAAGAAAAATCCAAGATAACAAAATCAATTAGAATAATTGAACCGATAATGATAATTAATTTTGCTTTACTTTTAATCGCGCTCATGCATAAATAAGGAACTGATCTGTACGGTTCTATGGATATTTAAAGACTAGCGTCACGGCGACGCGACGACTATGCACTGTAAGATCGTTTGACCTCTGTGATTATCTGCATGACATAAGTAGTAGTTATATTTACAAGGAGAATATGGTAATGTTAAAATAAAAAGAAAAACAAATGTCACTGTAAAGTCGCATTAGACTTTTAAAATTATTCCGCTCCCGGCTAACCATATATTATCAGATTAGATAACAATTAGAATCATATCATACATCGTGGACGTGGACGAGATTAAAATTATAAAGTACATATATATATATATATATATATATATATATATATACACATATGGGTGTGCGTGGGTTTTCTTGGAACTTGAGAAACTGTAATGTCATTACGATGCAATAGTATCAGATAATGATAAGCACAACAGTGAGTAGCATAATCGCGTGTCTATCAGACTGTTGCATCACTTGACGACGATCACCAAATTCTTCCATTCTTGATTTCATATATTACGATAGTGCGTGTCGTAATAACTTTTTCTTGGTACATCATAGTTATCTGTCAATTTTATGACTAATCACGATGACTGACTGAAAATTGTATTATATAATTTCGTGCATATCACTGATACGGCTGTTTGAAAATTCACTTACGAAACAGCGATTTCAGGTCTATTTCACGCTGTTCAATAAATTAGTTCGTATTATGGAGAACCTTGGAACGGGTTGATTGCGACGTAAATACATTGTTTATTTCGCGTTATCAGGACGAACATTAGGTGTCATGATAAGATACTTTCTTGCAGTGCATATAAGCCGTGGTTGCGCGTACGAGTTGAATTTATTTTTGAACATAGTTCAATTTCATTAAAGATTATCCTCTCTCTCTCTCTCTCTCTCTAGTCTCTATCGAATCTATATCCCCATAATACTAAAAAAAATGAGTACCAAGATAATAATTTTCAAAAAAAAAAACAAAAAAAAATTCCTAACTTTGACTGCCGAGGAGGCTCGAACGTTCTGCACCTTTAGCGAGCGGATTTATTCGTACATTAGCGTCGATTCTGTCGGAAAAAGATTTGTTATTGTTCAGTCGAGCTCGAATCTGCCGTCGCCAGATAGTCTCGACGTAACGAATTGGAGGCGTCCGGGTGAGATAGGGAAATTCCCCTGGACAGAGCTAGAGGGCAGTAAGAGCGGCCGGAGGTATAGTTGCGTCACCGTTAAGAGCAGCTAGGGGAATCCCCTGACTACTGGCGGTGCCGCCGGATGCTCCGGAGGATCTCCAAGGTCACGTGAGGTCACGTCGTGACGTGAAGGACCCGACGAAGACGTCCTCGTGGCCCAGCGGAGACGTCCGGATGAATTATTAATTCTCGAATTTGACTATTATCAAGGTTAGTCTGTCTCAGGACACCGATAATGGTGCCGATCGAACTGCCTTGTACTTCCGTCTTATCTTTTTATACCTTCCCTCTATCCAGTATCAAGGATTCTCGGGTTCCTCTCGCAAAATCCCGAAAAGTCCTCTAGCTCTTCTGGGTCTGTTTCGTAGATGCAGCGTTGCCAACAGTGTCAGTGCCCACCCGATGCAGTGTTGCCTACCCGAGCGTCACCTGGATGCTTCTCGGCCTTCTTGGATCAACTGAACCAGCTTCGACGTGGACCCACAACTTATTAACTGCCGGCGGAATTTCTATTATCAGCTTCGTTCTTTATCGGTCTCTCCTTACGACACTCTTTATCTCACGTTTACTTCTAACCTCTCGGTCCCCTTCGTGAATCCAGTTTCGGTTGCTGATGTTACGCGACTGACCCAAAGGTCAGTGGACCAAAAGTGACGTAGGTTAATTCTTGGATTTTTCTTATCAACGTCCAGCTAGAAAAATACTTCACAAAATTTTTTATGATAATATACTCGTATCCATTAGGCTTGCGATAGTTTTTTTTTTTTTCCATAGAACCTTTTACCACGTGGATATCACAAGTCTCTGTGCACACGGAAAATCCTTATTCTATTGTGTTCCTTATCACTCGTAGGACCACTCCGCTCTACAGCTCTGAACGATGTGATCTTGGGCTTTGAAAATTGTCAGGCTCTAGACTTTTCTAGAAAATTTAGGACTTTGACTGCTCGTTGACTAGTCAACGATATTCAGCAATAGATTTAACGTAAGACATTCATTGCTTCGTTGTTAAGCAAATAAACGTTCATTTACATCGAGGTATATCTTACCAATTGTGAACGACTAATGTGACCGCGATACTGATAAGGATAGATATACTGTGAAATAATGAAAATAAACATATAAATTTTGAAGTTAATTTCTACTGAAAACTTAACAGTTCAACTGCGGATCCAGGTTATTTATTAATTAATTCGTGCAATTAATGACGTGACATCAGAATTTTGACTAAGCACGCAAAAAGTTTCACGATTGTCAGTGAACTCGCGTTGTTCGGTATCGTCCGGCAAAAGAGACTAAAGACCATGTCGGACCATGAGGATATCATTTATTTTTTTTAAAACGCGACGCTCTCTTAACCTCACTTTCTTTACCGAAAACTAATCTCACTAAAGCACCAACGATTTTTATTATCGCGTACAGAATAATTAGAAGAGCCAGTACAAGAGACACATAGACATCCAGAAGTGCTTCTTGCCACCATGTTATATCCAATGCTGGCGATCTCAGTGATTGGCTGCCATGTCTGATTACGTATTCTACCCAATATACGGCAGTATCAGCAGCGGTCAAAGGTCGATCGCGAAATTTCTCTGATATAACCCGTACGGATTTCCTGTAAATCAATACGTGACAGACGTATAAAAATTTTTGAAATCCAAAAAAAAAACTTACACGTAGATTGGATCGTTCAAAATGGTGTCTATGGCAGCGTCCAGCTTCTCCTCGGTAACAGTTTTGTAATCGAGAAACAGAGCAATTTTCTTCTCGACGTAATTATTAATATTGACAAACTGATCCGCGAAGAGCGGTAGGCCGATCATCGGTACTCCGCAGTGAATAGCTTCTTGGGTTCCCATAAGACCACCATGAGTTATGAAAGCTCGTATGTTCTTGTGTTCTGCGTGAAAATTAGAAATCTCACGAGAATATAATATAAATATAATTAGCCTGTGGCTGAAGCGATTCTGGCCCTGTTAGGCAATCTCATATTTAATTAATTTAAAATGACAAACTCACTGAGTACTTTGAGCTGCTGTATCCAGGCTTGCGTGATAACGTTTTTTGGCAAACCGTCCGGCAGCTCCTGTGGCTTCGCTATCTTCATGAGGACCCGCACCGGTGCAATTTTACCGAAGGACTTGTAAAGGATCGTCAGGGTCTCCTTGGGCAAAGTCTCGATCCTGATCATGGAGCCGAAAGTGAAATAAATAAAGCCATGCGTACTCTCGTCCAGCCATTTTTGCAAATTCTATAAATATTATTGAGAGTGTAAATTTTTTTACGTACAAAAATAATAATAATAAACTCGCCGAAAATACCTCTGGCAACTCCGGTCCGTCGTCTTTGATATGAAGTCCTCCGACTTCTATCAGTCCAGTCGTCACGGGTTTGGGTCCGCTGATGCTCACGTGCGAATTTACCAGGATCATCGAGACGCTTCTCTCCAATTCGCGAATCCCTGGCGCATCTTTGCCAAAGTGTTCCCTTATCATGGCGTCCTGGACACTCGTGTAGTAATTAAACTCGTGATAGCTCGACCAATAGAGAAGAAAATTTTTCATACGTTCCCAATATGACAGCGGGTGCGTCATAGCGAGCAGCTCGAACGGTGCGAAAGCAAGATTTCGCGGATTGGCAATCATCTCGTTTCCCCAAGGATACAGGCCCGACGAACTTACCCCAATTATAGGAATTTTTAATTGATGCCCGATAATCATATAGCAATGAGCAGCGAATATCTGTGGCAAAGAGAAAAAATTATTACGGACTGATTAAAGTTTATAAAAAATAACAGATACTACCTCAGTGATAAAGACGTCGTAGGGCGGATCGTTGGGTGGATTTTGAACAATTTTCAAAATATCAGGGTGCTTCAAATTATTGCAAATTTTGCTTCCCGCCATGGTAGCCATAAAGGAAATTAGATTTCCCACAAATTCATGCTCCATCAGGTCGATCGATATGTTGTTCACCAACGTGGGAAAATCCCATTTCAGTTTCACTATGTCTGTGTAATTGGGAAAATTTTCCTTCAGCGGGAAAAGACTGACGACGTCCACCTGATGTCCCGCGCGGGCTAAACTTTTCGAAAGTTCCTCGAACATCACGAAATGACTTTTTCCACTGAATGGAAATATCGCGAGAATTCGAAATCCACTGGAAGACGTCGCGACTATTGAAATAAATAAAGTAATAATGAAATTTCGTAAATTCATTATCGTTCGCAGACACCCGATTTCCGTAGGAATAATTTTTTCAGGAATTTTTTGGGTTTTCTTTTTTTTTCTCTTTTTTTTTTTCTTTTTTTTTTCTTCGCGATCGGAACGAGCTTAAGGACTTCCTTGGACTGGCTGCTGTCGCTTGTCGGTTAACTGTATATTGAATAATTATATCGACCCACGACCAATGACAGCACAGTCACTAAATACTGATATTGGAGGTCGGGCTGTCAAAGATAGATCATACGACTTAAAATTAGATAACAGAGGTGATATTCTTCGATTTTATCTATGACACAGTTAGGCTTCCATGGATGTTTGCGAAATTCAAATACGAGTTTTCTCTTTTTTTTTTTTTTTTTTTAATGAGGATTTCAATGATTTTGAATATTATTAATTTTTTATTTTTATTTTCAGTATTATTGAATTCTACGGAAATTAAGGACGACAGTCTTTTCCCGCGGTTCCTTCTCCAGGGCTGTTCAAGATATTACGATTTTAGATGGTAGAAATTTTTATTTTCATTTTTTTTTTTTTTCGAAAATCCCGCCATTAGCGAATGGACCAGTTCGAAGATCCATTTTTATTCTTCGCTTTTTACCTCTTCGTCCCCGGAGTGGTAAGTCGGTAACGTTAAATATTCCGGGAGGCTTTGCCCGCTCATAGGATTAGACGAGTGTTTCTGAGAAAGCCGGCCGACGGAAAGTTTTTTTTTTGCCCCCCCCCCCCCCCCCTACTAAAGTGAAGAGCAAAAGGCAAGAAGCGAACGAGGGTGAAAATAAAAATAAAATACGAAACTCCAGAACATTCCGTTGGGCGGTACTGGCAGTTCGGGTAAAAACGAGAAGAAAAATGAGAAAATGAAAAATTGCGTTGGAAAATAAGAAGGGGGGGAAAAAAAGGCAGGAAAAACTTGATACTTGCATCTTTTCGTACAGGAAAAAATACGTAAATCCGTATTAAAGCGAAACTAAGAAATTCAGCTAAAATTTCACACGAGAATCAATCGAGCCGCGGGCAACGAGCTTTATTTTAATTTTCTCAAAATATTTAATATGCCATCGAAAGACGGATATGCTGGAACAGCGTGTTATTGAAAAAAAAAATATATATATATAAAGTTCATAAAAACTCTCGAGATGTAATATTCAACGACGCGTCCAAATCTAAATGGAATTTCATTTCTTTAATAAATGTCAGATAAGGATAATTAATATTTTTATTGACAAATTTTTCGTCGAAATATCTTCTCGCCTTCGTTAGATTAAATCGTTTTCGACTCGCGAGATAAAACTAATTTCAAGACTC
>JASANN010000004.1:2267854-2287820 GCA_031762395.1 Calameuta pygmaea | reverse complement strand
GAGCTCGACAAACAGGCCGCAGCAGAGCTAAGCGAACCGAAGCAAAAGTGCGACGGAACGAGCTGAAGTGAGCTGCGCTTTCTTACGTATATCCGTAATACGTAACAAGTTCGATAGCTCGATCGGTGATTAATATTTTCATTAACAAATTTTCGTCGAAATATCTTCTCGCCTTCGTTAGATTAAATCGTTTTCGACTCGCGAGATAAAACTAATTTCAAGACTCTGAGCAATTCTGAGCTCGACAAACAGGCCGCAGCAGAGCTAAGCGAACCGAAGCAAAAGTGCGACGGAACGAGCTGAAGTGAGCTGCGTTTTCTTACGTATATCCGTAATACGTAACAAGTTCGATAGCTCGATCGATCTGATCCCGCCTGCTGAAAACTTCACTCGCGCTACTTCATGTACGCTGAGGCATAAGGAAAGCAAAGTAAGATTAAGTGGAAGAGGGTCGAAGAAAATAAGAGGCAGTAACGATAAAAGTCTAAGGTGAAATTGCCGTAGGAAGAATTAAAGAAAGTGGAGGTAAATACTGGAGGAAAGTCACGTGACCTACGGGCACGTATAGCTTACGTAATAAAAGATTGTACCTTCAAGAATCGTTAAACCGGAAACTCGATACCCTCAGGATGACATCTATAGACAGCAAATGGTCTGGTGGTGTAGTCTTCCGCTTTTGAAGAATACATTTTTAATAAATTCTACCTCAGGATTACGTGGAGACATTTGGACTTAGCTTAATAGGCCTCCGTATATATATATATATATTTCGCAGCTAACTTCAAGAGGGAGACGTATTCGTAAGTTTAACCGAAATTCGCACGCGAAGCAGGTCAAAGGCGAAACTTACAGAAGGAATGCAAAAGATACGCAACTACGTACGAAGACTGAAAGGTTAAAACAGGGAAGCGAGAGGCCAAAGATAAAAGATAAGGCGAAGTGCTTTTTACCGGAAGTCTAGTTTATTTGAAAAAGATAGCGAAATTTTTGGTAGCAGTGACAACGGTGTATATATATATATATATATGTATACGTACCATCTCCCGCGTCTAATTTGATATTTCAAATTGAATTTCCACAGGAAGTTCTGATACCTGCGCAAAGGTATTCGAGCCTGAGAAGAAACAGGATATTTTTAGAAGTTAAAAAAATGCAATTAAATGAAATAAACAATGGCAGCACTCTGCTGCTACGTTTTACGAAAAGCTTGTTACACGTAAAATACAATAACAATGGGTTTCGCGTGCTCTCGCCTGTTTCCCTTATACCTTTTTGACTTCCGGTTCACCCAAATTTGAAAGTAACGAAGTCCATGAAGACCTGCCGATGACAATCAATAAATCTGATTTTACGATTGACCCTTGCTTTGTCGTAAAAATTTGTTAGATCTTGCTTCGAAATTTTGAAAGTGAAATATTCATCGTCGGGCATTTTAAGTTTGAGAAAAATTTCTTTACGTTTCTTTTTTTACAAAATTCGATATTCCCGATAGACTTTCGGATGAATTTTACTGCTATGGATTTTTTTGTAATCAAAAGTAGAATTTAATTATCTCGATTGAGAAAACTTAAGGATGTAAACGGTAAAGAGAATGTGCATTAACTTGTAATTGATTGGTTGAATTAACCCTTAATAATTTAGATACTAATTACGTATCAGGGTAGTTTGCCTTAAGTGCTGTTCCAGCTATTAGTCAGAATCAGTCGAGAACATTTAGCAGCACGGAACTTGGCACTCTTGTAAATTTAGGGATAATTGGATTTTCCAAAAGGCTCTGAGATCGATGCGCAATCCATAATGCGCGTGACAGCCTTAAGTCGCCGTGACTGTTTAATTTAGATCAGGAATAGTTTCCTGGTGCTTGATGCTTCATTGGTACAGTTCGGATGTGGAAGCGACGTAGCAGGCAAATGCGAACGCGCCTTGTTGTTATTTTTACGATAAGCTTGTTTCAGCAATTTCTAACGTGCCGCTAACAAATTTCTAGACGCTTTTTTATTTGGGTATAAAGATACGCGTATGAATGAGAATTGCAAAAATAAAGGAGAAAATAAGATTTGAAAAAAAAAAAAATATATATATATATATATGTAACTTAGGAACATAAAGCCGGAATGGCAATATTGGCAAATTCCTTGAAACACATTAAAAAAAAAATATTTCATAAAAACCTTGAAGGCTCCTTTGGTCTGGAAATAAAGGACAGGAGATTGAAAAAATTTTTTTTAAGTTTATCATTGTGAAGAAAAAACGTAAAGCTTTCTGTATAAACGGACGACGCTCGTGTGTCGCAACAGTCGAAGTGTGAGAATATAATTAGTGGAGTTTCATAGAAACTGCCAATAAGTATTACAGAGATTGCGATTGGCAATATTTTTTTATCACGATTTGCCTTTTTACAAATTTTCGATTTCCCAAATCAGGCTTTAGCTTCGTTACGGCAAGACCATTTGGGTTTATCACTCGAGGGTAAAAGGGCGTTCACAGGTTTTGTAGATTTTCCCCATTAGAGGTTTCAGGCTGTAGTTGAAAATTGAAGGAACAACTATTTGACTTACCCTATTAAAAAGATTTCATGGATATCCTCAAGCGTATCCTGACGTCCTTCGAAGGATGTAAAACAGGATACGACACAAGTTCAATTCACAAAGGGCGAAGGTTGTGCCAAAAAAAAAAGATAACACACACGGAAACGCGTAAAGCCTCTTTCGGTAAATTATATTTTTCAAGTTAAGAAAGTAAAATAAATCGAGTGTTATGAAAATGATGAAAAACGACTTTGTAGATTAGCTTGAAAGATTTACTGGGCAAAACGAACTGTTTAATTTTCTTATTCAGAAAAGACGAAGACGTATAGGGTAATATTTTTATGTCGAATGTCACAAGCAAAACTATAAACTTGACAATTAGAATTCCAATCGAATTATATCACCTTTAATCTAAACGCTATGACAGTCGTGTCCGTTGTTGCACTTTATTAGTGGCTAGATAAGATAATATTTATTATTTATAGAATTTCAATTTCAACCACGAGAACTACGCCTTCGTTTAATAACCTCGAACAACGATTACAAATTCACCAAGTGCGAACGCCGCGTCGTTTTATGCACCTGGCGACTAGCAGCGCCACTGACTTTCACGGCTTATCCGAGAAGCTCCAGCTGGAAAAATACCGTTCGCAAGCCGACTATTGGACTTACTGACACGTTCCTAATTAACTAACCAAATTGAAACGTTGTGCAGTTGCATCTTCCATTACGTAACCCCTTTACGATGTGCATAAATACATTGTTACATATGTATATTAAAGTAAAAATGCGTACGGCTGCGAGGATTCGAGTCACTGACGTCACGTGCCGAATACTGATTTTTCACTCATATCGGTATATCTATATCTACTTGTTCATCATCCCTGGAATTCATTTTGAATTCACGAGCCGAATAAAGTTTAAATGAAAGGTTAGATCACGCAGATTTTTTTTCTTAAGGGTGCGTTCACAATTTATTTGTACTAGTCAGAAAAATGGTGTCGCGCAAAAACTTTGGTTAACCGAGAATCTGATTTTTGAGTCATTTTTTAAAACTTATCATGCATCTGCAATTCTTGGATGAGGCGTTGCATATGCACTGTCAGTATTGGGTACTGCTGATCCGTAAAAAAAAAAATATCAATACTACGCAACAGTAAATTCACTTTTAGCTTCACGTACAACGTGGATACGTTCTCATTCTCAGATATTAAATGAAATCTTTGTCCCCTGCTGTACGGAATTTGTCTTGCTGGCTCAAAGAAAAATTTTTCTTCAACAAGTACATCAGAGGAGATCGGAGCTAAATGTAATAGGGGTTCATTCTAAGAGGGTATCTATCTCTTAAATAGAAAGAGACAGAATCGTCACCCCCAAAGCAAAAGATGATCCTTTGATCCCCGCGCAGCTACCTTATAACCAACAGCTGCAAATACATCGTCTTTGGCTCTGGGGACGCACAAATTGCCTCTCGGAGTCACATAAGTATTCCATTAAAAAGAATTTTTTAAATCGATCGTAAGGTTTCAAATTTTGAAAAAAAAAAAAATTGACAACTAACCTTGCTCTCCCCTACAGATCGGCAATCAGGTTAAAAATCGGCATCCCTTCGGCACTGAAATACAAAAATCGCGTCTTTCACTTAGACTGGCTTTCCCTTTATTCTCCGAAAAAAAAAGAAAAAAAAACCATGTGAAATCTGCAAATCTCAATATATCCCACGCAGGATCAACGTACAAAGTGACAGAATTCTTTAGCGAGGCAGCAAGAGCTTAACAAAGATTGAAAAAGATTTCGTGTTCTTGAATATTAGATTGTGAGATATCCAACGGCGTACCATGGCGTCGTTCATTTTTTATTGATTTACAGACAAAAGATACCGACTGGAACCTAACTGATGTTTATCAGAGTGTGAAGCAAATCCGGGTTTACTACGTGAATATTTGATAAGGAATCGACAGACCGGAAATTGATTCGAAGCTACGGGTTCCATTTTGTTAAAACTCCCCCCCCCCCCCCCCCGTAAACACACTGTATAAATTACCGAGAGTCAATGAGAAATTCTGTAAGAGCCAAAAGCGCCTTTAATTCATGAAATATTGAATTTTCTTCTTAAGAATTTCATCCAAAGCCCGAGCTCCGTCTCGAACGAAATTTACCCTGTAATTGATTGATCGTCGAACATAGTTCAATATTCAAAATCGATTACCTGGACCTATTCGTTACGTTATTTATTTCAAAATTATTATCGTCTAACATACATCCTATTGACAATTTTACTCGCCATTTGCGAAATGGACAAAGCTCATTGTCCTTTATAATGTATTGATCAACAATGATGTATATATATACATATATATCATCTTTATTGTACATACATAAAATATACATATGTCCACATACGCCATTGTTTCTAAAGCAGTGCTCGACACAATTCCAAGACACGAGACAAATTCTCATAACCACAAGGGAAGACACCCTTTTGTCAGACAAAGCAAAACTTTCTTCAATCCCCCAGGTAACTTATCAAACTTCAGCTTGCCAAGTCCCCAGACAATGTAGTATCAAGTATCACGTATCAACGTGTCCTGATAACATAGGAGATAGATTTAAAAAAAAAATCAACCATTATATTTCATATCTAAAAATATTTTTCCAACTGTGAAATTGAAAAAAAAAAATTTTCTTTATTATTATTTCAGAGCCATACTGTCCTGGCATATTCGACGGATGGTCCTGCTGGCCAAGCACTCCTGCAGGATCCAGTGCATATGCATCGTGTCCTGATTTCGTGACAGGATTCGACACCTCCTGTAAGTACATTACGTTCCATAAGCAAACACGTATCGCTGCACGTGGCATAAGGCAGATTGGTTGACCGAACGATCGATTATCGATTGGATTGTCCATTAAGAGTCGTAGATGCATAGATAAGCTTGTTATCAGATATAAAAGTCAGTACGAATCGTATCGTTGATATCTGTAAATTATTAATCAGCCGTTTAATCGATACTATGAAATTCAAGGATAATGCTGGCTGTTTCCCCCGTTTCAATGTAAAATATTCATTGAGGTTATAATTTTGAGATAAAGATGATTTTTAAAAATATATATGTATATATTAGACCTTGTTTTTTTTATATATATATTTATCTTAACTGACAAGACACATGGAGTCCATTGTATATGGCTGATATGTATTTATTTAACCGGATAACCTCTAACCGTTATTACTTACACGAGGAGGCACTGAATAATCTGTGTTCTCGAGCTTCGACTGACTCTTACCTTTCTACATAATTAATAAACACTTCTGCGTGCTGATTGCGAGCCAGCTGTGACCCCTTGGGAAAGAAACTTCATCTCTTTAATATATAGCCTCGCTTTTTTTTCTCAAGACCGATTCACATTGGGATTTGCGGTACCTGCGTACGTAGGATTCTAGTAGAATTTCATACTGCTGGGTTGGCGGAACGTTCTGAAACTAGCTGAAAACAGTCTCGAGAATTTGAATAGATAATTCATAGTCAACTTCGAGATCGAATTTTTTTTTTAATTTATCCAAAATAACGGACAAACGTAAATTCGTGGAAAAAATCTTTACGGCGTGACTCGACGACAGATTTTTCCTTCGAAAGATCCTCGAAGTCAGAAGCTACGAATTCGTAAACATGTTTGCTCGATCCAGACTTTTCGAACTGATTGTACCAGCTAATAGTTCAGGGTTCAATTTGAGGTTAAGGTTCGGGAGATATATCGATCAGAGAAAAGGAACAGTTGCGGCAGATATATCCAATGGTCGTACGAATGTTTAATAGAAAATTTGAGGTTAAGGTTCGGGAGATATATCGATCAGAGAAAAGGAACAGTTGCGGCAGATACATCCAATGGTCGTACGAATGTTTAATAGAAAATTTGAGGTTAAGGTTCGGGAGATATATCGATCAGAAAAAAGGAACAGTTGCGGCAGATACATCCAATGGTCGTACGAATATTTAATAGACGATTCGTAATGTTAAAAAAAATATACGAGCTTCTCTTGGATGAAACCTGCACGAACACGTTCGCAGGGAAAACAGTTTTTTTATATGCAACGTTATTTATTAATTTTTCATAAGAAACATTAAGCACGTGACAATCCACGCGATAACGAAATCCTTTTTATTAAATTCTTAGGACGAATCTTCGACAAAAAATATATCCAAGCATCAACGCGAAGACGTTAATACGGATGACTCTTGACTTTACTTAATGGTAAAAATTGTAGCGACAAGATTTGAAAGAAAATATATATATATATATATATATATATTTTTCGCTCCCTGCGTTATCACAATGGTTATGACTTAATTGTTTACCTTGTGGTGAGTATAAAAATACAATATCATTAGAAAGGCACGAGTCCTCATTAGTGGCACGTAGAAAAAGGACTGCTTTGTATCAAGGAAGCCACGTTGCCCAGGAAACGCATAGCGATGCAATCCGTGAGAGCATTAATATTCAGTCGTATAATATATATTTGTATATATATATATATTTTAGAATTTTTTTTTTTTTAACAACTTCAATCTCTAATTTGTTCAGGTTATTTTTCTCTCTCTTTCATATCTTATAAATAATTATAATCTTATCGATCGCTGTATTTAACGAACTCTTAGTGCCATGGAGATTTTTTCTTTAAGAATAATATAAAATAGAAGGACGAGCAGTGTATCGTTACTAAGGTATATAAATCTTTTGGATTTTGGCTCGTACTAAATATTTTTTAGTCATGCATCGAAATTGGTACTTTTGATGTAAGATTGATGACTTTCTTTTTTTTTTTTTTGAAACGAAATATAAAAAAAAACGAAGTATAAAATAAACCGATGAACATAAAGATAATCGTTTTCCTTTGCACTGGAATCGTTTATTCTTCGTCGTCCGTGAGGCAATCGCTGTAATCCATAGAATTTAAATGATCATAAAGAATACTAATGACAGACGGATGCTTTTTTTCCTTGAGAATCTGAATAATTTTCTTATACCTCAAGCCAACGGACTTGGATTTAACTACGACTAACAGTTCGGCTGCCAGTATGGAATTGAAATTATTATCGACCTTCAAAAGTCCTTCTATCACACTGATTACAGACTCATCGTCCTTGAACTTGACCTCGAACGTGAATGTAAAGAGACGAAGAAAGTCCTTAAGGTAATTCGCTATTTTCACAATCATCTCCGAGGAGAAAATCGATACTAGATCGTTAACTCTATTGGCGAGTTTCTCGCCAAATTCCAAGGGCGATTTTGAACCGACCGCAAGAACCGCGTAAAAACAGCTGACGTAGCCCTCGGAATTTTGAAGTGGCGATACGACAGTCGAGACGTCTCGAATGAAATTTTCAAGAATTTCTCCGTCCAGCGACTTCGTTGGCCACACGCTCGCCAAATTACATAGGAAACCATTTACCATGTGATTCATTGGACGGAAATTTTTTTTCTTCGGGTGAGGAACGTTCCAGAATTTTTTTCCACGCGTTTTCATGTGACCCGACAGAAACTTCATTCTTGACTGAAGCTCCTCCTTGCTTCCGTGAATCAGATAGCTGTGCACGACAAGAGATTCCGCAGCCGCGAAAATATCTTTTTCGTATTCCTCAGGGAACAGATACTTGGTGAGAATCGACTGTACGACTTCGTCCGGAAGTAGCGTGCAGATCGGTGGGCTGATATTTCGTAGTAAAGAACCGACGATTCTGTTCCTGAGTAACGTCGGAAATTTGTCCTCGGCTGTGCGCAAGATCAGCTGAATATATTCCAATACGTAGCTGTTGGGTATTATTGTTAGCTTGACGATATCCGCCAGAGGTCGTTGATCCGTTGGCTTCAGGTCTGCAGCAGCTTCCGCTATCAGCTGCCAGGTTTCCTCGCACGGATTCTTCGCAAAGAGTTCCTGAACGTTCGCGAAAATGACTTGTCGAATTGATCGATGCGTCTCTTGCTTCCACAAAGCAGCCAGGAACTCGCGAAGCTCCTTCATAGTCGCTACCATGCAGACCAGCCTTATTCCGTGCTTCTTCACGGAGACAGGACTGTCCACCATCTCTTTGGCAAAGGAGAGTATGCCGGGACATGGGGTATGTCGGCAGACATTTATCAAGGCGCGAAGACCAAGCTGCAAGTAATCGCCGATGCAATATTTCGAGACGACATTCAAAGGAACTGGTGGGTTTACCAACTTTATCACGTCGGCAATGTTATGGATGATGCGATAGGCTGCCTGTGCTGATTCCTTTTCGATGCTCAACGTGGATCCTGTTGGCACTAAAGGCTCGATCATTGCCGTGAACGTTGATCCGTGCAAAAGGATAGCCAACGGCATTATGACATTGGGATTCTTTTCCTCGAACAATTCCTTGCGACACTGTTGGACAAATCTTATAGGTATTTCTTGGTACCAGCGAATTGACTTTACAAACGTTATCGCTCGCTTCGAGTTACAGGACCTGCTTATTTGTTGGAAATATTCTTTCCAGTCTTTCAAAATCTTTTGATAGTCCTTCTTCAGGAGCGCCAACGCCTCGCTGGAGTCTACGTCGACGATATCCTCTTCGTGGCCCAGCCAGGACTTGTAGAGATCAGGCTCGTGCTCTTTGATGATTTTTTCTATGCAACACCGGACGTAACCTTTGTTAGTGTCCTGAAGAACTATAGCTTTTGTTTCCTCCATTAACCATGGATAACTCTTTAACATTATTTTCTCCATCTTGTTATTCGATCTTGCGTTCCTTGCGTTGAAGTTGTAAATCGCTTCCAGTAACTTCTCTATGGTATCGTCCCTATGGAACTTCCATACTTCGCTGTTGGGCAGATACTTCTTTGGTATGATTTTCAAAAACGTGTCTAGGCATTGTCGCTCGAACTCTGGAAACTTCTCAAGTATATTCCATTGTGCTCGGTATTCCTTTACCTTTATTTCTGCGAGCAACTCTATCTTCTCTTCTATTTGAAGTCCGTGAGTCAAGTTGTAATGGATTCCTTCGATTATAAGACTAGACATTACATCTGGAGAAAAGAGCAATTTGTCTTTAACGTTTAAGACTGCGATTATCTCGTTAAGGACATTCCAGTGCTCCTCTCCGAGAGACGAGATACTGCGCAGTTCCATGAGACTTGATAAAACGTTGAATCTCAACCATTCATTTTCATTTCTGTGTCTGATGGCAAAATATTTAAGTACATCCAGTAGAGCGTCATCGTCGTCGTTGACGGCGCAGGTATAAAATAAATGATTGATCAGACATGCTCGATCCTCAACGACATCAGCTGTGCTGATCTGTGCTTTTATGGCTGGAATTGATTCAGCCACAGGTAGGTAACATACCCAGGAATATTTGAAATCAGTCAAATTGAATTCTGGTGTCTTTTGTAATTTGATTCTTGCTTGCTCGATACGATCCTCAGCTGGAAGGATCCTCAGTAGTCTGATCGTTATCAAATCTTTGCACTTTAAGAGATTTTGTCCATATACCTCCTCAAATGTTTCTAATATTAATGGTAACCTTTCGACTTCAGGGTAGTGATCCAAGTATTCGAGAACTTTATCAAACGAGTACTCTTGAATATCTTTTGGCATCAGATTGCGAAACATATTTCGGAATTGAGTCTTTGTTAGTTTGGCTGATACTATTTTTAATGGCAGCATTGGTAAGTACTGAGTTGGTTTTTCAATGAGTGTCTCGGTAGCATTTTTGAGAAACATCTCAGCGCACTTATTTCCTAATTTTACTTTGAAACTATGGTGTTCAAACAATTCAGTGAAGGCTTTCACGTGATTTCTAACAAGTTTTGGTAAGAAGCTTCGATAATCCCTCAGATCGGGACATTGTAACTTTCTTACAGTGTTATCATTTGCTTTACTAAGCATCAGATATTTTATTACCATATCGGGATGCACTCTGAATAGTATTTCAACTAGTCTGTTGGATAAGATAACATCTTTTTCTACGACTAAGGTGTATACAAAATCTGCATTACAGGACGCTAATAATGGCATCGCTTGCTCCATTCCATACCGATCAGAAACAATCTTGAACAATTTCTCTGTCAGTTCATTTTCCTTAGTAAGACACTTAGCCAGAGTTCGTATCATTCTCGCTCTAGTGTTTAGCGATACAAAAGGTAATAGCTCTTTGGCAAAATATTCTTCGTTTACAATATCTTTTAGACTCCCATTAAAAAACCATCCTGCTTGAAAGGCTCTATTTATCACATTAACATCATCGCTCTTAAGAGCAGTAGTTATTCCTTCGTGCTGCTTCAGAATATTAGCAACCTCCACTCTTACAATAGGTTCGAATAGACTAGGTAGTTCGACAGATCCAATAACACTACCAAAATCTCCACCAGCATTAACAGCATCAGCAATACGTCTAGCAGCCAATTTTATAGTCCTATATTTCTCACCAGGAGTTTTCCCTGGCACTGCCTGAATCGCCTCCAGATAAGGTGCCTCGAATTCCATCCTGTTACAATTTTAACAGCACGGTTTTGAAAAGCCTATTAGTAAACAATTCCACGCAAAGCACTTTCCCACCACAAGACCTTAAGTATCCAAAAACCACAGTTCTCTTCTATCAAAAATAACAGCCTGCCGATCACCAGGAAGTGGTTCCAACTTTGTATCTGACAACTGACCAATTTAGGTTAGGTACACCAAAAACAACCAAGAATAAAAAAAAAGAGTTCTACCGCCCGAGCGCACTTTCAATAATAAACGACGCTGTTACTCGATTCCGTTTTTCATATGTTTCACGAAAATCTCACTTTTACTAAACCACCAAATTCATAACTGCCTCTTGTTCTAATTGTAAAGCGCGACCCGGTTTAACCTTCGAGACACGCTCTATCGCATGTCTGTCTGGTTATGCTAGTCCGCTACCACTGGCAGCATTTCACTGCGCAATTCACGCTACATCTACGACAGCTCATGAATCCTTTTTTTTTTTTTTTTTTTTTTTTTCGTACCACAAATATATATATTTAAGATGCGTTTCTACCTGCGGTTGCAATACATTATACGGGACGACCTACTCATGCACCAGGAATTCGCATTCCTCTAAGTCAAATTCCAGAAAGACACAAGGAACTGTACATTTCCATGCGACGGTAATAGAAAAACCATAGAGCAGGAGTCACCGTGTATTTTAAAACATTCTAACGCAAAATATGTCAATCCAATCGTACCCACTAACAACTGTACAAAAGTGGATAACAATGACGCATTTAATCTCGATCGTAACATGATAAGAGTTTTACAACAAGAGAGAACAATGACTTTACAACAGTTTCATTCTTCATTCTTCTTACCTAGCAATTCTCACGATATTAAGTTTCTCGATGAATTTCCTATAAAGCTCTCGCACTTGTTTCTCTTTTATCGAATTCTGGGAATCAAGAGTTTCAGGGATAACGACCGTTTGATATTTTCTCGCGATAAGAGAAAAGTTCAATATCTCTTTGTTAAACTTGTTTAATATTATGATCGGTTTTTTTTTTTTTTTTTTTAAAAGCAACGTGACTAATCGGTTGTTATTCACGCATTATAAATCACTTTTTCTTCTATCAGACCAATTGATTATTCGTGTCGTGAAGATATATTATTTTTTTTTTCTTTTTAACGGAATATCTACGGTGCTTTCAGTCACTGAAAAATTCAATTTAAATCGTTGAATCGTAAAACAATATTCTAGGGAATTCTGTTTCCTGTATAGGGAATTCTGAGTTGGATTTTTTCTTGCTAAACCCACGAATCTTATTCCTATATATATATATATATACACATATAATATGTTTGGGTGTCTGTGCTCGTGTGCACATAAACTTTCCCATGGTTTATACATATATCCCATAGAGATAAAGAGAAAAGACATGTCTCCCATGAGATATTTCATTTCTCAGAGCAGCCACAATTCCCTGATTTTCAATTGGAGCTTCGGTAGAAAATTTCTCGTATTTCCTATAGAGTTAATATCTACAGGAACTTGATAACCGAATGCGACCAGAAATAGCAGCAGGAAAGACCGGAAGTGAGACGATAAGAGAAACAGAAGGGAGCGTAGAGAGTTTATAATCTTAATAGATCGCGTCGAGATTTATCATATATTTTCGACAATCCAGATAATAAGATTTGCATAATAAAAAAGAAAAAAAAAATTCAAAAACAAACCTTCCTTCCCCCTCTCGTTTATTTCTTCGCTCCGTTAACATTCATATCGAAAATCTCGTTATACGAAAACTTTGCCAAGAGATTTTACGTTTAATGGAAAAAAAGATTTTCAAACGAGATCAAGACAGAGACGACCTTTCCCTTATTATAATTTCTTGCGAAATGAAAAAAAAATTTTTTTTAAGACGAGTTTTTCATTTTCTTCCAAACTCACAATCGGTCAAATTTTTAACTGCTCGCGCGATCAAGCGTTATATTATAAAGCGTAATCGTTTTACGCGACTTATAATTTATTTTTTATTTTATTCCAGAATAAACGTCTCTCTACGTCAGGATTGATAGCCATTTTCAAATCTTCCGTGATATCCAAATAATGGATTTCAAGTTTCCTTCCTACAGGACGCCAAGTAACGGGTATCAGGTCGCTGACGACCGGCGTCGGATTTCTGAAACACGTTAAACGTTTCCTTTGGTTCCAGTTGTGGTGTAGACAGTTTTTTTTTGTTTTTCTAACAGGAAACAAAATTTCCTGTGACTAAAATCCTATCTGTATCGAATGACCGTAGAAAGGGAGACTAAAGTTTTCGTCGGAACGTTAAGAAAGTAGCAATAAATAAATTCGAAATAGCACGCGGCGGAGCAGTCAGCCCAGCAACGATCCAGTAAGTTATGAGAGCAATGGGAGGCGGCGATGCGAACAGCTGGAAATAAATATTGCAAAGTACAATACCCGCTTCTGGCAAAATCGGTCCACATCTGCGTAAAACGTTGAAGAATTTTTCGCTCAGTGCTGCCAAACTTCGGAGGCTCAAAATCGAGTTTCTTCAAGAGTCTCGAATAAAACAGATAGGACAGATCGTCGGCGTGAGTTGTACCTGAGAAAAATAATATGAAAAAAAAAAAAGAAAAATATCGAGCCTCGGAGATCGATAAAAGGCTTGACACGTAGTGTAAAATAAATTTGACAAATTTACCAGGCAAATGCAAATTGAATATCATTTTTATCAGGGACTGTCCACTGTCGTAAGAAAATCTATATAGATAGGTTGGACTCTTTCCTGATTCTCCTTGAATATCGACCACGTCTTGAATCCCATTGATAAAATTTATATCTCCCCACATTGCTGCGTATCTTTCAGCATTTTTCCAGCTCACTCTTTCGTTTCCATAATAATAATTACGTATTTCCTCAGAAGTCATGCGACCTGCCCTCCTGTCGATCAGTAAACTCGGATGAAGATATTTTTCAAAATCAGCATCAATTTTTTTAAAGGTTCCTTCACTCAAGCCTGAAATTGAATACGATTGAAAAATTTTCGATTATTTCCAAGGAATGTAAAATAAAAAAATAAACACTAAGGAATGAGACTCGTGGTACCTGCAAGTGAGAAGATACCCTCGTCACTGTTGTATCCTAAGAGAAATGGGACCCTTGTGCCTGTTCGCGTAGCGACCGATAGGGGTTTTGATAAAAATGGATTTTTTGATTTAATATCTATTCCGGGAACGAAAGGTCGTACACTCTGTACCTTTTCCTAATGATAAGGTTCAAACATCTTAGAAGCATCCGTAGAACGACTGCGCTTAACTTGTCAATATTACTTTTGAAGATACCTCTGGTGTCAGAAGCTTCTCTTGGGCCTCGACAAGTCTGTGAGAATCCACTGTCCTTAGAAATTCCACAACTGCCACAGGATCAAAGGACTTTCTTCCTAGACTGTCGGCCAGTCGATATGCGAATTCTTCAGGATTGCCCCAAACGTTTGCCCATGGATTTAGAGCAACGCCGCTCTGAGATATTGCCTTATGAAATAATCCTAGAGAAAGTGAAATTTATAATATAATAAATAGTATTTTTTTATATATATTTACTCACCCTCCGCCAACGGGGAAAGTGTCAAATAATGAACGGATGCGCCTCCAGCACTTTCACCGAAAATTGTCACATTCTTTGGATCTCCACCAAAACTTTCTATATTATCGCGAATCCATACAAGTGCCTGTACCTGGTCCTTCAGACCTTGATTTCCTGGAGCCACTTCGTGATCTAGATTCAGGAAGCCTGAATTGTGAAAAAAAATTATTCTTATTAATATCCTGCAGACGTATTTTAGATAGAAAATATTTATCAAATATACTCTACCGAATGCGCCTAAACGATAATTTATCGTTACGAGGATTATGTCCTTTTTGACAAGGTAATCAGGACCGTACAGATCATCGTTTCCAGATCCACTACTAAATCCACCACCATGTATCCATACCATAACAGGTTTAAGATTTTCATTATCAATAGATTCCGTATATATATTTAAATATAAACAGTCCTCACTACCAATTACAGTACGAGTTATCATATCCTGTTGTGGACAACTAGGTCCGTGTTTCGAAGCGTCCCTGATGCCTGACCATGACTCAGGTGGTTCTGGATCCTAATTGAAAGTGTAAACTAATTACCAGAAAAACAATTTCGTCACTTATATCATTACTCAGTAAAACAATTTTACCTTTTTCAAGCTTATAAAAAATTATTAAATATATAAAACAGGGATTTACAACTAGTAAATCGTATTAAAACTAATTATACCATCGACCGGTCATTTGACCTTTTTAGGACCAAAAGTACGCTTATAAAGATGGCCGCTATGGTTAGCGTTAAGTTTAGTTCCAAATATTCCCGCTGGCGCTACTTCACAGTGACGTCATCTGCTCCAGCCGCTCGCGTCTAGCGGCCATATTGCCAAACCGCACACGTCACCACGGAACGGAAAGTAACTCTGTCGCGATACTCACTCGGAATCTAAGATGTCCAATGGGAGATTTAGCGTACGGAATTCCCTTGAAGGAGTAAAATTGTCCCTCGTCAATATTTTCCTCGATGATTCCACGCAGCTGTCCTTGTTTAATGGATAGAATCGGGTCCTTCATCCTCGAAGCGTCACAGCCGAGCCAGTCGGTTAGTATCTACGTGCAAATAACAAAGGTCGCGTTCAAGAGTCTAGTCTGGAATGTTTCGTAACGGAAAGCGTCGATGTCTCAAGGCAGTTTTAGAAAAAAAAAATCAACAACATGTAATCTATTTACATTACGTTGCTAACTATACCCAAGAAAATATTATTAATTGGTATTTTTATCACTTTATTATCCTCACGACAACCTTACAGTGCGGTCTTATTATACATGGAAAAAAAATGTATAGTTCCGATCACTAGAGAAACAGTTAATATTTAGACAACTAAACTTCTAGTGACTTTAATAATAATTTTACGAAAATTTACTCGATCTTAGAAAAGTGAACCGTCGGTTATCTGGCAAGATTAACCAGTCAGATAACAACGTTCGAAAAAATTCTCTAAATACCAGCTTCTTGTCTAATCGCGTCAGTTAAATCTTTGTTAACTATGGTTAGACCAGGTATTATCGGAACGGTAAATTTTGCCAAAAATCTTTCAATTCCTACTGAATCTTTTTACAGTCCATATAAATGTTTATCGGGACCGTCCACATATTTGCTAAACATTTCTCCTCTGATACTTTAAGGATTTTTATTAAATCCTTTAATCGTCCATAAAGTCAATGTTTGTCTTTTTTACGAACAAACTGGATTCCAGCCTCATCTGTATGCACTGTGGACGGATTCTTGAGATTCTGAAACGGGTCTCACTAACTCACAAGTACTTCTAAGCCTGAGAGACAATAGAATTGAAGATTTTATTGGTACTCTTGAATAACAGTGAAGAGTAGAGACAATGAACTCCTTGGAAATGCAAAGAGGAGTTGAGTTTGTTTTGGCAAAAAAAAAAATTCAAAAATTCCTAACCTCTCAACGCACGAGCTCTGGCAAACGGATATTGGTAGGATAAAAAAAGCCGTGCGTGAAGCCGATCGATATTTTATTAATAATCAAAAAGCTCTCGAATTCGTTTCAACTGGTAGGTGATTATATAATTAATTCTTATACTATAATATATAAAATAATAGATCATTCCTGAGGATCTAACGTTTTTTTTAATTTATCTTCCCTCTGGTGTTAAAGGTCTGCGCACGTGTCTTATGGATTATAGGAATTTTCCACGCTTGCGTGAAATTCAAAAGTTTGCAAAAACCTACGTCGAAGGGATAACAGATAGAAAATAATCGTCGAGTTGTTAAACGACGCAGCTTGTTACTCCTTTAGTCCTGAAATATTATGCCACGCTGTTGCTGCTACTATAAATGCTAATGAAGCTTTCAAGAAGCTCTTAAAGCTGGACAGCGATACAGAGTCACGTGAAAGTAAGAAATTTTACCTTGGCATTAGTGAAGTTCTGAAAAGTGAATTAAATTAAAGTTACTTTATCAGTCTTGCATGTGCTCAATTAAAAGTTCACAATTTATATTGCAGCGACAGATCCTAATATTAATATCCCTTGGAAACGTAGCATCCTCTTATCATGGTAAAAAAAAAGAATGAGTCCTATTTTTTTTTTACTCTCAACATTTTAGATATTCTCTCAACGTTGGCAATACCTGATACTAGATTCGTCGAAACAATTTATAAAGGTATCCTTTTTCGCAAATCGATCTCTCCCCTATCCCATATACTCCATTTTCATTTCTCCTGAACTACTTTAACAAACTTAGGTTTCTTTCTATTCTTTTCTTCAGTTATTTCTCAGTGCGCTCCAGTAGTCCTTCCTGAAATAGATAATACATCTGCCTAGAGAATTTTCTAGTAATTTGACCTACGCCTACGGTTGGCAACCTGGTAACCATCATAAATGTGTATTCTGCCGGGGCTAGAGACCTTTAGGCAAGTCCATTCGATTCTCCGAAACAAGTGGAAACATCAAAAATATTCGTTTTAGCAAGAAATTCCAGGTAAAAAATGTAATATAGAATTTTAATAAAATTCAGAGCTAAAGGAATTCGAGGGTCACCCAAACGAATACTTTCTTCATCCTCGTAATTCCTTGAAGGACTAAACAGATTGACCTGTCGTTTGTCAAAGAAATGGAAACGTGCCGAATTCCCTGGATACTGGCGTGACATGTGTACCAGAATGAAGGAAGGAATAAATGGATAAAAATACTCTCAAGCGTGGAATCGTTTCTTGAAAGTTGCCAGGGTGCTCAAATGTGTGTTATTGTATGCGTGACATTGTGGGCGACTCCAGCTAGCGATTCAGATGGCGCTCTGGCTCTCTCTGGGTCCCTTCGAGTCGCCATCTTGTTCAGAAGCTACGATCCTGGTTGACTTTTTATTCTTCAGTCGAGACGCTCGAATCTGTCGTGGAGAGAAAATCTCCGTCTCGAAGTACCGAGTTACCCGACGGAGACGTCCGGGTGAGATAACGGCGTCCTGCTGGACGAAGCCAGGAAACTGTGAAGCCGGACGGAAGTTCGGGCATCCAGTTGCGGTTGCTGATTTTACGCGAGCTCAAGGATCAGCATCTGAGCTTGCGTTTATTAGTCTTGAGCTATCGTATTTTATGATAGAGTCCGCCAGAGCTCTCGTGACTGACGCAGTTGGTACTGGTCCAGCTCAAGTGCCAGGTTACGCCGGCTCATAAGATTCCGATGAAAAAGAAATTGGTCTGGGTCTGCTTGGCCAGGGGGGGTGTGGACCAAGGATGGACGGCCGAAGCTGACGTAGGTTAGCTCTTGGATTTTCTTTACCGATGTCGAGTTAAGAAACTACGAAATCCAATAAGGATTTCGCCCTCTGTAAAATGGAGAACACACATTGAAATTCAATGAAGGGAAGTGCCTTTGGATGTTCTTACTCTCAAATAAAAATACCATAAGATTTAAAAACTACTTACAAAAATATCTAATCCTTATTTATGATCTAGTATACTGGGTAACAGAACTCCATCTACTTGATTAATGGTCAATTCTTTATCTACTAGTAATGCATATCAGGAAGATCCTCTACCGGAAGTGCAAGTGCAAGTGGAAACGATCCGGACCACCGGCAAACTAGCTGCTTCTGTCTAATCAACTGAGTCTCCGAGTTCTAGAGCGGTTCGTGTTAAACTAATTTCCACGTTGCAATCAGCGATGCATTTTCCCATGGCGAATGAAGGATTAGAATTTTAGAAAAATGAAATTATTCTGAGACATTTACTTTTCTTTTTGTTCAATTATACCTAATATGTAGAAAGAATTTTTAAGATCTGCCATTTCGTTATTTTCACATTTTCTTACAAACTCGCGCAAATCTTAGTATTGCCTCAAAAGTTTGCCTCCACTTTCATCGATACTTCGCACTTCTCGCACTGACGATTAATCGAATAAAAGTCAAACTTCACTCCGTGTTAAAGTAATTTCGTAATGAGACAAGATAGAAACTAATTGAGCAACACGAATTGAATTAAATTGAAAAAGGATGTCCCTGGCGCCATCTCGATTCTGTCAATGGAAACTTAAAAGATGATTGATCAAGAAAACAAAGATGTCGCTCTGCAATACTGAATTGACTCAGGATCTATCGTTGACCATTATTCAATGCTTTTTCAGATCACACAAAGTTTTTACTACATATAATCTTCGATTACGTACTGAAATCATCTGAACAAAAACGCAAGCGACGAGGAAGGCCATCGGGAATTGATAAGACAGTGATTAAAAAGGTACCATGTCAAAGATATAAAAAAACCCACAGAACCCCATAGAAACCAGCTATCCATAATGATCATCGTATAGCACCAAAGAGACACCAGTCACCCCATCACATGGATCCATTAAACGATCCAGTCAAGGTTCTAAGGACAAATTAGATTTGTTCCCTGGTAGATCTGAGCAACCTACGACAGGGCAATTAGAGCCCATCAAAGGGAAGGGTTGCTCGAGCAATTTGAGCCCTTCACTTTCGTCACCAAGTAAAACATGTACCAGTGGCATCGACGGATTCTTTGAATTATCAGAAAAGATTGAACGAACAACAACAGGAGTAAACAAAAACAATGAAAAATCTCCACAATGTCTTTGACAAACGATAAACGTATTTTCCACGTGAAAAAAAAATTCTCAAAATTACTGCATAACAGTAGCAAGCCCAAAGTAAGGTCAATTCGTTACTCAATGTTCACGTATTACATAATCAAGTAATTAACGTTACTTAATCGCAGCTATTAATTGCCCTTAATTTTACTTTGCTCGAAGAAGAATAAAAAATTCTCAAAATTACTGCATAACAGTAGCAAGCCCAAAGTAAGGTCAATTCGTTACTCAATGTTCACGTATTA
>JASANN010000004.1:2250605-2267754 GCA_031762395.1 Calameuta pygmaea | reverse complement strand
CATAATCAAGTAATTAACGTTACTTAATCGCAGCTATTAATTGTCCTTAATTTTACTTTGCTCGAAGAAGAATAATGGAACGTTAGCAGGGAGTGAAGCGACCTGCTTAAGACAAAAGGCAGCAGTGAAACTATACAATGGAGTGAATGGCGCTTCATGAATATCACAAGACGGATCGATGTCGACATCGTGATATACTTCTTCCTGCTAATACTGGGCAGGTTATAATTCCATAAGAAAAAGAAGTTTCACCGAACAGTCGTAGATAATAATACAGTGGCAAAACGTTATAGGTTCTTGGGGAGGGAGGGGAGAGGCAGAGCACAGCCAGACGAATTTCAAGAAGTAATACACAGCTTACCTGCCACAGCGTCATACTAAACGAAATTTACTGCGAGACGTGGCTCGCAATAAAATTTTCTCTCATAAACGTAGCGCCGCGACGGCGAAAGCTCGACGTCTCTGCGAGCCTGAATTATTATACTATATTATAAGGTATACAAGGCGAGAGCCATTTTGCGAATTGAAGAAAAGTTATTCGCATAACCCATCGCGAATGCGCTTCCTGACAGCGCATGTCGTATCTAGTCTGGTATATAACCCTTCGACCTTTATGGCCAATGCACGTATCTTTGCTTTCGGTAAAATCGCCAAACTAATCGAACGACTGATAAATGCACGTGGCAAATATCGTGACTGCGCGCGCACGCGTTTATCGTGGCAAACAGACGAACTAAGTAAACAGAGAAAGAATCGGGGGATTATTACTGAGTAAACCAGTAAGAAGTAACAAGAATAACCTCCATTGCTATATTAGTCGTGAAATTGGATTCTGGTTCGAATAATAATATCTCATTTCTCTAGTATTCGTTTAGCTCTGTTTCTCTCTCTCTCTCTCTTTGTCTCTCTCTAACCTCCTACCGAAAAACAATTAGACAGCGGTACGATTTTAACAAGTAATTCGATGTCTCGTTTAGGCCGTTTTATAATTTAATTTCCAATAATAATCCAACTGGGTATATATATATATATATATATATATATATATGTACAGCATATTTGCCGATGACAATGAAAAAGTATAATGGGTTCTTAAGCACGGTCTCTCGAAAGCTTTAATGTGATAACTTAAAATTTTCATTGGGGTTATCCCATAATTGATTTTAAGCCTAAGCACAAAGTCATACAGTCACGCAAATCATTTGTGAAAATCCCTGTATCACTTTCACGTGCTATGACAATATTGACCTGACGCTATAATGATACGGCGGCTACAATATCCTTCGAATTTACCTACCGCCATATTTACCTACCTCCTAAAGTGACACGTTTCTATCTTTAAAAGCTTTTATATCTAATAATTAAGTAAATTTTGGAGAAATATTATCTTTAATTGCGTAATCTACGTGTTCCCTAATACACGCTTTTTATTTAAGCCAATTCAGTATAATTAAACCCATTACCATTGGTAGTCACGATATAGCCAACTACCCCAGTTAGATTAGACAACATTTACTGCCTAAGCTCTAAGAATCATTAAGAAAAAAAAAAAAAAAAAGACGTGGCAACATTGCGTGCCCAGAATTGCGTCACCTATCGTTTCTTGAATTATCATAGTTTATGGTCTAATATTAATAGATACCAATGTAAAGCGTCAAAATCGCAGAATCTTTATTACAGGCCTCGGTGGGGCATAGTTCGCACCCCGATACCATAAGAACGTTAATAATTCAAGAGGGTTCGATATTTATTTTGAAATGATCTATAGGCATCTGACTAACCTCAATACGTTTATAGTCCGCTATTTATACTGATAACACTTTATGATTTTTTTTAATCTTCTCGTTATGGACCTACGATTGGATTTTTCATCTTCTCGAGTCCTGAAAGGCGCAGCTGTTATTTCTGCGTGTATAAATTCTAAAAAAAAAAAAAATATTGATCTCGGCAAAACATTCTACGAGCATCCAATAACGAATTTCATTACGTAATATAAGAAACTCACCGTTCGCTGGCTACTATTCAAATCCAAGAAAGCTTCCCGCTTTAATTCCACAGGGAAGCTTCCAGAAAACCGGATGCTTAATGAATTCAACATAGAACCCGTTGTTCTCCTCGAGTTGCATTTACGTGACCTAGACGTTCGTTCGCGTAAACCGGAAGTGCCCTGGTGCATTTTAGAGAGAATTTCATGAAAACTAAATGGTACCAAGTATTCTCGTGCGAAAACGTTCAATCGCTTATACAATGTATATTTGACTATTTATGTAGCCTTCTATTCGGTATACAGTTTAAACCTAAATCATTAGTAATTTAGGAAAATTAACTTCCCTTGTCACGTGCCTGTGTTCATCGCTTTACTCTGTTGCTGAAATTTATCTATGCTTCGAGAGAAATTTCTCAGATACGCCTCTACCTGACTGAGCAGAAATTTGGAGAAATATCCCCGTTATACGTGACGCGTTAACAGGCTCAACGGTTAGTAAACCGAAGTTAGTCTTCCCTTTAGCAATTTATCATTAACCTCAAAGGAAACCAAGAGATTTACATATATATTTACTACTGGCATACAGAATCACTGATATATGTAGCCGTGTGGGTGCTAGTCAATAATCCTACCTCGTGTTTCTATTAAGCCGATAGAATTTACGATAAAGCCACTCGATAATACATAATAAATGTCTAGCCAAGCAATTAAACGTATTACAGTCAGAGAGTAGTAATTAATTAGCGTGACAATTTTCTAGTGGCATCCTAACCTCTTTCTTGAGCTGTAAGCATCGGTCCATCTGGCACAATGCTTCCTTCCTTCCTTCCTTTCCTTATGGCTGAATCCTCAAACCAGGAGATGTGCCAGTAACAAACATCTGATACAATCGGTACAATAAACTGACGTCATAAACAAAGCTGATACGAGAAGGTAAACTCAGTTGGAAATAAGAGACATGGAGGCATCGTCTTTTGGCAAGAGAGTACACGTGTTTGCCGCGAGAGGCGTTGAAGTTAAAATAGACTACGGTCAACGAGGAGACGTGAATTCTATTTCAAGGATCTTCGAACTCGAGGATTGAAGAGGTTATGGCGGGAAGAGAAATCTGAGAGAAAAAGGAAAATGGCAAGGGATAATATTGTGTGCGATAGAACGATATTACGACGGAGGATTGAAAACATTCCTATTACCAGATAACGACTTTGGAATCTAGACCTTCGTCGAGTGGAAACCTAACCTAAGGGTTAACGTTTAACAATAGAGTAATTGACCATCGCCAACGTGATAGATTATACTGGGTTCCAGAATAATCGATGGCTCTTGAGAAATGGAAATGGGGGCTCGAGAGTGAGATGTGTATTGGAAAAACAAGAAGGAAAGGAAGCAACGACGTAAAAGGATGTTTTATTTGCGACTTTATGGAGACCTTAAAGCGTATGAAATTTTTTATTCATCAATGCGGGGACTGCCTTTAGGCGACGAGGTTAGTCTAAAATTATTTTTCTATACTTGGATACTTATTTCTGACATGCGAATATTGCTGTCGCGATAAAGTGTCTGTTGCGTTAAGGGACTTTTCACCAGGAGATACAAATCGAAAAAGAGATTTTTCGTCATGCCGATAAAACGAACAGCAACGGGACCTGCGATTTACTTTGGGAATACGATGGTTTTCAAGCAGCCGTCGGTATCTGGTATATGTGAAAAATCGCTATTTCGTGGATGGAATCTTTTTAAGTATACAGTCGATTTTATGAGGTTTTTTTTTATTTAGTTTTGACTTTTTTACACGGGACGCTGAGTGTCGATTTTAAATGGAGAGCAGCGTAACGCCTGTTTGCACTGGCTAATGTGTTTGCTGTGCAAACTGTCTGTGGCAAAGGTTGTATCCGTTAATGCACGAGATGCTGCGTTCACGTTGGTCCGGTGTTAAGTAACACGGAAGGAAATGCAGAAAGAGGTTTCGAAAAGGAATACATATTCATGGTGAGAGTTGAGGTTATATTATATGAAAATTTTACATTTTTCAAAAGATCCCCGTAACGCATGCGTCTTGCCAGTTATTTTACACGCTGCTGGACAGAGATATTTCAGACTGAGATTTTGGGAGGATCGACGCGTTTCTCGTAGCCTTAAAAGATCTCGTGACATCTCGGCAAAGGACTTTGGCTTGTATCGAATTTGAACTAGAAAGTGGAGGAAAAAAAACAAAAGAGAAAAAGACGAAGAGTAAGAGAATTACTTTGAAATTCAAATGGTTCCTGTAATACGACGTCTCTTCTTATCTCTGTATTCGCAGCTTCCTTCAATTTCGTAACGCTGAGCTTCTGATACTTTTTCACCCACAAATTAAAATGCAAATAAGGAAAATTGCTCCTTTGTGGTTCGCCGACTTACGAAACTGATGGAGTCGAGAAGAAAAGGAACTATGGTATAAAAAAGTTCTTTTAACGACAAAAGAAAGGAATTGCAGAAGGATTTGTACATTGGAAAAATTCGCAAGAACTTTCTCCAAGCTTTCCACAAGTGGCTACGAACGTCTCAAGGAATTTATGGCACATTAAACACCGTAGACTTTACCATCGAATCTGGACCATACGTTTTTTTTTTCTCAACTTCACATTCATCATTCAAACCATACGACAGGTGCTTTAAAATATTTTCTAGCAAAAGTCCAGTTTCTAAAAAATTAACTTTACACTATTCTAAGGTTAAATGGGAATAAAAATAGTTGGCTTTGTATCGTTGAAGGACAGAGACTTGGATCAAGTCATTTGTGCAGCATTTCGCTCGTTAAATTTCTTCTTCTTTTCAAGAACGTCCTTTTGGCTCTATTGTCTAATAATTAGAATTTGAATGCTCTGCTGTCAGTTTCATTTACCCTTACGGTATATATTATACATGTAAATACGTATATTTGGTTATATACACAGTATCGTCGCCGTGACTGCTTCCTATACAGATTCGGGTATCAGATTAGCAATATTGTTTGACGGTTCTACCACAAAGGCCTCATACATTAGTGGGCTCTGTTGTTCCCTTGCCAAATACCGGCTTTAAACGTGAACCCGCAAGCTTTCATGGAATTAGTGACTGGGACCACTTTAAAAAACTCTCGTTAAATTTTTACTATCGAACGGACACAATTTTTCTATCACTTTTCAATTCCATTTTTAAACGCGCGACGTTCGTTCTTAATATCGCCTAACGAAATATTCGTATTTACTATAAAACTAAAGTAATTTTACTCGGATAAAAAGTTACACCACGATTTCAATCAATTTTAATCTATAAACACACAGCTGATATTCACGATAGATCCTAAGGACTCGCGAGTCCTTTTACTAGTTAAACTTTCACTCTTTTTCTTCTTCGCTCCCGCGCAGCCTCTTCTATCGTCTTTAATAATAACCAAAGTTTCGCAACGGCTATCACCAGCACCGTCCCCACCTGTACTGGAACGAAGAAATAACTTTCACCCCCCCCCCCCCCCCCCCCCAATAAAGGGGTAGCGCTAAGCATACAAAAGTTCAGAAGGGATGATCCTGTAGTAAGCCTCTTAAAATGATGCTCTTCTCCTCGAGTTCGTAGGACGAAATGAAGTTATCCCTGGTTAGGGTTACGCTTGACGAAGACTATGAAGAAAAAAAAAAAGAATAAAAATAAAAGGGGATCATTTTCAAAAAGCGTTTAAAAAATTAAATGAGCTAACCATCGTACTTGGCGTAACCATACCGTTAATTGAAATATCGCTCTAATTAAGTAAAATAATAATTTAGTCCTTAAGAGGAACCACCCTGTGGAATAATAAAAATTTGTATTCGTAGCAATGCACAATATTTTAACACTTAATAAATCTTAGTAACTATTATATTTAATTATTGAATTTTGGGGATACTAATTTATCCAATTAAACAGAGAGCTTAATTAGTGTTATGAGTAACATGGATGCAGAACGTTAAACTAATCGGTAGGGGGTTCATTCTGTGTAAACCAGAGGGTTCTTGGACCATTAATCTAGATGCAACTGATAAGGCATCTTTGGGTGTATTTTTGAGATATCAATTAATTTTAATTGCTATAATAATACTTTGACCTTTAATCGTGTACAATTGTTATTGCTGTTCAATTATGGTTGAATTTAATGCCATGGCGATTTACCTTCCACATTTCCTGATCCATTGTTAGTTCGGATTCTCATTTGCATCCTTAATGCAACCTGTGCAACATTGCCGAGGATTCTCTACCTTCTGTCAACCTATCGTCCAGGACGCGCACTCGTGAAGGCTAACCTAACCTAATTACGTTAACTTGATCGACGTAGTCACGATATCGATCAAGCGAGTGTCTTAATTATTAAAAATTAATGAGAGGGAGCACACGCGACTGGGAATTTTGAAAATGGTTTTTTTTTTTTCATTTGAACTGGAAGAAATTAATAAACTTTAATCTTTTTTTTTTCAATTTTTAATTACATATAAAATCCAACGATTTATTAAACAGGCGTTTCATAATTATCATTTGGCCGTATGTACTTTTTAATTTTTTTTATTAATTTCAAAATTATTAAAATGTAAAATTGTCTGAAATCCAAGGTGCATCCGTCTACTTAAAGAATAAACGAATTCTTACTCGTAGATACAAATAATTATATAAATTTCACGAATTTTAAATATTTATCTCGTCTTATTTTGAAATTTATTCAGTTTATTTATTTTTACAGTAAAGGCTTACAGGGACTGCGAACCTAACGGCACCTGGTTTCGGCATCCGGAATCACACAGGGAATGGAGCAATTACACGACATGCGTGAATCTCGAGGATCTGAGCGTGAGTATTATTAAAAAGAATCTTAAATTAAGCATAATCTGAGTTTACATTAAATGATATATTTTACAAAATTATATTATAATTTCGTAAACACTATAAATTATTCAACAACGTGAAGCCAGATCGGTCATTTGCGTATGTAAACATAAATTAAAATGAGAATTAAAAAAAATTCCCCCCTTTCCCTATAATTTTTGGTGTGCTTGATACTACAGGGAAATGATGAAGTAATCGTGCGAACTGTGAATACCAGCTGTTCGGAACGTGTTCTGATATCCCACGGATTTCGCATTTCCTTTGAAATTTTCTGTCCGATTAATTCGCACGGTTAGCTACACGAGGACGGGAAAAACGATTGCTACGTCATTATGAGAATCAACCCTGAGGCATCTCCCCAATACCAGCCTCATTTTCCATTATCATTAAACCAAATCGATAATGCGTATACGTGAATTCACAAAAGACCAGTAGTCAAAATGAAAAATTGACCAATGAAGTTTAATACAAAAATGAAAAATTCACCAATCTAAAAAACATCATCCCTTAACTGATTCAAATATTCCTGGCCACCTTCTTCACAAATCCAACGTATCCAAGCAATTTAATTATTTTTTCAACAGGTTCGTTCCGACAACAAAGTATCTCCAATTCCTATGCATCTACATCAGTAATGAGTAAAATGGCGTCCAATGGATTTTCAATGCCTTACAGAGCAAAGCTACCGAAAGGATATGTGGCAGAACACTAATAGGAATTCCCAAAACGACTGGATCAGTAGCCCCAGTGAAAGCGAGGAGGCTGAAGAACCCAGGGTGTCTATAAATGGAGCAGAGGGGTTCCCCTTCATAACTGAAAGGATTTTGCCTAGCCAAGACCCTCCTCTCCTCCCCGTCCTCCTCCCTTTCCTATGAGTTATGTACGCTCAATATGTCTCGCCACCTTCTGTAACACGCAGGGCTTTCCATATTAATGGAGAAGACTTGGGTCTCTCCCTGGATACCTTGACGTATAGATGCCACCCTATTAAGTCAACCCCAAGACACTGTGTTGGGCCTATTTTAACAAATCATCCACTTTCATCACAGAACAATTTAACGTTAATAGCCAAACAAATAGACCAAACTTTTATTTGCCTGTTGACACTGTTCTGTGGGAAAGTTTGATATTTATTAAAAAGTAAAAGCACATCTGGATATATTCCCATGCTGCTTTGAAATTGCTTATACATATTTCAAAAGGTTCTATTCTGCCGGGAACGTCCTTCCTGTGGAATCGTTAGCCTTCCCGGTATCATCCATCATCCCCAGAGACCATTCTCAAAATTATGCGCCAATTTCATCAACGTAACATAACCGAAGGTTCCGTTGGAATGTGATAAGAGGACGTTATTAGTCAACATCCTTAAATGACAATATTCTTTAAACAATAGTGATTTGTCATTCTAGTTCCTAAATATTTTTTTTTTATCTTTCTCTTTCAGTGGCAGCAGCAACTCAATGTCATCTACGAGACCGGATATACGATATCACTGATAGCCCTATTGCTATCATTGGCCATTCTCACGTATTTCCGGTAAGTTCAGAGTATCTTGTATCAGTGATCCTATCCTCAAATTCTTCTTATTCCTCCAGTTCTCTGAGATGCGCCAGAATTACTCTTCACATGAATCTCTTTGCCTCATTCGCAATGAACAATGCTCTCTGGCTGATTTGGTACGGTTCCATCGTTGCTAACGCAGATGTTCTTCTGAACAATGGAGTAAGTTGAAAATGAATAATCAGTATTGACTCTGCTACTTGTTCAATGACTCACGACAATGGTTTAACAGTAATTTCTATTAAATTTCCTGTTACAGTTGATCTGCCGTCTGCTCCACGTGCTCCTACATTACTTTCTGTTGACAAATTACGCCTGGATGCTGTGTGAAGGATTCTATCTCCATACCCTGTTAGTTAGTGCGTTCACGAGTGAACATAAGCTTGTCAAATGGCTGATGTGTTTAGGATGGCCAACGCCAGGCATAATTGTCATAATTTATGCCTCGTTGAGAGGCGCCAGTAATGATCCTGCAGATACCCTGCAGTAAGTCTAGAATAAGAAAGAAAGACAAAATATCTGGGTTACATGTAAATCAGATTATCTGCATGCAGCTTTTTTTTTTTAATGTGTTCTCAAATAATTGTCAAATACCTTCAGTAATTTGCTTCACGAGACTATAGCGCTGCACGTTGTCAACCCCAATTGACCTGACCTCTTGAATAAATTGTACGAGCCAGAAAATATCCTCTGGGACATCAACTGGACCCTTCCAGGCCATTACTGAAACTTGCTGCCGTACGACGGTGTATTCGAGTTCCATTTGTCGATAAGCGAGGCCGATATTGCACGAAACCTGGTCGCTCCCTTCAAGGCATTTTGAAACTATTGACCAATCCTTGTATAAGGCGGACAATGACAACCTGGCAAAATGCATTGCCGTTTAACCAAGTTTCCCAATGTCCAGCGTACTGGCCCCAGGCTCAGGCTCAATACTGAACTTTAACAATTAGATTATTGTGCTGTCCTGTAGGATAACAAGGATTTAGTACAATCTTGGTCCTGTAGTTTGTACATTTTCTCCAGGGTACAAAGCACCTTGTGAACGTAAACGAAATCTTTTATGTCACGTAACAAAATCATTTGACCCCTAAAAATATAAAACTTGTTGATAGGGGTTGATCAATGAGGTCTCTTTTCTGCAGGTGCTGGATCAATGAGGGTAACTACATGAATGCTCTCCGTTATCCTGTCTGCGTATCTACTTTACTCAATCTCCTGTTCCTCTGCAACATCGTCAGAGTCCTCTTAACGAAGCTTAGGGCAGGTCCAGCCATCGGATCAAGACCATCCCGCTCCATGTTACAAGCTTTCCGGTGAGAAATTACAGGGTGCTACTTCAGTGATGCTTACGCGACCCCTGAACGCAATTTTCCAGGGAATAGGATGGTCCTGGGGAATGAGTGTCAAAGGCAGGATAATCTTTTCTCTTCGTTTTCCTTTTCTTTTTTTTTTCTTTTTCTACCTATCCCTTCTACCTGCCGAAGGGATCGTTCGGTGGGATTTTGCGAGACACTGCACTACGCTCAGTTTGACTTTTCAGAAGAGGGATCAGTTTTTTTTTAACGTTGCAGAAAAATCTGTTGGGGGGTTTAGATTCGATTACATCGAATAGGCCTTTAAGTTCTCTATCTTTTTATCTGCGCAGAGCGACCCTTCTTCTTGTACCACTTTTGGGTCTTCATTACTTGGTCATCCCCTTTCGTCCACCCAAAGGCCACCCTTGGGAACATGCCTACGAAATTCTTTCCGCCATTACGGCTTCTTTTCAGGTAAGTATCGTCCTTGCCCTTCGTACTTCTTGTTTTGTTTTATCCAATAAATTTCAAGTACTCTGTATATCCTTATTTTATATATAAAAAGGAAAAAAAAATGTGGGAAAAAGTTTAAAAATCTTTGGTAGGTGGCAATTGGCAATATTTTTAGATTTTTAAACTTTTTCTCTCAAGTTCCTATCCCCTACACTCCTGAGAGCCTGGCTTTTAGAGTATCGATAAAAATACACTGCCAAGAGCCGATTCCCTTCCTGCCCCGAGTTCAGAGTTCAGAGTTCAGAATGGTTACAACCGGCGGCTGGTCGAATCGATTATTGGGCAAGGTGTATTTCTGCTGATATCTTCAGGTAGAAATCAGGATTTAATGGACGAGGACAATTAGTGAGTTCAATGACCCAGGAAGGATTTAAACTACGCGACGTGGAAACTGATAATTTTCTTATCGACGCTCCTACGTAATTGTTACTGCACCCTCCGATGCAATCTTCCTCTAATTGCCCCCCCCCCCCCCGCCATCGACCTCCTAACTTTTTCCTCTTCACAAAAAAACAACCATAGTTCACATTTTCCATATGGACTCTACGGTACCAAGAATTCCTAACCTAACTTTCTTTTCTCTTCACCTTTGCAGGGTCTCTGTGTTGCTGTACTCTTCTGTTTCTGCAACGGCGAGGTACGTTTCGATAAAGTACAGCATATTGATAGGTTCAACAAAATGGTACCTTAAATTTGTCTTTTCTTCCATGAGCACAGGTGATAGCGCAGTTCAAAAGAAAATGGGAAGGAAGCGCATTTGTTCGAAAACGCGCCAACTCCTGCACGGCCACGACAGTCTCGGTAAGACAAAATTCCAGCCACCTGAAGTTGCCTATAATTTTTTCTTTCTCCAAACTAATTTCGCCAAATAGTCTCGCTCCACTACTCTAGCTCACCAAATATGTATCGTACACGATCTCTAATAACCTGCATAAGGGGCTATACACAAAACTAAAGTTCTAACAACCGCCGTCGTTGGCGACCCGAGTCATTAGGAGACAATTTCAAACTTGCCCAACTCGAGCCATACAGGTAGAAGGTTCAATTATGAATCTCACCGCGAGTGCCAGGAAGGGTCAGTGAGATGTTATTACAAATAACATTCGAAGCAAGTAAAAGGCACGTGACAAAATTTCACCTAGATTCAGATACCTAACCTAAAAATAAACATCAATGAAAAATCTACCATAAAATACAACGATAACCCACCTAACTTCAAGCCATTGACAATCCTAACCTCACCGAAGCTCTAACTCGTATGACATTATCTCTCTTACTAAAAAATTGCACGACTCAGCATGATGCATGATTCGTCAATGGTGCGATGCGGACTAACCAATAAAAAAGAAGCATAGTACTAACTGCTAGAGAACATAAGAAAGGGAACAGACACCAATCTGCAAGCGTAGTGCTATTGACGTGACCGAAGATTTGTATATAATGCCAGGTGCACCAAGTCTTCTTATCACTAAACGTTTATCTCTGACCCAACAAAGAGACTGTACCGAACGGATTAAACATGATCGTCCGTATCGTGCCAATGGCAGCGCCCGAGTCGAGTCCATTGTGGGATGTTGACTGTTTCAGTTTGTCCGCTCGACCGCAGGTCCGATGGCGGGAGAGGAGAAGGTGTGACTACCAATCGGCAGCGGTGATGGACCCGAAGGAGATCAAGGTATCCGGAAGTCCATCGTCTACGGGGATAAGCACTGCTCGACGCGGCAGTAACAATCATGCTCAAGTGCTCATGAGACGTAACGACTCCTCCCACGAGTGTAATCAGTATCAGACGCAATGTTGATGAAGGTCCGGAATCACGTGGCCCATTTGTACTTTTATTGAATTGGACAATAGTAAGGAAGGAAAGTTTCCGTTATCATTGCTGATCTCAGTTTTGGTTAGCCAATCAGTGACGGCCTGCCAAGAAGATCTTCGCTGGGAAGTCACGACGACGTCGTTTCGAGCTTATCCGAAGAACAACGTGGATTCAGCTGTTTTATCAATGAGCCGCGGGCTGTTAATGCGCACAACGATTCTCCTGTTTATAATACATTTTAATCCTAACAAAGAGTCTACAGCTTGCGTTAAATGCATGTCGGTCAATGAATAATTCAATTGTCTGTGGTTCGGTGATATCTGGAAACCGTTCGATATTCTGTGTAATCGTCGCGATACGTGGACCTAGCGGTACTAATGTAAGTGTTTTGCTTCTGTTCGGCTTTTCAATTAATTTGCCAAATTCTAATATCGGACTTAACCGTGTTAACAGTAGAAATACGAAAGTGTAGTGCGGTGTTTAGAAACGTGTACTAACGCCATAGACTGTGAAGTATCTAGACCTGCGTCCAGACTGCCCTCTAGCCAGCCCTCGTCGTACTACGGATAGTCCCAATCTCTATGTTGCATAGTTTGTGTACAGTCGGTATACAAAAATGGGCAATAATCTACAAGAAGCGTCTCGTTTATCTTCGGAACCGAAACTTACTAATATTAATTGCACGAATAATTATAAAATCTAACTAATCAAAAAAAAAATAACTAATATTAAAGCTCGTTTATCCTCAGAACCCAAAACTTACTAGTATTAATTGCACGAATAATTGTCAATCGAAGCCTGCATACTCATTTTAAAAATCCTCTCAGCAGTCAAATCTTGCCAAGTACCGGACTCAAAACTCGTACAGTAACAGTTTCCCCTAGAGAGAATAGAGTAACCGCCTAGTAAATACAGTATAGTGAAATACCAATGGGAATCAAAATTCTATTCTACATTTTGTTACAGAATGAGAATTTCTTCGTTCGAACAGAAAATTTGCGAAATCCTCGAAAATCTGCATATCAATGTAAGCTTCGATTCGATCGAATACGACGCCACGCGACACCAGTACTTATTGAAAGAGGAAAACTTTTTTCAAAACAAAAAAAAAATATATTTTGTCATTCGTTAGATAAAAACTCATAAAAACTTTACATAACCTTCTTTCAAGGATTCTACAGTGTACGTACGTCGATTTGAAAAAAAAAAATATTGTTCAACGTCCTGGAGATGTTTCTTGCGTCCTCCGTTCACACGTGTGAGTCATCTTATCGCGTATATACATAACTAATATACAAATGAACAATGTAATCTGAAAATTAATAACGATTGATTGCTCACGTCGAATTATGCAGAATATGTGTCTGGAAAATTTATCCGAAAGTGTTGTGCAGTTGTCTCGAGCCTTTTACATAGAATATATTGATTTATATATATATATGTATATACATATACAAATGAGGAAAGCTTCAGGATAAAGATACGTGGTCAGACGCGTAAGGCGATACCATTTACGTATGCAATTTAAACGGACAACGTGAAAGTGCAATCGCCCGGCGCTGCAAGCTTATTATCATATATAAAAGTAAAACTAAATAAGTGGCGTTACGTGTAAAGTCTTGTAATTAAAAAGGGAGCCGCACGAGAGCCGCATTAAATTTAATGCCTGTACGCCGTAGTATTTTTTTTTAAGCTGGGCTGAGACTCGTCTCTCCTATATTGGGGAAAATCAATCACTTAACTCATATCACATAAGAAAGAAAAAGAAAAGAAGAAAAGTAATAATATATACTGGTAGAGCTTAGTTTTTATACAGAGATATAAACTATTATATATGAGATATATTTAATATATATAAATATATATATATATATATTACATGCCTAAGCCATAATATGTCATAACGTATACATATATACCTCTCATGTCCGTGACTGTACTATATATATTGACTGTTGAAAAATTATAGAAAATTTATCTGACTCGTGAAAAAACGAGCCCTGCGAAGTTTTAACTACGTCACTTCCAGTTCCGGTTGAGATTAGGAGAACCAAAGATCATATAATTGACTGTTCCTAATGATAGAAATACTTATGGTCTATATTAATATCCAGTACCTAATTCAAGTTAATCCTTGATCGTCCTTAAGCGCGACCAACTTGTATATAGATTAATGCAATCCTTGTATACGGAATGGAGGTTATGTTTTATTAAAGAATGTAAAATGGAATGTGAAAAAGAGAAAAGAAACTGTCCAGTAATTATTTAACACAATTAACAATGACACAAGGTACGAGAATAAATGTTGTCTTCGATTTCTTGCTTTGCACAATTTTCACCTTTTTTTTTATCCCTGTGACGGGGTAATGCCGTTAATTATTGTTTTTTTTTTTTTTTTTTCAAAAAGTCCGTAGTTTTGAAAAAGTTTGATATATTTTAGAAATTAGTATATTTGTGTATATGTATATGTAATATAGAGCTTAATTAGCCACAGAAAACTTAATTGTACGCACTTACAAACAAATAATACCCGCCTTTATTTTTCCGCGCGCGTAACAGATCATCGCGTATCGCGTAAAATAATCGTAAGAGATGCGAAAATTGAGAAAATCAAATAAGAGAGGGATAAAAAGTATTTCTCAAGATCGAACTGTAATTGATTTTTTCATCTTGTGATTTTTAAAGTTCAACTACGACGTTTTATCGTCGCGAGGAATGTATATTTTCGAAAAGTTATATCGCTCTGAATATCACTAGGGTTTCCATGTAAGGTTGCCATTAATTTTCTCTTCACTGGACGTATCACAGTTACCGACGTGAATGATAATAATTATAGCGATCAAAATAATTTAATATGAGAACTAAGAAACGAGTGAACAATGAATGAAATATTAAAGTCAATGGCTATCAATATTCATTTGTAAAAAATAGATTTCTTCGATACTGCATATTTTGGCAAATATTTTTTGTATCACCATTCGTGCCTGAGACATTGAAGTTAGGCAATAGCTGCGCAAAGATCACTCTTGAATCTTCAATCATTTGCGAATCAATGAATGTCTCATGATACGTAACTTTCTGATTATGAAGGCCAAAAGACATTGGCTATTCGTGGAAGTGTCAGCGTAATAGCTATACTGGACAAGAGATTGATACTGTGATTATCCAAAACTTGTCGACCACTAATATGTTTCACTCCTTTGCCAGGGCGTTCCACGACCACTCCCCTGTCATCTAAACCTGAAGTAAATTTGAATGATATTTAGCTGACCGTAGAGGAGAGAGAGAGAGATGGGCAGGAATAAGCGTACAGGAGCTTACCAGAATATTGCAAAGTGGCACCAAGAATAGAATCGAAAATGCTGCCTAACAAGCCGCCAAATGCTCCAGCAATAATGAGAGGCCACTGTGGCGGAGCTAGTTGTAATATAGCAGTGTCAACTGTGTAGAGTACAGCTACATAGTGAGCCAAACCGATAACGAAACCACCTAAGGCAGACACGAGAATTCCTATCCATGATACTCCTCCGTTGGTTCCTTAAATTAATGAGAGTTAAGGTGCTGTATGTAATTGTAAAAAGGATTTACAGTATCTTTAATATCACTGATGGTATTACCACGCGGGACTCTCTTTCTTGACGTTATTAAAAACGGCTCAGATGTACCAAGCACAGTACCCAACTCTGAGGCCCAAGTGTCACCGTTGACACAAGCAAAAGCTCCTACAAAAATTAATTCTCAGTTACGTGATATAGTCTGACCTTAGTATTGATTTATATGTCACAGACTCCTACTGGAGAACCAAGAGTTTAGACAGGACATAAGGATTAATACAAGCGTATGTGATCTGGAAAGATAAAGCATATCGTGTGACCTTTGGAGAAGAGAGATAATACCTAAAATTCCCATGGACAACCAAGAGCTTCTGTAATCTTTAACAAAATCGATAGGACGCTCTCCACATCCAACGTCTAACAAATACAAAATTGCCAATTGCGCAGGCATTCCTCCGTTGCACAACACCTGTATCCAATTTCTTTGACCACATTCCTTGAAGTCAGATGACATTTTTTTCTTTCTGTCAGATCGAAATTTCGTAGCTTTTGTGGAACTGACAAAGAAAGCTATAAGACATGCCAAATGCGCATAACTAGTCAGAGTGATAACAAAACCCATAAACAAACCTATAAACGAATATTCTATTACCAAAATATCTATCGACAAACTGAATATCAACAGAATTTCATTAATATTACCAAGAATAGCTCCACTGAAGTCAAGACTCTTTTTCTTGAGACCCCAGCCAGCAAATATTATTGGAATAACAACAGCTGCAAGCCATCTCCACGGTGAGATTACTGGATATCCTAAAATTTATAGGTTAGCTATCAAACACATTAAAGTCTATAAAACAACCAAGAAGCTTTACCATCATGAAGATTTTCTTCATCTGGAGTGAAGACGGAATATGTCACATTGACTATCCAAAATAGCATAGAAATCGGTATAGCAAAGGCACACAATAACACCGGTATCAAAACTGTGGACCTGTTACTATCTGCATTAGCATTTGACATCATGTTAAATGTCGAAGGACAACTGCAGAATTAATATTACTAGTTTACAGGAATTCAAAGAGCTACGAAGTACACGTCAGCACTGACATAATTTGTTCTCGGCACGAAGATTCATTGATATTCTCAAATAATATCCTATACAGCTTCACAGTCTGATGTTACAAGAATTAAAATAGTATACACCAGTATCAATCAGTATGCATACAGAGATGAGCCATAGATACAGAAATATAGGGATAGAGTATACCACTGCGAGGAGGAAGCCGTTTAGAGGGGGATTCCCGGAGGTAAACTACGCCTATTTGTGATTGGTTACTATTGTGAGCAAGCGCAGTGATGCAAAAGCGCTACGTAGTCTGTCGTTTCTTTCAACGCACCAGGAGAACCAATCATAGTAAGGCAGGCTCGTTTCATCAATAGAGAAAAAGGAATAACAAGAAGAAGGAATAAGGGAAAAAGAAAAAAATTAGTTGCACAGAAATATTGAAAATTCGAAAAATTGAATAAAGCTTTCCAAATACTACTAAAA